>CM053763.1:72700127-72819043 GCA_028658305.1 Pachyuromys duprasi | reverse complement strand
TAGTTACAGGGAGCTAATTGGGCGGTTTGAACAAAGCCACCGGAACAGAGAGGGCGGGAAGGCAGATGTGAGCTGAGTCACGTACTCTGTTCTTATCTTGGGTGCCCAGGGTGTTTTAGGCACCCAACCACAGATATCCTGTTGTTGGACATCTGGGTTCCTCAGTAATTTTCCAGTCTCCGGCTTGGTTCTCTGTAGATAGGGCTGCCTTAGCTAAGTCAGAGTAGGCGGGGGTCTTTCACCTCCCTCACCCCCGAAGACAAAGTATTGCTCTGTACCTCAGGCTGACCCAGAACTTGCTGTGTAGCCCAGGTTGGCCTTATTTGCATGATCTTCCTGTATCTGCCTCCCAAGTGCAGGGGTCACAGGTACGCCTGGCTCAGTAAAAATCTTGCTTGTTTACTTGCTTGTTTGTTTGTTTTCGGGGCTGGAGATCAACACCGTCTGCCTCAGCACTGTGTACCCCTTTACATTACCCACGCCTCATTCAGATTCTAACACTCAGTTCCCGGACTAACCCTTGTTCATACCCTCCCCTAATCTCCATTTCATCATTTTCTCTTTCAATGATTTCTGAAATTTTGACTTCAGATATTTCTTACAAAATCTTTATGTCTGACTGATATCATAATCTTAATTTCCAAGATCTTTTTGTCCCTTGGCTCTTCTTTTTAATGTCATCTCTGAATCATTGATTCCTAAAATGTGTTCTTAGTTCTCTGGGTATGTTAACAGAGTGTAATTGGCTATTACTGGCTCTTTGGTTTTTACTTTCTTTTTCTTCTTTCTTACCGTCTCTGTTTCTTTGTTTTGGATGATTTGTTTTTTGTTTTTTGAGACAGAGCTTTACTCTATGGCTTGGGCTGACCTCAAGCCCGTAGTTCTCACACATCAGTCCCCAAAATGCTAGGAATGTAAGCCATGAGCGCCAAGCCTGGAACACTCCTGTCTTGAGAAGTAATTCTCAAATGTTCCTTGTGCTTTAGCAAACCAGTTCTGTTCTGGTGGGGCCCTTGGTGCCTCTTCTGTAACTTCCACGGAAAGCTGTAGCTAATTTACTAGCTTATCCTCTAAAGGACAAGGCTGTGATTGAAAGGCCAAGGCTACTCAGAATGTGCACATAATTTCCACATCCAAGTTCAGGGATCCATGGATTCAGAGCTTCTTCACCAATGACGTTAAATACTCATTGAGGTTAAATACTCATGAAGCTGTTTGATGGACAAAGAACTTCCCAGCTTTGGCTTGAATGCCCTGAAGGAAGCAGAGTTCAACAGCAGCCAAGCTGTCCCTATTATCTTGAAACATTCCCAGGATCAAATTCATCTTTCTTTCTTTAATCTAAAACACACCTTTCCAAAACTCTGCCAGTTTGTCTTATTTATGCTTACCACATGCACTAACACTCACTGGACTTTAAAAAATATATATTTGTATTGATTCTTCGGCGATGCCACACAATATATTTGATCATAATTAGCACCCCAGTTCTGCGCCCTCTTTTGTTTTTACACCAAGCTATGTGGCCCATTTAGGTGTGGGGCCATCCGCTGGAACATGGTCCACCTATGAGGAGCCACACCCTTAATGAAAACTGACTCTCCCTCCCCTGGAAGCCTTCAACTATCAACAGCTCCTCAGTTAAGAGAGGGTGCTCAAGAACGACTTTCCCCTCCGGGATGGAATGTTGACTGTATTGATATTGCACAGGTCTTAAGCTGATGACCACAGCCATCATGAGCACATGGGCACAGAGGTCCTGCTGTGTCCGTAAGACAGTCTTTTGCTCTGCCTCTCCACACCCTGATCTCTGGTTCTTATATAGCAGCTCTTCTACAATAGTCCCTGAGCCTTGGGGAAGGAATAATGACATAGCAGGTCCATTTGTGACTCTATTTCTCTGCCCTTTGACCACTTGTGAGTTCCTGCATTAACCACATCTACCGTGCAAGAAAAGTTCTCTGGTGAGGTCTTAAGATGGCACATAGACGAACTTATAGGGAAGTTTGGCACTGTGTCCATTTAGTAGAATGGGAGTGGTAGGTTCAGCCTGGGAACCCTACCATGCTCCCCAACTGTAGGGTTTGGCCAAATTTACCGTACTATCTGGGGAGCAAATGAAGCCCTGAGTGAACATGTGCTATTGATATGAGCATGGCCAGGTCAGCCCCCCATTGTCCCAGATACACGAGAATAGCAAAGCCTTCCCCAGGTCATGCTTAGGGAATGGCAAAGCCTTCCTCAGGTCTCTGTGAGGATTTTGACAGTATGTAGACAGCATCTTCCTTTTCCCAGGTGTATACAGCCTAAGACTGCTCCACTACAGGAACTTACCACAGGGACTAACTAACCCCACCTCCTCATGCTGTACATAATAAATGCAGTGAGTTCCGGGGTTGCATAGTAGGTCCCCTACGTCAGAGCGAGGAGAGCCCACCCAGGCCCAGCTCTGCTGTGTGTGAAGCAGTGGCTTCTCCAGATCTCTCATTGCTTCCTTCCTGAGTTGCTCCAGTCATGTTTCCAGGACCAAGCCATGCTAGACATGACGGTACCAGGTATGTGTTTGCTACAGACAACTTTCTAAAGAACTTTCTTATTGGAGCTGTTTTACACAAGGCGCTCATCACACACTTACCATTCTGTTATCTGAAGATGATAGCTCAGTCATCCTTGGATAATACTATTAAGCCAATATTTCTGTTTCTCTGAAAATGTCTATGAAACAAACATTGATATTAAAAAAAGAAAAGAAAAGAAAAGCAACTGTCCCTCAGCCAACCTTCCACAGACATTGCGGGGTTCTTGACCTTGTATGGGTTTTGAAATGTGGAGGTACCATGTGGAGTGATCTTAGCGCACCGGCTGGCTTCTGGGTGCTGCCAGTGGGTGCTCAGTGAAGGCCAGACCTGGCTAGACTAGAACTAAAGATGAACCTCAACTTTGGGGGACCTCGGGCTGTCTAGACTTTTCATAACCTTAACTTTCAGTTCTCAGGAAATGCTTTGGCTTATAAAATTTCATAATAACTTAAGTCATGTCTTTCTTCCCCACTCAACACAGAATTAAAGAGAGCCAGTCTGCTCCTCTGAAGCCTTCACCATAAGACCAGGAGAACAGTCCTCATGCAACTGGACAACCAGGGAGCTTAGTGAATCTTCCACAGACAACAAAACCCATTTCGTAACTTCCTACATACAGCTGAAGAGAAGCTCACAGCAAGCATTCACCAATCCACAGACTGTGCCTTCAGCCCAGGTGGAAAGTTCCAGAATCCAACCCTAGTTTGTAAGTGAGCACTGTGGTTCCACAAAGGCTGCCCCTCAGGCCCACCCTCAGAATGGAATCGAGACTCTCTTAGGCATCCCATGTCACACATTTTCCTTTTTGCTTTCATATCACGATGTTGCATGAACTTCCAGCCTCTAACCTGGCTCCCCCCAGCACCTGGCTTGACTTAAGAGAGAATCAGCCTAGAACAAATTCAGCAGGAGGCACTGTGCAGGGAAGGCAGGAGCCAAGACAGAAAAAAAAGTCTTCCCTCCCAAGGTGACAAGCTCCACAGATGTTCGTGGCTTCAGAACCCTGCGGTGCCAGTCAGGATGCTGGCTCTGCCACATAGCCACCTCCGAACTCTTGGCAATGAATCTTTTTTTGTTGTTATTGCCCGTCATTCTCTTCTGATGCCTGGCCCAGGGTTTGCTGCTCTTGTGTCCAAAGATAAATTGCAAGCATGGAGAAGACAAGACTTTACAGACATCTGAATAGACCATTAACAGAGGGAAGGAAAGATGGAGCTTGGAAATGGTCTTCCTGCTTGGCTTTTCTGTCACAGCTCATTTGACTAAGTAACACAGTGCACGTGGGTCCTAGGGCTGAAAAGATATATGGAGTACCTCAAGACTCATCCACTTCACCTTTGAACTTCATTCACACCATTCCAGATCCCTTACTCTAATGATTGGCCTAAAAGTTACTGCCTCTCCCTCCAAAGGACCATGATTACAGGCAATGTAATTTCCTTCTAAGATATTCACTGAAGGCAATGATTTTGATTTGAAAAGGAAAAGAGTGCAATGTGTGGATCTGTGTACTGGAGACAGGAATTTCATCTCCGTTTCTGATGCTTATGTTCCTATCAAGGAATTAGACAGCGTGAGCACCCCTGTCAGCCTCTGTTGCATCCAGAAATTAGAAAGATGTTGCAATTTGCCTCTTAGGGAACAAACATAAGAGACAAAATGACAAAGAACACTATTGTGTTTTCAGTCCAGATTCATTCAGGAGACATCCAGAAGAGGCAGTGGGAGATGCTTTCAGTTCACTGTGGCCTTCTGGAGAGGTCAGTCCAGCCCTGCAGCAACCTAGAGCAGGGTTGGTCCCAGTAAGATGCTCAGCAGTTTTTGAAATGCAAAATGAGTGCTTTCTTTGCTGAATAACACATGGAGGCCAACAACACCCTCTCCCCCTCCCAAAAACAAAAACAAAATAGGAAAGAAGATGGCAGGGACAGGGAGTGTGAGACACACACAGAAGACAAAACACAGTGCAGAGCCAGCAGTGACAGCTGGCTCACAAGCCAGGGACAAGTAAAGCACACTTCAGAGATACCAGAGAGCACGACTTCTTATCATCAAGAGGACGGTTGCTCTTTCCCACCCCAGGAATGAATGCAAACAGGGACAACCACTGCTCCCCGAGTGTTCAGCACAACACTCGGGAAACCGAACACAGAGGCAACATGAGGATGGAGGATGTGCATGCACTTCATGAAAGGGCCTCTCTCCGAGAGGGCCCTATAAGGACACAAGGCATGCCTCTGAGCCTCATTTCCTCTTGGCCCAGTAGAGGACGCCCACGAAGCCAATAGCCAGAAGCACAAGAGAGAATGGACATTTTCCTTTCCATGCTCGAACCCCTCACTGAACAGCTGCGCCCCGGGAAAATGAAGGAATTTCAGACTGGAAAGCTGCACCCTGACCCCTGGGCAGAGCCCATACAGACAGTAGGCGGCTGACAGACAGGTGGATGTGAGCCTCTGAACCCAAAGTAGCAGCTCTGATGACATGTGGTCCCTGAGCCAGCTGCTGGGAAGGGCTGCGGTTGAATAAGTTCATTCCTAAATCTATAATGCAGCCTAAAACAGGCACTGCCAGGCCATCTGTTCTAGACATACAGCTATTGCCTTCTTGAACCTTAGAGACTATTGTCCATGGGGGGGGGGGTCCTGAGACACCACCACCACCACCTGATTCCCATGGCAGTGAGAGTAGACGAACTGAAGGTGGACAGTGTGCAAAACTTCTCACACCAGAAAAGTGACATCACATTAATTTCTTTCTGATACTAGATGTTGAATCTAGAGTAACTAAAGTATAACCTTGGCCACTTGTTGTAATTTTTACTTTGAGACAAGGTTGCCTCAAATTTGCAATTCTCCTGCATCAGTCTCCTGAGTAGCTAGGATCACAGGCATACTCAATTGCACCTGCCTATCACCAAATTAAATTCGTAACAGTTTTAGTACTCTACAAAAGAGTGTAAAACATTGAACCAGTTAAGCAATTTAAGTATTATCAAACAGAGATGTCTGTTGTTCTGGATATCTGTTGCCCTTCCCCCAAAGGACTGAGTCATCTTACCATTTGACATTAGGCCTGGCCATAGACTGTACACAGAAATGGCATGTCATGGGTCTTGCCTCCAGACTTTGTTGCCGTGTGTCCTCTGCTCTGCTTTCTTCTCTCTGACAGGAGGAGACCATGACTGACAGACACTCCTTCTTAAACTGGAGTCCCTAGAATGAAGACAGTACCTCATTGAATGTTTGTTTTTGTTTTTGCCAGTTTTGTTTGTCACCCAGACAATGGTTTCGGAAGCTCTCGTTTTGTAATATAATTATGTACAGCCCATAAGAATTAATTTTGTAGCATGACCCCTTAATAGACAGATATATTCAAGTCTACATTCCATGTGTTAGATGACAACTTAACATTAATTTTCTCCTTCCGAATTCGTACAGCAATTCCTTCACTACGTGCCTGCCCCTTTCTGTCGATCCTCTCAGAGGAACCAACTTGTGGAATTACAAGGCTAGAATCCAGCAAAACCAGTTCTGCTTCCTATAATTTCAGGTAGCAAGATGTTTACTAGAGGAGCCAAAGCTACTGGGAAGGTCGAGGACTCAGACCAGGAAAGCTGAGTCTTAGAAATCTGAGCACGTGATGTCAGCTCCTGCAGCATGGACACTGTCCTCAGGAGACCCGTGCTGCGGTTGAGATGTTACACACTTGGAATCCATCTGGTAACTTTTGGCTGTCTCCAGCGTGAAAGTGGAAGACTCAGTAAACCACGGCTTCTCCAGTTGCGGGTATCATCCAAAACACAGAACTTGTAACTGAAGCGGGTGGGGTGTGAAAAATTCGGCAACAGTAAGGAAAATTCCTGAACTCTAAAAACCCAAAACTTAATCCGCAATGAAACCTACACGAACTGTTCCTGCAGCGCCTACCCATGCTGCACTGCACGGCGCCTGAGCAGAGCGAGTGGGCAGAGCGGGGTCTTCTCCCAAGTTTGCTGCTAGACTACGTCCTCATGGCTTACAGATCTTCTCTAGATCTCATTTCCCCCGTCATCAGGAACAGAGGGACTACGTGAGTTATGAGGCTTTGAAACTTACTTGTCGCTTTGCGGCCATTTCTTAAATGGAATACCAAAGGAGGCCCTGGCCTGGAGGACCCAGAGAGCTGGATCCCAGCATGCCTCGCAGCAGCTCCTGGGTCTATGACTCATCTGGGGCTGAGGGGCACAGTTCAAAACCACATGAAACTGCCTGGAAAATACTCCCTCCACTTCTAAAGTCACATGATTCTAATCATTTCCCAAGTTTTCAGTCTGCTCGAGGGAATGTCAAATGCTCATCTTTTAAAAAGAAAAAAAAAATCAGTGCTCTAGGGCAAATTAATGGTTGCAGATGTACCTAATGAAAAAGTGATGGGGTCTGTTAAAAGCGAGACAGCTTCAACATTTTGAAAGCGCTCTCATCTTTGACCTAAATCTTACCTTCCAAGTGACTTAATGCTCCAATATGCCTTACTCAAATGGTAGTCTGGTAGCTGGAATAACGCCACAGGAGAATGCCCATGAGCACCGTAAAAGAAAAATGAACAGGTGCTTCCATGGGGACCGCAATTAGACTTAACCAGAACCTGTTGACATTGTCATGGGGAGACATAAAACCAACATTATTTCCAAAGAGGGAGAGAATGTCATAGCATTTACCAGACCTGGCTCTGTTAAGTGGAAGGCCAGCCATGGTTGGGGACCATTTGGCATAATACAAGAGGCAGTTAGTGCAAGAAAGCAGAGAGAACAAAACTGCATTATTGCTAACAACTTTCTTTACAACCATCTTGTTGCCTCTTTTCCAATTGAGCTCCCATGTTTTCCTTTTCACAATATAATGACTTTATTATCTGGGTTACTATAAAGGCCAGACCATGAAACCCGAATGAAGTAGCCCACATGAGATGACAGCGAGGAGTCACAGGAATGTCTACAGTTTTCAGAAGTCCTGAAGCTTTGGAGCCTGGGGTAGTATCTTACTTAGGGTTGTTATTTCTCATGCTCAGCAGAAACACAGAGAGGAATGGGTTTGTTTGCTTTACATATACCAAATCATACTCCACTGACGGAAGCAAAGGCAGATACTCAAACTGGGCAGTAAACTGGAGGCAGGTCCTGATGCAGAGGCCATAGAGGGATGCTGCTTACCACTTGCTCCTCATGGTTTGCTCAGCCTTTTTCCTTATAGAACCCAGGACAACCAGCCCAGGATGGCCTTAGCCACAATAGGCTGGTTCCTCCCCAATCAATCACTTAGAGGACTTAGACCCCATGCTCAGATGTGGCCCATGGCAGCTCAGTCTCAATATGGGTTCCCTAGTAAGGAGAATGGGACTGTCTCTGACATGAACTCGATTGCCTGCTCTTTAATCACTTCCCCCTGGTGGGGCAACCTTGCCAGCCCACAGAGAAAGAAGATCCAGGCAGTCCTGATGAGACCTGATAGGGTAGGGTCAGATAGTAGGGGAGGAGGACTTCTGCTATCAGTGGACTAGGGGAGGGGAATAAAGAGGAAAGAGGGATGGAGGAGGGTGGGACCAGACCAGGAGGAGATGAGGGTGGGGGCTACAACCAGGACACAAAGTGAATAAATTTTAAATAATAACAATAATAAAAGAAGAGAGGAGAAAGTGCTCTACAGGCTTGCCTACAGCTGATCTTATGGAGGCTTTTTTTCAGTTGAGATTTCTTCTATTCGGATGACTATAGCTTTCATCATGATGACGTAAAATCAGCCAGCATAGGTAACAATACACATAACTTGCCCTCCCTCTGGCGTTTCTCAGATCATCCTATGGACACGGATCTGCAAAGTACCTGAGGTCACGTAGGCCTTTTATTTAACCATGATTGCAGCTGTGCCTCTGGATGCCACCAGCTTCTCAAATAACAGCTGACAACTGAACCTTGTGCTTCCACCTGGCTGCACAAGCCAACGATGTTTCCCCCATTTGTCTCAATGCTTCCCTGACTTGATTACATCTTGCCAGTGTTAAGTCCCTTGAGGAGAAGTGCATTCTGTCTGCTCATTAAATATTTTGATATGTATCAGAATATATATATATATATATATACATTCATATATACACTTGGCTATTATAAGCTTAAAAATTCGTCTGCTTCTTTCCAACAGAGGTCCTTATGTCATGATGAACTTTAGGGTTTGTGTGTATGTAAAGAGGGCTCCGAATCTCAGAATGTCCTAGTGCAGATACAAAAACTTTGGCATAAAGTTTGGCCTATAGTAGACAGTTAATAAACAGTGCTCTCTCCCACCCCTCCTTTTCCCGACAAATTCCATGCATTCATATCTCATAGACAATCATTAGTTCTTGTTGCTCTGATGACAAATTTAAAAACAGCGCCTGAAGTAGAGAGAAGAGAACTTGGTGCCCGGGAAGATAGGTATATTCTTACCTCTCTTCTCCTGTTCTAAGATCTGCAAGATTCCAGGGGCTTATGCTTGAAAGGCATTTGGTTGAACACTGAAAATGCTGTTCACCAGCAATCAGGTCATTTAGTTTACAAACCTAAGTTGGTCTTTATTAGTGGGGGTCTAGTAATCAGAATACTACTAGTGATTACAGTGAGTGAAAACTAGCCACAGTAAATTATCTAAGTTTTCTGTCTCAGTCTTTCCTCTTTTTCTGGTGGAATACTGTGTTTGTAAAACACACGGTTTTTAAACAAAATCCTACTGAGCAACATTTGATGAAATAAGACACCAACACAGTTTACATAATCTCAGCTTGGGGTCCTTTAGGGAAAGACCTACCAGTTCGGGTTTAGGACATTTAGAGAGTTCCCTCAGCAAGATTGTCAGTTATTAAAGAAACTAGGAAAATAGGGCTTTTGCCCAGAAGCATTGTTGTGGTTCGAATATGTTTCCTAGTCTGGAGTAGTCGGTGTTGACTCTGAGACCTATATCACATGATTGGGCTGTGAAGGCCTCTCTGAAGTTAAAGGGATAAAACCCCATCTATGAAAAGGCGGTTTGTCCTAGCTCATCTTCCTGCCTTCTGCTGTGTGAGGGTGTAGCAAGAAGGCCCTCACCAAACTTTGATCTTGGCTTCCCAGCCTCCAGAACTGTGAGAAATAAGCTTCTGTTACTGATACTTTGCCCAGACTCAGGTCTTTTGTTGTAGCAGTACAGACTTACATCAGTCAGGCTTGCTGTTCAGAAGCCCGGTGCGATGCTCACAGACCGCTTCGGAAAGTGGAGCCTGCTCCCTAAGATCTTGCTTACTCTAGGCCTCTACGTGCTCCTACTTGAACTTAGCTCTGTTTCAGTGTTCTGTTTTGCTTGATTGGTTTGGACAAGCTATTAACACCCTCTATGTATTGTGAGAAATATTGATTGGGTCCAAACTCTACATTTTCTGTGAGACTAGAAGATGTGACTAGAAAAAGAACCCCAAGTTTTCCCCAGAGCTAGTGTGTGTGTGTGTGTGTGTGTGTAGGTGGGTGTGGGTGTGTGTGTGCCACCAGGTATGAGACTCGAGAGCTGGCTTGTGACAGTTCACCCACACATTATTCACTCCCCTGATGCAGGCTGTTGGGTGTTGCAGACACAAAGAAGAACCCTGCCTCCGAGCTGCTTGCCTAGTAGTGTAAGAAGCAGATCTACAGCAGAGAGGCTCTGGGAAGTGATAGGGGATTTTGAGAGACACAAATGTCTGCCGCGGTCAGAGAGGGAGAAGCACATTTTCAGGCAATGATAGCGTGTAGGCCTCTGAACAGCCATCCGTAGACTCTGCTCCTTCTTCTCAGAAGCCAGGAGTAGCTCCGATTTCAACTGTTCACCTTACGCAGAGCCATGGCACAGACCCCATAGAAGGGGACAACGGAAAAAGGCCAGTTTTTGTGTTTCAGCACTTGTCATGTGAATATTCACAGCCCACCCCCAACAGCAGTTTGCCTTCCTAATTATGTTTTCTCAAAGCAAATGCTAACATTGGTTTTTAATCCCCTGAGCACACACCAGCTGCATAGCAGGAGGAAGCCAGGTCAGCATTAAAAACTGACCGCAAATAGTTAGAGGGCAGAAAAGCCACAGGCAGATAACATGGTGGAATGTAGCATTTTTTTTTTATGACCATGGGTCAATTGTCCCAGTCTACCCTGCGGCCAGTCTACATCCCTGCTGAGGCTGTGGTCCTGTTATAAGTTTTAATGGACCACTTTTTATGAATGTAGGTAGCAGTTGGAGGACATTAATGAGACCTGTGTAAATTCAGATCACCCAGAATGCAGTTGTTAGACCATTTTCAAGTGAATAAAACCCAAAATTTGCTTTTCGCTTTGCAAATCATCTTCTCACCAGGACTGCCCGATGAAAAGGCTCTCTAAGGCCCATAAAGTGATAGGACTTTAAAGTGTGTTTTATGGAATAACTGAATCGAATTAAATTGCTGTTTACTTTCACCATAGAAGCTCTGGTGAATAAAACGGAAGATGGTGCCATTTTCATCTACTAAAACAAATCTGTGCTGGAGAGAAAGAGAGGAGAAAGAAACTAAAATGTCAGTTGCTGACACACCATTCGCCCGCCACTCAGTAAATAAACATAACGTCTATTAGTTGTCATGGAAACGCTCTGGCTGATGCTGAGCCTCAAAGCTCAACAATAAAGAAAACCCTGATATTTGAAGCTCGACACAAACAACTCCTTTGGCATTTCTCATGAGCTCACCAGCTAGCATTCTCCCTGTCGGGCTTCCTTCCTGGGGCATGAATGCATTTGCCTCAGAGAAAGAGACATGTATCTTAGAAACCCATCAGAAACATTCGAATGCAGTACCTTGGCCATCTCTGCTCTGGCCACTCCTCCCCCACCTCTCTCTTAACCTCTCTGCCTGAGAAGAATTTAAATGGCACATTTAGTCTCCGCACATTGTGCTTCCTGTGCTCCGAGCTGAATAAAAGGGATTGATTGAAGCATTTACGGTAACCATGTGGGCAGGAGGGATCAGGTTTTCTGCTCAGCATGGAAGGCTATTGGATACATAATAAGCAGCCACAGTACAGGCAGTATGTAAGTGTGCTGGCATTGTCTCTTCTTCAGCAAAGAATTTTTTGTTAGCATAGACTTGGCATGCATTTCCAATACTCAATAAGAAAGCAGCTCAGATGTATAGACATAAATAAAGGATGCTTATGCCTCCATCCCCCAAGGTAATGGGCCTCAGAAACAATGGTCAAAAAAAAAAAAAAAAGTCAGATGATGGTCCTGTATTTTTTTTCTTAATTTGTGGGATTTCTAGCACATCACAGAGCAGGAATGGACGAGTTGAAGGGTTCCAGCTGAGCACCACTGAAACGTCAGGGTCTCCATTGTTAAGGATCAGCTGAAATGTTAGCCCCCCATTCATTTCTGAAAGCGCACTTCAGCATTTCTAAAGCCCACGAGATTTGACAAGCTGGGCATAAATCAGAGCGATTTAAATCCCTGATTTTCTGGCATCTTTCCAGTGATAACCCCCACACATACCTAACATCACATCGTCCCCCCATCAGAGGTGAGGGTCTGAGTCCATCCCAGCAGCTGCAGCCCCAAGCACCAAACAGAAACAGGAGCTTCTGCTTCCCTTCAGGCCTAAGAACAATTCCTTCTGCTTGCTTTAAGATCTTCCATTCAGTCTCCTGAAATGAGACCAAGGGCAGATTTTATTTATCCCAATATCCTAATAGGCCCTTTTCATCTTTGTATGTAACAATCCCTGGATTTTTCCAGGCCTGATTAATCCATCTCTGAGCACCTACAACACCTTCAATAGCTGTGATAAGGAAGTAATTGAAGAGGGGGAAATTAATGCCTTCTGAATGGATGGGGTTGGTCCCAGCTTCTTAAAATGAACTCAGATCCCACTTGCATCACAGAGCCAGAGTCACATGATGAGATCTGAATGAGCTGTACTGAACCAGAAATACCTGGGGAGCTTCCCAACAAGGCAGCTGGGGAAACCATCCTTGATGGCTGAAAGTAGAGCCCCAGAATCTTTACCATCTCACCACAGCGCCAGACACATGTCGAGGCCAGTTAACATTCGCCGCGCTGACTTGAATGTGTCATTTGTTATGTGTGTCTACAGAGAAAAAAAAATCATTCACATTGTCATTTTCCTATTTTTTTAAATTTACTTCTCAGTCAGATTTGTCTCTTGCTTGGCAGTGTTCTCCCTTCCGGGAGCTGGTTTGAAGAGCAGTTGCCTTGTTCCTTGAGAGCTCTACAGAGAATGGCATCTAACTCCTCCTAGAGATGCAGGATGTCATGATGTCACAATATCATGGCAAGCTCTCAGGACCGGGACTCAGACCCCACCACCACCACCTTCTATACCCCTGGGCACTAGCTTCTTCATATTGGAATTTTTGACAAATATGGTCAATCACTTACATTCTCTACTGCTGGCTAGTCATGGAATAAGAAAGGGAAAGGTTGGTGCATGCTCTTGGCCGGGTAATAAACCTTTACAACAGTCATAGAATGCAAAGTGGTAAAGGTGTTCTAATTCCAGCATATTTTGTCTTATGTTGCATTTTCACCCTAACCTAACAAAGTTTCCTGTGTTTTAAAACACGCCAGGTGGGGGCTGGTGAAATGGCTCTTTCTGCCAAGGGATGCCTGTGACCTAAGTCAGATCCTCAGAATCGAGAGCAGGAGAATCAACTCCTGACAGCTGTCCTCCACAAGTGTGCCACAGTAAGCATGCGCCCACACTCGTGTGTGAAATCATAGTAAATACAATTTAATATGGTAGGTGACAGTGAGGTAAGTGTGAACAGACTACAATGGCATACACATATGAAACTATCATAACAAAATCGCTATTTTGTACATTAACTTAAAAATCAATTAAATAAAATATGGCAGAGTCTTAACCACGGATGCCTCCCAAGTTTCACTCTGTACCCCTCTATGGTACACAGCTAGGCAGTTTGGTTCCCCAAGAGACCTCAGGGTAAGAAAGACAAGAACGGGAGGTAGCCTTGAAGAAGCAAGAACAGTCAAGATGTCAAGGGGCTGACATGTCCGCACAATTTCACTCCTGCACATTTCCCTCAGTGCACTGTGCGTCCCAACCTTCTTGTTCTCTTTTCAGACACAATGGAAAAAGGAGATTCAAATGGCTTAGGATGCGATTTTATTCTATATACTCCATCCCTACAAATTTTTGATGGAATAGAAGCAGGAGGAGACGTGGAATGGGTGTTGTGTGAGGGACATCACAGTGGAACCAGCCAGGCAGTGGGATCCTTCCTGACCCATCTTTTTGTCTGAGCTTGCCTTGGGATCCACCAGTTAGGATTCCCTAAGATTTCTCTGGGGCTAGCAAGTTATGGAAATGCTCTTGTCACCTCTCCATGCAAGAGCACAGTTTCATTTTTCTAGGAATTTCCCTAGTAAATTAAGGAAAACAGAGCCCCAGTTTCTACAAAAGCAGGCAAGCATGGGAGACCCTAAGTCCAGATATCCTCAGCTAACCTTGCCTCACTTCTGTGTGAGGCTTGCTTGGCACTGGTCCGGGAACCAGTCTAGAACCTTGTCACACTTTCCTGTCTGAATTGGTTGCCATCTCTAGGAGGAGGTGGGAGGCACACTCCATAGCACTCTCAAGAGACAAGGCACGCTGCTTTTCTTTTTTCTCGGGGTGGCCCGCTGCAGTCCATGACTTTATCATTGAAGAAAGTACTCGGAATGGAGGGAAGAAAGCTCAGTAGTTAGGATACCTGGGAACAATGCAGTAAGTCAAAATGAGATAAAATGATTCAAACTAGAGGTTGGAAGGGAAAAAACATAGCCACAGGTGTGAATGTGGAGAATTTGAAGTAGGGTCTAAAGCTCTTGACACAATGAGAACTGGAAAATGGAGGCTCAGTCATGATGGGAAAGGAAGGATAATAGTGTTTGGACCCAAGGGACCTGAACTTATCTTGCCATGTCCTTTTATGAATCCTTAAAAGGCAGTTAATTCATTTCTCTCTCCTTCTCCCTCTCCCTTCCCTTCTTCCTCTCCCTTCCCCCTTTCCCTTTCTTCCCCTCTCCTTCTCCCCTATTTCCCCTCTCCCTCTCTCTCTCTCCACTACCTCTCTGTCTTCCTCTTCCTCCCCCTCTCCATCTCCCTCTCCTCCTCTCACACCCCTCCCCTTCTCCATCTCTCTCCCCCTCTCCTCCCCCTTTCCATCTCTCTTCCCCTCCCTTCCCCCTCCATCTCCCTCCCCCTTCCTCTTTCTTCCCCTTTCCCTCTCCCCCCCTCCTTCCCTCCCTTTCCCTTTCCCTCTCCCTCCATCTCTCTCCCTCTCTCCCCTTGTAAAACAAGGTTGTAAATATCTTCTAATTAAATTTAAAAATCTATACAGTAATAGGATGGACTTTTGTTCAATAACACTTTAATCACTACTATGGCCACGAAGTCACTTACCCATTCTTGTACCTTTGGAATCTTTTGGTTTTGTTTTTCATTTTTAGGTAGAGAGCCAAGGTGAGCTATGGCTATTCATACTCCCATGCTCTGCATCCCTCAGGGGTGGGGGCGGGGGGAGCAGGCTCACATAGGCTGAGTGCAGGCTGGCCATTCCTAGGGAAGGCTTCCTGCTCAAGTTGGCAGCATGGTGAGGAACTCTCAAGAAGTAGATCTCCAATGGTCACACCAACTCCCAAGGGCATGGAAAGGGTTCAAGGACATTTTTGTTGTCAAAATGACTAGAGGTGATGTGCTATTACACAGAGGGATTGCTATTGTCAAGATTATTTATTATATAATTGAAACAGGTAGAAAACGATTTGAATGTTCTCGTGAAAAAGGAATGATAAATGATTAAGATGCTGATAACTTAAATATCCTAAATTGATTATTACACAATGTAAAATCATACCAAAAAAACTACAGTGTAGTCATAAGGATAAATACGTATCACTGATTTAAAACATTCAAAATGGTTGGATGGGAGCCGGAGGGAAGAGAGAGAAAGAGAGTGCGCCAGAGTGTGCGTGCACACCATTCCAAGGACTTGTACAACAAGTCCCATATGCTATATATATATAGTATATATATAGTATATAGTAGAAAAACATTAGCCACCACAAAGAGCTTGAGAGCATCTACAACATCTACAACAAGTCCTTTTTGCCAAAATCAGTAGCAGTAGTGACAAATGGCCTATTGATATAGAGTGCATGTGTGAACACTGAGAAACTCTGTGCACTGTAATGAGCCAGTTTGTAAGTAACTAATACACACCACAAAGTCCTGCACAGTGGAGGAACTACTCTGTATGCATGGAAATCCACAGGACCTCCATGGAACTATCACAGTGATCATTGGTGCTTTCAGTTATTAATACACAATAATACATGAGTTGTTGAGTTCTATGTCTTGTCAAAATATCCATAATTACCTAAAAGCCAGGTAACCACACACTACAGCCTGGTCCAACTATTTTTTTTTGTATGCAGCTTGATTTTCTTCAAACACTTCTGGAAAAATACCATGTGACAACAGATTAAACGCAAAATGTCTGAGAATCTAGTTGTCTTTAATTATACCAGATACAACAGAGATTCAAAAACTTGGGGGGGGGGGGTGGAAATGTTACTCTCTTCATCAAATAACCACTTTTTAGAAGATACGGTTATTTTTAATACAAATTTTATAGAAACCCGATAAAATTGTTTTTAAGTAAAAAAAATATCATGTTTAGTTTTAAATTTGTAAGACGCTATAACCTTATCAATAGATATAAGCTATATATGCAAATGCTGTTAGAGACCCACAATATTTTTGAAGAGCGTAAAGAGGTTCTGAGACCAAAAAGCATGAGAACTTTTTCTTGAAATAAGAAATAAAATGTAATCTTCCCAGTGTAAGACCTTACTCTATTTTACAGGGAAACACAAAACTGTGGCATGGTTTGCTGTACAGAGACTTCCAGAAATGCAATGGATGGTGACGTAATGGTAGATGCTGTGTTTCTCAGTTTAAAACATGACAACGTGTCACTGATCACTGCTTGAACTCACACCAGCAGGGGCAGCACTAGTCATGATGGCAGCCACACCGACACATCCTTCCTGTACTTGTCTCAGCGCTGTGGCTTAGTGGATGCAGCGTAAGCATCCCACATTTCACTTGGTCTTCTACTGTAGTTGTATGCAAAAATGTGCAGACTAAAACACACACTATTATTTTCCTTTTTACGATAAAGCCGTTGTGATATTGTAGTTATAATATCTAGATAATTTATATTAAAAAAAAAAACCTCATGACACTTCTGAAATGGTCATAAGGTATGAAAACCAATGTTTTAGCAAGAAGTGGAGATGTGTGGTTTGCCGTGACATACACTTACAAGTGATGGAAGAATGGATACCTACACTGGGGTAGAGGCAAGGTCAGGAAGTGAACACTGCCCATGAACATGAATCCCCTGCTTGTTCTTCAGCTACAAACTGACGCTTCATTAGCACCTGCGCTCCTGTTTGCTCGTCAACTCAGCCTTGCATCCTTTCCCTCTCTGGCTTGTCTTATCTGCTTTCTTCAATCAAAAGTTACTTCAACCCATTTGGTAAAACACGTTTTACCAGCCAGGCCTTCTTGAGCGCCAGATCTCATTCCACTTCCAGCTTAAGTTCTATTACCTCTGTCTAAACCTCCAGAAAACGCTCTTGACATCTGAACTCAGGGAAGACAGGTGTCAAAAAAAGAAAGGAGAGACAGAAGTGTGGGAAAGTGAGCTTGAGGCTAAGCTTCTGCCATTCTCCATCTCTCCTAGTCTCAGCTAAAGTCTTTGTCTCCTTCTGCCCATGAATTTTGAAACTCACTTGATTTCACATTTTTATAAAATGGTTAATGGTGTCACTCTCTTCACCCATGATTAAAATCCAGTTGTTTATTTATAGGGTCATTTATTGCTGAAGCCTTTTCTTTAAAAAAAAAAAAAAAACAATAATTGCTTCTTCAGATAGTTTCCCTCTATCTGCCAGAAGGTGTCATTTTAGAATAAGGCTATTCGAACTTGCTCAAATCTGGGTGATAACTCAACCAAAATGAGGTCAATGTAAATGACTAGCCACGATGGGGGGAAATCTGTTAAATTAAATCCAGAGTAAGTGGCAACATATCATGTAGTGAGAGTTACACGTGTCAAATGAAGGAGTGTTATGAGGATTAATGAGTCCGTTATTAAGAAACGCTTTGGGATTCTTGGATGAACGGCATTGCTGGAAGCGGGGGCAGGGCTGGTATTTGCAGCTTGCTGTTATGTCAAGGCCTATAACAGACTCTGGGGAAATACAGAGAGAGCAAAACGGAAGAGCCTAAACATGTCTTCCTTATTGGCTGTGATCTTTTTTTTTTAACTACATTCAGCAGTCCAAATACGTAATTCAGCAGAACATGTTGGCAGACACAAGTTTTACATCATGTAACATAAGTCACTACATGTTATTATAACCTATGAGTGAAATACCCAACCAATTCAGGCTTATTCTCCACTGTGGTTGGATAATAACCTCATGTCGAATGGAGAATGTCAAAAAGTTCTCTCTCAAATGAAGTACAAATGTAGCCAGAGGTAGCAGCTACAGCTCCAGGCTCTTCCCTTCTAGGGTTGAATTGCTGTCATTGCCTGCTGTCTCTATGTCCTCACAGGTCTCAGTAACGTCAGGGTGACACGGTTTCCTTTCCTTTCCCAGCCGGCAGCTTGCACATTGAAGAGCACCCTCTCCTTTGAAAGTTGAACAAAACTGTGGTGACGCACCCAGCACCATGCTTGCAGCATCCAATATCCAACCCTGATACGACACTGAGCAGCTTGTTGACATGGAATCTTAGTTTGAATAACCACATTTTGGGTTGGTCTTCCGGGGCCCCGCTGCCGAAGCTCAGCCTAAATGGATGCCTCCCATGCATTTTTTTTCACAAGAGTGAGGACTTTCACCGTGTTATCCACAGATGAGCCAGAGAAATTACACCAACCAACCTACACTCTGTGGCCCTCTTTTTAACATGTACACACTTGAGATTTTAAATATTTCAACAGTATAAGCAGACAGGACTCAACCAATTCCCAGACAATTTCTCACACTGCCTACTGTGGAACATGGGCTGTTGCAGCCCTAGCAAGCTGGGTTCTGCCACCCATCTTCAGTAGGCCAGTTAAAGAGACAATTAATAACCAAAAAGCAGAAAAGGGGGGCTTATTCAATGGAGCTACATGGGAAAGAGGAAAAATAAAGAGGTCTAGTGACTCTTCAAGCACTGACTTGAGGTTTAGGTTTAAATAAAGGGTTAGAAGGATGCACGATTAGGCAGCCCTGGTCAAGGTGTGGTCCCACTCGTCATTAATCCATCATAGCCTCAGCTCCAGGTTCCCTGTAAAGTAATCCACAAGCTGTCGGAAGTGTGCGTATTCCCTTTCCCAGGAGACAAGTGACCCTTCTGGCTGGCACCAATGGCCTGTCCCTTTCCTTCTCCCAGTATGAGACTCCTGAGGAAATTCAGCTTTATAGGTTCATTGTTTGAACAGGCCTATAGTCAAAGGGTGGGGGATTGCTGCTAGCCAGGACAGTCACACTGCTGTGAAAACAAGGAAGAGATTCCTAGTGAAGACACCAAAAAGGTTAAACGTCTATTTGACTGAGGTTATTTTTTTAAGTCACAAAATTTTATGGCTCTGTTAATTGTGCTGCTATTAATACCTAGGTAAAACAATGCTGTACCATACATAACATATTGCATAAACTGTCATAGCATAGTTTTAAATAATATAATATGAATATGTAGGTAAGCTTGAATATGAATATGTCTGTAATTCATACAGAATATGAATATGTAGGTAAAGTTCTCTTGGGTCACCTTGGAGACTGTCTGTGGTTTACAGACATATTATTTTCCGTGGAGAGCTTTTCCCACTCTATAAATTTTCCCACTCTATTTTGGTTTTCCTTTTTCACATGTAACAATGTATTTTGCGATCATCTTTCATCCATAAATAATTTAACAGTTGCTTATACTGACTCCATAATTTTGCACACGTACATGGGCCATAATGAATTCAACCACTAATAGACATTTAGATTTTAATGTCTTCCCACTATAAATAATATTTTAATGAATATGCTTGTGGATGAAGTATTTTATATAGATGCAATGTACATATAGGACAAATACTTTGAAATGACACTTTTGAATTAATTTTATTAGATATTGCTCAATTACCTTCCATACTTAGCCTCCCAACTTATATGGTGAAAATTTAAGGGTTTATCTATTATTTAAGGGCTAGAAAGAAATGAATAGCACATAAAGAAGCTAACAAAATTCTTCTGAGGAGAAAGGGCTTGCTCCTAGTTGTGCAGGCCCCTTAAGGACAGCCCCTGGAAGAAAGCCCAGAAAGCACAACTATGTTGACATCAGCAGATGGGTAAATGGCAGTTTCTGTGCAGAGTCAAGAAATAAACCTTGACTAAACAGCAAAGCATACTACCTGGGGGAGAAGGCACGAAGGGACATACAGCAAGTATGAAATGAAGAATGTGAATTGCCTGTCTTTTGCCATCAGCCTATCCACTGTTGTCACAGAAACAAGAGAAACTGTGGAGCGGTGTCTTTTAGGCAGCTTGTCTTCCATGAGAAGATGTCGACTGTGTCATACAAAACCCACCCCCATTGACTTGGGCTGTTTTGCAGAACAGGAACAGTTAGGTTGTGAGTGTGAAGCCACTCCATCAAAATGTCAAGCCCAGACTAACATTCTTGACCACTCTTGAAAACAGGCTAATGGCTAAGGCTGCCAGCAGTCTGTCTATAGCACACTGGTACAAACAGGCAGATGGGTGCTTCAGTGGCCGGTGTATTTTGAGTGTCAGCAGCTCACCCAAAGCCACACTAAGCACAGAATATTTGGATCCAGTTATTGGTTTAATAACCCAAGGGAAATCAAAAACTTATTAAGAGGTAGGTAATTTTTTCTAAAGGCCATATACTTAAATAAACTATATGTAGACTATGTATAATATGCTATATTAGTATAGCATATGCTACTAAATAATGTAACGAGTATGTCTACTTTCTGAAATGTTACTTCTGATATTCACTGTCCCCATTTGATTGCAAGACTTCACAGTTCTAGGTGTGCTGTTGTCTCCACTTTACAAAGGAGGAGATTGAAGCCTGCATTCACAAACTCTGTCACGATTAGTCAGCTGATGAAACAGAAATTGTGGCCCAAGCACAGAAGACCTTCAGCCCATCTCTCTACTGTTGTAAGAGGTTCCGATTCCGCACGGGAGTGAACGCCACGGTTCCCCAGCCCTCCTGCCATTAGCACATATTTCTTCCCCCGAGCTGTCTCGCTAAGTCGGTGGATGGCAGTGTTTATGACATGCAATTAAATCCTGATCTCACATTCAAGCCATCTCTTCTAAATAACATGTGATACCTTTTGTACAAAGGATGGATTAAGCTTCAGCCCTGGGAATGGTGTATTTGTAGCGTTGACTTTCCTGCCAAACATACTTGATCACTCTGGGCATTGGGGATGGTTCAACATTTACGCTCTACATTTATCACAGTGTGCTTGTTTGCCTGTAACACTTTAAAACAAAGCACAAACAAACAAAAAACAAAAAAACCCTGGATCATTAAAGAAACCACTAGACATTTTAAAACCAAATTGAGTTTAAATACATTTTCCTTGACACGTCTGTTTTGTTAACTATATCCCATGAAGCCAACATTAAAAGCAATGCCATTAAGAGGGCAAAAGGTAAGCTCATTTAGTTGACCAAACTGTGTAACACAATGAATTAATATGGTAATGCGCCTTTGGAGACCACAGCAGATAATAGGGGTGAGCAGAGGAGCTTGAGCCTGGTTCTGGAAACGCAAAGCCAATTCATCATTATGCTGCAACAATATAAGAGAACATTTCTCATCTCCCACCGCGCCTCCCCCAATTCTGACTGCCCGGGTTGTACTTCTTGAACACCAACTTTGACCAGCAAGACTTGGTTTCCTCACACTGCTGCGTTTCTGATGCCATGGGAGCTCTCTGGTATTTTGAAGCAAAGCAAATAAGGAGGATTTCAGTCATGAGTGAGAGCTGGAAAGGGAGGGGGCGGGGAGCTGTCCCTCGCCCTTCAGAACAGTTAGCAAAACACTCCTCACATAGACAGAAGGCAGAGAAACATACAGGAACAGAAATACCACGAAAGGTTCCAGATGGCAGTCCCTCTCAGCAAACATTAGAACTCACATACTATGTAAACTGTCACTTGTTCCTCAGAACGCATCTTCCTCTCAGTGGCTTGGCTTCTATTTTTATCCTGTCATAAAGAACCCGATGAATGCCTACTGTGCCCAGCCAGCAAGGGTATACCCTTTAACCACTTCAGGGAGAAAAAGGCTACCTGAACACTGGACTGTAAGATTAAATATGCTCATTATAGAAAAATGTAGAAGACACATTGTCTAAGCATAAGGGAGAAAATAAAAAATCATTCATAACCCAACTCTCAGAGTACCATTAACGTTTTTATTTATCTCTATTTCATGTGCCATTAACAAGTTTTCAAAAACATAATTTAAGTTGCTGTGGTAAATGGCTTTAAAATATTTCTGAAGTTTGTGCATTTTTTCTGATTTATTATTATTATTATTTTATTACATTTTGCAATAATTATACATTTTTGCCATGAGAAAGTGAAGAAAAAAACTCTTTGATATATGCATTTCACTACGCTGGTCTCTTTCAGGGCAGATTTGTGAAATCGGAATTTCTGGACTAATTGTGGCATTTTCGCATCAAATTCACCGGATACTGTGCAACCCCTCTTTTCTGAATGTCTCAGCAAGTTCAGATGCTACCAACAGCAACACCTTTCTAAACCCTATTTCCTGTGCTCTGAGGCGCCCAGCTTTTCCAGCTGCTTCCTCTCTCCCTGCTCCAGCTTTACAGCCCCTCTGAGACGCCCCTCTGCGTGATCATTGGTGTTGACATTCCCTAGGCTTCTCCTCTAAGTGAGCTACATGCAGGGCTTTGCTCACCAGTGTGGCAGTATTCATCTGCAGTCTCAATACTCAGAACGCAGAGAGGCCGGAGGATCAGGAATGAAATCTAGCCTGAGCTGTGTGGTAAGTTTGATTCCAGTCTAGGCTGGATGGCATCCACTCTGTCTCAAAAAAACAAATAAGTAGGGGCAAACCAAAACAGATATCCCATTGTTATCTTTGCCTCGGGCGCCATTTTCAGATTGAAAGACGTGCACCCTAGACTTCCGGTAGGACAACTCCCCGCTTCTTCCGCCACCTTCTGGCACTTGAAACCACTGTGTGGACGCATCAATCCTGTGCTTCCTATGCCTTATTTCAGAACGGTGAATGTTACTGCTGGTTGTGTGAATCACATCCCTGCTCCTGATTTACAAGGACTGCGTTCTAAGTAATGCGTTTAGTAGGATCTTGGGTAGTGTCCAAGATACAGGTTTTGGTGTGTTGACTAGACAAATGAAGGACTCCTACTAATATCTGGACCACACCATCTCTGGCTGTTAGCCCTACCATGTGGTGCGACCCTGTCTCTGTTCTAGCAATGATGTCTTCTTTGGGTGCTAAAATTGTCTGATTCAGGATAAAATACTATAAGGGCAACAAAGCCAAAGCTGAAGACTGAAACAGACAAAATAACATAGGCTTATGGAACATGCTAAAAAATGATAAATTGAAGGAAAATTAAGGTTAGACAAATTTTCTCTAAGAATTAGAATCTGCAAAAAAATTAGCCAATAAATTGGACGTGAAAAAATGTCTCTAATAGCCAACTCACAGTGGTAGAAAATTAAATTTGTAATATTTCATATGGGTCAAAATGAGGGCTGGGGGATAAAAAATTCAACTGTGTCTTAAATCTTTATTTAAAAAATAATTTCATCCAGGCAGTGGTAGCTCATGCCTTTAATCCAGCACTTGAGAGGCCGAGACAGGCAAATCCTTGAGTCTGAGGCCAGCCTGGTCTACAGAGTGAGCTCTAAGACAACCAGGGCTACACAGAGAAACCCTGTCTCCATAAACCTAATAATAGCAATAATGATGATTATCAGATATATAAAAATAGAGAAAACAAAATCTTTTAAGCTATACTATGAAAATCTATTCAGATTTTCTCATAGATCTTCTTATCAGATTCTTTACCAAACAGAGGAAAAATTATTTCTTTTACTTCTTCTAAATCAAACTGTGATGAGTATGACTGCTTCTTTCCCTCTTCCTAGCCACATTCTAGACAGAGTCAGACAACAAACCATACCCGGCATCCGTCCACAGGCTCACAGAGAGACTGGGTGGCACCCAGTGTCCATCCACAGGTTCACAGTAAAATTGAGTGGTACCCAGCACCCATCCACAGGTTCAAAGAGACTGAGTGGTACCCAGCATCCATCCACAGGCTCACAGCAAGACTGAATGGCAAGGCTTTGCCCATGTAGGAGATTCCCAAGGTCAGGGACAACCAGAGCATCGTCCATGCACTTTGCAGAGTTCTCCTGCATTCTTTTCTTAGCACCAGTACAAAGCAAATGCATTTTGTTGTGGGATTGGAGAGACAGCTTGGTGGCCAAGAGCATGTGTTGCTCATACAGAAGACCTGAATTCATTTCCCAGCACCCACATGAGGCAGCTCACAAACACCTGTAACTCCAGCTCCGGAGGATTCTCCGGCCTCTGTAGACACAAGCACTCATATGCACAAAGTCTGATACACTTTCACATACACACACTCCCACACATGCATAGTTTTAAGAAATAAACCTTTTAAATTTTTTTTAATTTTTCTGTCCTCATAACCTAGTTTAAGAATTACATGAGATGACAGAGAAAACATGTAAGAACCATGGTATGCATTTGTTGAAAAGTATCCATAATTCAAAACCCTGACAACGTTTATTCAAATCATATCTGACAGTATTAAATTATTTTTATTTTGATCTGTAAATGCTTTCTGCATTCCTTCTTCTGTAAGAAGGTTTGTATGGGCTTTCTGACATACCAGCTATTTCAAAGAAATTCAAATACAAGGAACTCAAAATCCTTTTCCCTTTTTCACTACGCTACTCTTGAGCTCCCAACTCAGAGCGCCCCTTGGACGTGTAGCCAGCAGCAGTGACTTGGCAGAGGAGGGACAGAAGCCTTGTTGGCTGACTCCTGAGCAGCGGTGCGTGCTCCCAGCAGTCCTGCCACTGGCCTCCCAGAGGAAGGACTTCCCAGAAGCCGTGGACACTCGGGACGCTTCAGAGAGAGAGCTCCCTCTGGCTTCCTCTACACATACACACAGCTGCCCATCCTGGAAGGCACCCTGTCCTCTTCCCGCCCCTCACAGGGCTTCTCCACAGAATCAAGGATTGAGTGAGCCCTTCCATCCCTCTCTGGTTCAACAAATTCCATTATGTATAACTGTGCTGTTCCTGCCCTCCTACAAGGAAATGAAGTACTTCCCCTGTCCCTCATGTCTGCCGAATCTCTCTGTCCCTATCCATTCTGTCTGCTGAATCTTTGAGTTTATTTACAACTCTTAAGCTCTCAGAAGAAGTCAAGATGGCCAAGTGTCCTCAGTGCAGAGTGCACCTTTTTGTTCATATCTACCTGTATAGACTAGCGAATGCTCTTTTCATATGAGTGGCCAGTGAGTTTAAACCCATATCATTTTCTGTCTTCAAAAAATTTGTTATAATAGATAGAACTCGAATAAATGGTCTTTGGATTTTTTTCATAGTTGGAATGAGCTACTTATGAGCATAGATATGTGAGAATAATTTTTGTTTTTTATGTATCAGCATACAAATGTTAACTGTGTCTTACTAGCATCATTCAATGAAAATGTTTTTCATGGCTCTTTACGGTATTTTTTTGTATCGTTCAAAAAAATTCAAAAGATGAAGTCAATTTAGATAATGTATATTAACATCTCTTAACCAATGACATGCAACAGAACAAACATTTCCTTACAAACAATGTAACTTCATTGGCTCTGATATATGAAGAACTCAAATCAGTCCAGGAGCTATGCCTAAAATATAAAACTGGAGAAAAATGTCTTGCTTGCTCAGCCTCTCTCTATTTTAAGTCAAAGAGTTTTTCAACTACTGCCTAATGAATTTAAAGTCTTTCACCGAAAGTAACCTTCACCAACCCCTACTCTTAGCATGGCATTCACCAATAATCACCATTTCAGTTTTTCAGACATGAAGCAATACTAATGTTTTAAAGCTGTATTATCAAAAGTAATAAATACTTAATATTTTAGTTTTATAATTTACACAATAATATTTATATTACATGTGATACAGTATAGAATATATACTCATATAATGTAATACATATTTAATCATTTAAAATATATTGCTTTTGTGCTCGATTCGGTAGCACATATACTAAAAAAAAAGTTTGAACAATACAGAAAAGATTAGGATGGCCCCTGCGTAAAGATGACACACAAATTCGTGAAGTGTTCCATATTTTTAACAAAATATTTTATTTGTCAAGTAATTTCAATTCAAATAATGTTACCAAAGAATAAGGATTTACTTTTAACTTTTATACACTTATACAATTTTGTAAAGCATTTTTTTATTTTGTCGGTATAGTTAAATATTTGTAATACTAAATCTATTATATGAACCGCATAATTCTAGGACCAGTCTGGAAAAAAGCCATGTAATCCTTTTATCTCCTAAGAGAAAAAATGATGAATATTGTTAATAAAATATATTGCTTTCTAAAAATTAGTTCACATTAACTTAAAGCTTGACTTGGCCTAGTTGCACATTCAAGAGAGCGGCACCTGGGGCCAGGGAGGCGGTTCAGTAGGTAAAGTGATCAAAGTGGAAGCATAAGGCCTGGAGTTCAAATCTCTAGCCATTTCCATCCTCAGCGGCAGGTGGTGTGACAGCCTGCCTGTGATGCCCGCGCTTCAGAGAACTCAGGTGAGCCAAGGAGGAAGGCTCTCAGCACGCATGGCTCCACACTGAGGGGCACACGAGTGCACCAGTGCGCGCACACAGATGTGCACACACATGCTGCATACGCGTGCAGAGAGAGAATGTTAACTGAGGTTGTAATAGTTTCATCACTTTGCAATAATCCGAAGTTGTGGGGAACGTTTTTCACTGCCATTCTGTCCTAAAATCCTTCCTCAGTGACAACAGCTGTAACTAGCTTGGATCATGATGAATATCCTCCAAAACTTCAATTATTGGCTCTTACATAATATAAAGACCAAATAAAACTAAAATCTCAGATCACATTAAGGTAAAGCATTGTAAATCCTGAATAAATAAGCAGGTTGTAACTTTTAATGCATCGGCTTTGTGATACCAAAAGTCATATGGATACAGACTTCCAATGTATTTGTGTATTAAAGTCTGTGTGTGTGTTAAAGTCTGAAGGTGCACAATATTTGTGCATGCTTGTGGAGATCGGAGGTTGACAATGGATATCTTCCTCAATCGTTCTGCATCTTAACTCATGGATTCAGCTAAACAGGCTAGTCAGAAAGTCCCCTGCCTCTCAGCCTCTGCCTTCCCAGGGCTGGAACTACAGGCATGCCCAACATACCCAGCTTTTGACATGGGTGCCACAGACAGAACTAGGGTCCTAAGGAAGCGCTTTACTGACTGTGCTATTCCTCCAGCCCCCAATCAATTTATTCGTTTTTCAGTACCGAGTCATAAGATAAATACATGCCTTTTCTCACTGTGTGTTTCCTATATAAGGTGGTACCTTCAGACAGGCCCCAAACCAGGAAAGCCAACCAACCATCAGCTGACACTTCTAAAACCATGGGTCAAAATGTTTTCAGGTGTAAGTTGTTGTCTCCGGCATCTGTCACAGTACTTGAAAGCCAGCTAACACAACACCTGAGCCAGACGCCCACTTAAACATGGGAATGTCTTCCTGACCTATAGGAGGCAAAAGTTAACCCTGCCTGCCTCCTGGCTCTAACACACACACAAACAAAAAAATATATTTTGGGAGTTCTTCAGGGAAAGTCAGGTATTGATTATAAATACATAGTGATTCAAGCATTCACTTTCCTGAACAAGATTTGACCCTAAAATGTTAAGTATAAATATGTGATGCTCCTTCTGGATAAATGAAATTCGAGCAAACAAATTGTTTTATGTCCCAAACTAAAGTCTATTTAATAAAAGTTCTTTAATAAAGTCGTGATCTAAACCCAGTGCAAGGCAATGACACATGACAAATGTGCTGCTTCTCCTGGGAGCATTATAATCAGATCATAGAGATGAGCCAGCACAGTCCCCCATGGTCTTCAGGTTTCAAATTTACATGCTGAAACTCCATGTTGCAACTCAGAGGCATGGGGAAATCGATACATAAACACAAAGGAAGCAACACTGACTCCCTCACTGCGTGGGAGAGAATCCTGGCTGACTGTGCTCACACAGGACACGGGTGTCCTTGAGCACACACTCATACAGAGATAAGTACGCATTCAAGTTCACTCTGACTTTAAATTAAAGGTTTTTAGAGGATGACATAAATAATCCCTCCTGTCTATGTTCAATGACTGCCACCCTGTGTCTGAGGTATATGGCTGTTCATACAGGTTTCCGGTTTTCATCTGAAAGAAAAACATTTGCTGAATTGGGACCACAGCATGACATAAGACCATCTACATCTTGAGGGCTGCACATCATTTACCAGAGACTGGAGACTAGTTTCCTCAAAGACACTGAATTCCAACTATGAAACCAGAATCGTGCAGAACTCCTTGGAATTCTCCAAGCCATAAGCCATTTTAAAAACACTTTCCATGTTTTCTACATACCTTCACTCATCTCAAACACCTAAAGGACTGTTTAATGAATAAGAAGGCCTATTCATCATACAGGGCATACGAAGAACTATAGTCTGTAGGAAATACATGCGCGCTGGCAAACACCTGCATACACTACGGAACAATCCACCAGTAATCAGACTGCCCAGCAAAGTTAAGAACACTACATAGAATTAAAGTGTAATTGTCAACTGACGGCCTTATCTTGCTCTTCAAGCTCGTTGTTT
The DNA here is from genome assembly GCA_028658305.1 of Pachyuromys duprasi. Taxonomy (NCBI): domain Eukaryota; kingdom Metazoa; phylum Chordata; class Mammalia; order Rodentia; family Muridae; genus Pachyuromys; species Pachyuromys duprasi. The sequence goes on along the minus strand of CM053763.1, from coordinate 72,790,340 downwards.
CCTGAAATGCTACTCCTGGACCATGTTGGAAGAATGCAGTACACACAGCTATTAACATTTGTTTGATTTTCAAAAATGAGTCACCACCAGCAGCAGATAGGACCAAGAACACGTGTTCATAAATGGCCCCAGCCTCATGCAAAGCTGGCTTAAAGGCTAGAGTGTCTTTTTCTCTCTGTGCTCCTAAATGCAGTTCCTAAAGCTGCAGCATCACCCCAGAATCCAGATGTTAACACATCCCATTCTGCCATGTCATGTGATGCCATGGAGTCTTTCAATCGGTCATGTGCCTATGTTTATTTAGACTCTAATTCTCACAGGAGAATTATTCTTTTTCCTCCCTTGTTCCTATTTATTGACAGGTTTTTTTTTTTCTGGAGGAATTCAGAAACAAAAATAAGTTTTCTCAAAAACGTCTGGAAAAGCCCCCAGCTGTAAACATTAGGTTTGACAGGAGAAAGATTTCAGGAAAGGCACAGAATGTTGTGACAGTGTTTTGCTTTATTTTCAAACAATAGCCAGCAAAGAGAATCCTGAATCATCAGATCACCTCTCTGCCTCTCCCCTCCTCCATATGAATGCCATCTTCCTTCTCTCGTTCCAAACCTCCTGCCTGCGGAGCTTGCATCTAGCTCACCCTCGGTCACAGAACTGAGCAAAAGCAGGCCAGGAGTAGAGCAGGGTCTGCAGACCATGCTCAGTGCAGCTTACCGGACTCAGGGAGCCCTTGGGGAGCCTCTAAGATTAACAGGACCCATCTGTCCTTTCAAACATTGCAGCTCCGTATCTATTCTGTTAACTTATCTGGCCTTTCCCAAAATAATTTTGTTTGTTGAAAGGGTCAGTTTTTACTGCTAATTAGGAAATATAAAAGGTTTAAAACTTTCTGACTTGGATAACTCCGCAAACCTTGGTGACTCCCAGTGGGGATTAATCTACTGGAGGCTGAAACTCCAATGTATGTGTGATCACGGGAAGGTGGTACCCGAGATCCCGGAACAGCATCGGGCTCTGCTCAACACGAAATGACTTCAGAAACCCGACCAAGGACAGTGCCAGCACCTGTCGCCCCTCGGGAGCCGTGGACAGTCAGAACTGCTGCCTGTATTTCTCAAGCTCTTCCCCAAGAATGAGTTCCTGTGTTGTTGAAAACATTTCCATAGGGTGTGAAAACTGATACTCCAGTTTCAGAGAAGACCCCTGTGCCCAGATTTCTTGGATCTGTTGCTGTCCTTGTGGAGCTCCTGTCACTTCCAGATTTTTTAAAAATAATTTCACATATACTTATTTTACAATTTTTTCAAATTGCAGGCTTAGCACTGTCTACAAATCTCATTAAAAGCTCTATTTTCCTTAGTGTAGAAAATCCCTAGAGAACATTGGCGACAACAACAACAACAAACCAAGGAAGCTAACAGCACATGTGCCATCAGGGCTGGATTCCCTCATTCTCCACTTACCGCTCCACCTTAGGAACTCAGAACATTGGATCTCCAGAGTGGCAAGGGATGTGGAAACTTATTCCTTCTGCATACATTAGACTTCAGAACAACATGCACTGAATAACTAAAATAAACTGTCTTGTTGTAAAACTAGCCATTTGGGGAATAAAGAAGGCAAGCCCATCACTTTCCTCATTACTGTGACCAGATCCCTGAGAATCAGCACCGTAAGGACAGGTGGGCATCCCTCAGTTTCAGTTGAGAGGAGACAGGCTGTCACAGCAGAGAGAATGTGGTGCAGCAGTGTGAGGCTGCTCATCGGATCCACAGTCAGGAAGCAGAGAAAGATGAAGCCTGGTGTTCCGCTCTCTTGCTCCTTATCACGTTATCTCAGCACGCCATGGTCCTTCCCACAGTCAGGACGGGTCTTCTTGCTTCAGTTAAATCCTTATAGACACACCTGGTCATGTGTTTTCATGGTTGAAAATGATTAACAACCACAGAGAAAGAAGACGGGCCAATGGCTTTCAAATAAAAGGCCCAGGGCCAGGTGTGGGATACCTCCCCTCAAGTTGTTGGGGAGGGTTATCCTGGGAACTCACAAAAGAATAGAGGCCATTGCCATTGCTTCTGGTTGTCCACCAGATGTTAATGGTAAGAACCTCTGGCTGAATACACATACCTTGGTCACAGGACATGGAGAATCAAATTGGTACTAACCAGGAAATTTCCTGGTATCTAGCTTTCATAGTACCAGAAGGTGCTGTTCAGGCTGTGGGGGGCAAGAGAGGAGAAGTCATCAATAGTCTTACCAAACTGTAAACACTGTGAGCTAATATAATGCCCACTGTGGCAATATATTCCTATGGGTACAATAGTGGTAGGAGTGTTGTGAAGTAAGCAGCCCCTTTCTGACTGGATTTAAAGCCTACTACAAAGGAGGAAATGTATGTTTACTTCTGTAAATGTCAACCTGTGGATGAGGCGCTCATGGATCCTAGGTATAACCCTACTGCTATTACTGTGCTGAATAGACATGATATTAAACTCTCCTCTAAGGAACAAACCCAATACTGTTATTTTGCTACAGTGACCTAAAGTCAAAGTGACCTCTAAATTCCTATCAGTACCCACATACCAATGGGTCTCTCAGACTTCATTGGTTTCTTCTTACAGTGGACATCTGGCCAAATTATACAAAGTAAGTTGTCTATGGGGTGTTCTGACACACATGGGACATTCATATCATGTCCTGTGCTAAGGGACCAGCCAGGGGCCAGGGAACACTAGAGTGAAACAGCGTCTTCTGGACATAACAGGACCATTGCACTCACAAACTCACAGCGTCTGTCTTTCTTTGCCTGTTAGCCTGCCACATGGAGGGGGAGGGGTCATGAACCCCACCCCTAGCTGGAATGGTTTTAACAGTTGCTGGCTTCTGGAGGAGAGGGCATCCATATGATGGTTCAAATGAGACTGGTACCATCAACTCATATGTCTGAATACTCGGTCCCCAGTTGGTAGAACTGTTTTGGAGAGATTAGGAGGTGTGGCCTTGTTGGAGGAGGTCTGTCCCTGGGGGTGGGCTTTGAAGTTTCCAAAGGCTTGTGCAATTCCCAGAGTCTCTCCCATGTTATGGAAAAAGGTGAGAGCACCCAAATGTTTCTTCATTCCACCATCACAGACTCTAAACCCAAATTAAGTACTTTCTTTTATAAGTTGCCATAGGAAAGTAGCTCCGATAGTTCATTTTCTTAATGAATGTGACCTCCAGTATGTGGATCATGCTCCAGTGAATAGCCACACACCCATGAGGGTATAAGAAGCACAAGTTGGAGTTACTGGGTTATTGTTTTAAAAAGAGGATTCAAGATTGGCAGTTATTAGAAAAGCAGGGAGTGTATCTAGAGGGAATTGAGGGGTCAATATAATCAAAATACATTGTATGCACTTAAAATATTCTCAAGGAATTAATAAAATGCTATATTAAAAAAAAGACTGGGAACCTTGAGTCAGATAAACTGTTGTGTATGTTGAATCATCTATAGCTAGCTGAGGCACCACTTGCTAAGTCATCCTCCTCAGTAAAGTGGCAATAACAGCCATCCTGTAGGACCATCACAAGGAAACAAGATCTCCTACCCTGTTCTCTGTGAGAACACAACAATATCTTACTTACAATCATACAAAACATGATCAACTTACATAGATGTTTACATTATGATTCATAACTGTAACAAAATCACAGTTATGAAGTAGCAACAAAAATAAATCTATGGTTGGGGGGTCACCGCAACATGAGGAACTGTGTTAAAAGGTTGCATTATTGGGAAAGTTGAGAACCGCTGCTTTAAGGAAACCCGGTGAGTAGGTTAATGGAAAGCCATTTTGAAAATAATATATTTCTAGAGTATCACAAAAATATTAGACCAGTGGCAATTGTTATGTTAATGCAATGAAATTAAAACCTTGTCTTTAGTGGTGTTTAGTACTTGAAACAGCTTGATTGAAGGGTTAGCCCTACAAAGGTAGAGAAAATGTAAGATCACAACACGACAAAACAGATTAATCCAGATTGCCACAGCACCATTTCTTATTGAACAGATTAATGATTTTCCTCAGATGCTAAGAGTTTGAAAACACCATTCAAGTACCCTCTCTGGGCTCAGAAAACAGCAGAAGCATCCAAAAAGGTCTCTGAATCCCAATGCGACTTCTATTTCCCACTTGACTCTGATAACTCATCACTTTGTCTATTGTTTTCATGCCTCAATAAAAATAAGCATTGATTGCTGAGAGGGGAAAAAAGAAAGTTTTCATTCTAAAAAGCATTTTGGAACCAAATTAATTCACCTAGAACTAGAGCAAGCCTTACTGTAGCAGACAGTTTAGTTACAATTGTACATTTGTCTCTCACACACAAGCAGTTTTATTATGGCTGGAAGCATCATTTAAGCTTATGTAATGTGTATGTATTTCTCTGCATTGTGTACATTCGAGTTACAGTTTTGCATTCATCCTGTTCTGAAGTGTAACCAAAGTCATTTGAGGTGATTTGCAACAGAGATGTGAACCAGGCACAAAAATGATCTATTGTGTTCAGAACTCACTCTCCCAACACATTCAGGCAGACACAAAAGTTCACACCCTTCAAGGTTTGGGACACTTGAATTCAATTATGGTTGCTCTCAGCCAGCTAATTTGAAAGAACTTATTTGGTAATGTCATTGTCACACTTGTGACTAAACACATGAGAGGGCTCCGAGAAACATGGCAGCCAGAAGGTCTGGGTGCGGAAGCTTTGGTGTGAAGGCATTTCTCAGAAAGCTTCTCCTCTCAGGTCAGGGGGAGTCTCTGAATCACCAGTTCTTCACGTGCGTGAGCCTGAGCCCATCCTTAGCAAGTTCATGGAAAAGCAATCCTCACCAGCAGAGTTCTCTCAAGAGGCCTAGTAGTTGTGGATTAAGACTATCAAAATACTAAGAAATGTGCACTTTGTACAAAAATTTTGGATGCTGTATTTCTACAGATGGAGATAAGTCCAAGATTATAATAAGAATTCTTACAGTTCAGAGGCCAAAACTATTCATAGAAGAGGGACTCTTAAGAGTTTCTCTAACAGTTTTACGTGTTTCCAGGAACAGCATTTTGGACAGGTCTAAATCCACCGGAGAGTGAAGTTTAATTCGTGTTTATTAGAAACATAAGATTTGCTCAGCTGGAGCAATGTGTGTTAGTGTTTCAGTGTGGATGACCTCATCTAAACTTGGGCCCAGGTCTGAAGTCAGCCATGAGAACCTCCCATCTTGAAATGAATGCAAGATGGGAGGCTCTTAACAAACTCACCCAAATTCACATCGTATGGACACAGTGAATGGTGGGCCTGCAATTTGCTCCAAGCCCTTCGTGGAAGATGGCAGCCTTCTAACCAGATGAAGAGCCTTTCTGCATGAGTGCCTTCCTGCTGCTGTGATAAACCACCACGAGCAAGACAGGTGATAGAAGAAAGTGTTTATTTGGTTGTACAGTTTCGAAGGGATGAGTCCATCATGGCAAGGAAGCAGAGGGGCACGTGGCAGGCACAGCAGCGGGAGAAGAGAACAAGAGAACTGAGAGCTCACATCTTCCACACAAGCATGGAGCGGAGAATGTGAACCGGATGTAGAGCGAGGCTACAAAAATCTCAAAACCGGCCCCTAGAGACACATTTCCTCTAACAAGGCCACACCTTCTAAACCTGCCCAAACAGCACCACCAACTGGGGATCAAGCATTCAAATACCTGAGCCCATGGGGGACATTTCTCATCTAAACATGCTTCTTTCACCTCCCTTCGCTCCTTAAGTGTTCTCAAAAGAGCATCCGTTGCTCTTGATGTCAACATACTTCCGAATAGCCACAGAGTGTGGATGAGTATATTTGGGAAAGCAGAATCTTCTAAGATGAGAATCTGGTGGCCTGGTACATTCTATAGAATCACTGAGGCATGTGGATTTGGATGTTCACTCAGCCTCTCAAAGCTTTACGATGGAGAGTCCCTGGCTTTGGGATTAAGGTTTTCTCATCAACACTGAAAGGGTCAACAAGATCATCTCACAAGATCATTATCAGCCTGGTTCTCCAATGATCTAGCCATCCTCCTTAAATGTTTTAAAAATCAAAGCGGCTAAAACCTGTCATACCTATCCCATCCAAAAGTAACTGCTACCAAGATGTTTCTCTCTTAAAAAAGACTATCTCAAGGCTGGAAGTGCAGGTTACAGGTGGAGCATTCATCCAGCATGCACAAGACTCCAGGTTCCATCCCTAGCACTAGGAGGAAGGATAGAAAGGAAGTGACGTTCTGTACTGGTTAGTTTTTGTTAATTTAGCATGTACTAGAGACACCTTGAAAGAGTGGACTCATCTGATGTAAGTGCCTCCATCAGACTGGCCTGTGAGCGGTACTCATGTAAGGAAAGTGCCTCCATCAGCGGTCTGTGGGGCATCGTCTTGAATGGTGATTGATGTGGGAGACCCAGATTACTGTGAGCAGTGTCGTCCCTGGGCAGATGGTTCTGGGCCGTACAAGAGAGCGAGATGAGCAAACCAGTAAGCAGCATCCATCCAAGGCCTCTGCTTCAGTTCCTGCCTCCAGGTTCCTGCCTTGACTTCCCTCAGAGATGGACTGTGGTGTGGAAGTTAAAGATGAAACAAACATTTGCTTTTGGCCACAACCTTTGTCATAGCACAGGTGTGCATGCTGTCTTGTCATCTGGGTGTGAGCTTTAGCCCTCAATAGCTGAACCATGTCCTCAGCCCTGCACTTACTCTTTTTTTAACCATATGCATTGTATATTTTTATCAATATATTACACCATACTCCATAAACATGCGTAATTGTTATGTCTGTTAAATTTTTAAATTAGGACATATGAAAATATCAGAGAAGAAAAAATAATTCCAAAATACTACTTATGGCAGAAAATCTTACCAAAGGAAGTACTAAATCCTTCAGTGAAGGGAGAGTCACTGGCTAGCAGAACTGGCTCTGCCAGGGATTCACCTGGGTTTTGAGCATTTGTTCAGAAATGTGTGATCATGTAGTCGACTCCACTGGCATACACCCAACAGCAAGATCATGGCTGGATTGGGCTTATTTCCCGACATGACAAGCTACTGCCCAGTGGCTTCTTTTATGGGCTCCTCTTGCCTGTCCATGTGGCTCCTGAAGAATATTGCATGAGAGAGGGCTGTCACCCTTTCCTATGCTCTCCAATGTAGAAAAAGCACAGTCCACTCAAACCCAGCCTTTCTGAGATATCTGTCCTTTCTTCATTCCACTGTTGTCCCAATCGGGTTTCTGGGACCAAGGTATGCAGAATGCAGCAATGAAAGAAGCATCTTCACATGACTAATGGTTCAGCTCCTGAGACACACCAGCCACGTTTCAAGTGTTCACTGCCTTCATTGGGCTACTGAACACACATTCTACTTTGCTCTCTGTTGCTTTGATAAAATACCAACCAAAACAAAATTGGGAGAAAATTGGTTTATTGTTATGCTTCTGGGTAACTGCTCATCACTGAGGGAAGTCAGGACAGGAACTCAAAGCAGGAACCCGGAGCCAGGAACTGAAGCAGAGACCATGGCAGAGTGCTGCCTCTGGGCTTGCTTGGCTACTTTCCTTACCCACGGCACCTGCCTAGGGAATCACACCTATCATAGTGTGCCGGGTCCTCCTACATCAATTAGCGACTTACAATATAATGGGAACAGTTCCTCAATTGAGGTCCAGTCTTCCTGGGCATTTCTGGTTTGTGTCAAGCTTATAAAGAAACAAGTGAACACTACACATGTCCATCAATGCAGGTTTTATCACTCAGTGCTGCTTGGATACCACAGCCACAGATTCCACTGAAGGGTGAGGAGGAAGGGAAAATAATTAATTGACAACTGAGACGTTGTCTTTTAAAAATTATTCTCACCTGGAGACTTCTACTTTCATCTCATTTATTGACAAAGCATATGTGACCTTCCTAATTTAGGAAGAGAGCTGGGCAGCTAGCTGATTGCCAACCTAAACCAAAATGGGATGCATGGGAAAGAAAGAGGGAGAAATCTTCTGACCAGCTAGGTAACTAATGGTCTCCCTGGGCTTAAAATTACATATGAGCGATGTTTTTTACTTATGGTCAGGTTTACCAAAACAAAACAGAAAATCCAGGCAGTGAGCACCTGTCATGGACACATGCAGAACCAGGACATGCCAAAGCAGTGCATAAATATTGACAGGACATGCCATTCTTTTCAGGAGCAAGCAAGCACAAAGCTGGGAAATAGTTGGAAGGTGTGACTATCTAGTCTTGTCTGTAAAGAGCCTCATTCTTGAGGACCCAGGGCCCTCACCAGATAGACAATACACTGCAGTGAGCAAAGGGAGGGGCTGCCACATCTGGAAAGCAGCCTACTGAGCCATCCATGTGGGCCTGGCTGCCAGTGGTAAGCTTAATCAACAACGAAGGTTTCTCCATGTGGCCTGGGGTTAGCATGATGAAGGGCTTTCTTAAAGAGGTGAACATTTTTACTGGGCTAGGACTGTATGCAGCCTTGAAGATTTGCCTAATGAGCCAAAGAGATTTCTCAAAGTTTCAGGGCTCCAGGTGCCAAAGCCCAAACCCTGACGGCAATGAATTAGAGTTTGAGCAGGAGGTAATAAACATCTGGCCGCCTGAAGACGCAAAAGGGATCATCCCATGAGTATGGCCTCAAGAGGTGGGGCTGTAGCTGAGAAGCTGCAAATAAACTTTGTTTTGACAGTTTTGTCTCTGGGAAGTTCTACAGGAGAAAATGCCATAACAGTACATAAATGTATATAAAAGACAGAAGGCGAGGAGCCCACAGCTACTCCCTTATGGCCACCACCTCTTTGCCTGACTCCAATTTTGATACAATGCTTGTTTTTTGCTGTTGAATGGACAAAAGGGTGACAGAGTTTGTAATTCATTAGGAGAGGAAGAGAAAGATTTGGTACCCTGAAGTCATTTTCCATGAAGAAAAGTAATAAAGACACTTAGGCACTCGTTGCTTACAGACGCCACCCTGTTTCCAAAATGCTGCCCAAAGATGGAACACTAAACTGATACCCTGTGTCAACACTCATGCTGGTGGCTGTTTCCAAGTGAGAAAGTGACAAAGAGGCACCAAACATCATTTGAAAGATAAAATCTGTCACTTTTTGGAGAATACTCAATTCAGTTTGGGGTGCAGGGTAGAGATAGGCCAGGGAGGATTCCCATGGGAACCCTGATGCTTGGAGAAAGGACATGCCCATTTCCAAAGCTTACACCACAGGTTAGATTGCTGAAGAGGGCAAAGCATGGTTCAGTTCTCCATGTCTTTGGTTACTGGAGCTGCCATGGTACACAGCACATTCTGGATGCCGTAGACAATGGAATGTACCATCCCAAAGTTCTGAAGGTTGAAGGACCATATTGTGGGCCTGGTGTGGACAAAGCTGGCTGAGTCTGAGGGCTGTGAATGACCATCCTTTTTCCTGGATTCTGGTAGTTTTACTGGCTAGCCATCCTTGGCATTGGGGTGGGGGGGGAGCACATGATTCTTCCATAGCATTCTCTCAGTTTCTCTAGGTCCCCAAATTTTCCACTTCCATAAGAACACCAGGCATTTGATTAACCCTTACCCTGAAGGCTCCATCTGCACTTTGCCATCTATAAAGACTCCATTTCTAAGCCAGGCCACATTCACAGGCACTAGGGGTTGGAATATCTATGTCTTTGGGAATTGGAAACCCGTAACACCAGATACACTAATAGTCATTTTAGTTCATTTACAAGCTACACTTCTCGCTTTTCATAAGTTAAAGCAGTCTCTTCCTGTCTGACTGGCACCTTTCCCCTCCCTTCACAACTTTACCATCACAGACAGCCAAAGCCTTGGGTTTAGAATCTGTTCCTCAAAGTGTAGGGATTTAAAATTTTAAGACATTCTTTGATCTCGCTCAAAAAATCAGGAAGTCTGAGTGCTCAATCTAGCTCAACCACCGTTCCTCCAAAAATTGGAGTACAGAGTCGAACTTCAGCTTGCCATTAGTGCTTGCCATTAGTACAGTGGCACAGGACAAGCCCCAAATACACAATTGTCCCTGACCCAAATGCCCAGTGGGACAAGTGGAGGACAAGATGGAGAGTTCCACTTTTAAATAAATTTCTCAACTTTGAATGAAGTGATTTTTTTAAGGTGAGTTGTTGGGGGCCATGCAAGACTAACATCAAAGCAGCTTGAAAACTCATGGAATGCGCTCCACCGATTAGCACAACCGTGATGAGTGTACCTCAGAGAGGCAGAGTCCCAAGGACTATGCGTCCTGAGGACTTTACGCTGCCATGGAGCATGTTGCCTTCATGGTCGCCATATCCCTCATAATCTATGAGTTGTATGAAACCTCTAAGAGGAATCCCAGCCCCTCACTGAACAGTATCATTGGCACAGTAATACTGACTGATCTTTTCCAAGAATTGCTGCTGGAGCAGATTCATGATTTTCCCATCACCCTCAGAAAAGACTTAGAGAGGCAGATCGTTAGTAACACCTACCATTCCTAAAAAGAATTTGGGGATGTAGATTGTTAGCAAAGTTAGGTTAAGATGTTTTTGTTAGTGGCTCTGATGTAGAAAATCTTAGGGAACAATTTGAAGCTTAGAAAGTCACACTCTTAATAGTTGAGCTAGGGATTTTTTGAGGTCAGGGAATGAGAATAATGGCAACCTGACTAGTACTAGCTAACATGCCTTTCTCACTAAAGCTGGGCTGCTGATCAAAGTGATAATTTCTTGCACCTGTTTTTGCCCTCAGCTTCCTGATATGATTTAATAAAAAAATATTGTCAGTGAGTAGATGTGCACCCTGAGGATTTAAAGAAGAAATGGCTGGTTGTTTTTATATACAAGTTTAGACTTGTAATTCTTTTAAGATTTTGTAAGATTGCTTTTGAAGATAAATAATAGGATAATTGATTCTTTCTTTGTAACTGCAAATTGCAGCCTGCCAGTAAGAGAAACTGGCTGAGAAAATTACCTTGCTTGCTTACACTTGGTTAATCTATAACAAGTTGCTTAGTTACAAATGTATGTGAGCTCTTGAGAATAGTTTGGTTTTTTTCCCCATAATCTGTAAAGCATTTGACCATGTGAGTGTATTGGGGAACACTAGTTTTTTTCTTACATAATACTCATTGCAATCATTTACTAGAAGAAATGAAGAATGTAACCACGTTGTCATTTTTATACTGCTTGATGAATTTTGCTGGGATATATAAGCTGTGGAAGAAAAATTAGAGTTGTTGGAGTTTTGCTCCATTCATCCAATGTGTACATGCGTATGTATATATGCATATGTGTGAAGTCGGTTGGAGCTTTGCTTCATCCACCAAATGTGTGTGTGTGTGTGTGTGTGTGTGTGTGTGTATGAAGTTGTGGAAGCTTGTTAGAGCCTTGTTTCATCCACTAGGTGCATGTGTGTGGATGTGCATGTGTGTGTATGTGCATGTGTGTGTGTGCGTGTGTTGCATGTGTATACATAAGTATGTGTGCATGTGTGTGTATACATGTATGTGGTTCCCCTCCACAAAAAAAGAGACAACCTGTTTGACCTAAAAAGAAGATTCCTGTGTCAATGTATTTGCCAACTCCATGCCTCCTCCTTCACACCCTTATGTGTCAAAGTTGGACTTTGACAGGAAGTTTATTTTGAGGACCCAGAAATCCCCTAACCCCATGTCAATTTTAACAGCTCACGTTTCCTATGTCATGGTTCAAGACTGTTCATAGGGTTCTGATGCCTAGAACTGCCTAAGTTCTGCCATATTCTCTTCATGTTCCACTTTCCTCAATGCAGAAAGAAGTAAATAAATGAGAGGAAAGCACTCGACATTTTTGTCTGTGAAAAAAAATCATGAGGTTTGTGTCAAATGAGTACTTTAAAATTAGTGACTTTGACATTTCCTTTCACCTTGAGCACTGTTACATCATGGGTCATTATTTCTCCATTCGTCTTAATTTCTTTAATCTTTTCTCCTTTCCTTATAAGTTCCTGATATTGGTGTTGCCCTCACAGACCCTTAATTCTTTTTTATTTTAAGTCAGTGATACTCTGATTTTATCTAGAGCTTAACTTGTATTATATAATATGTAAATTTCTCATATAGGTTTTTGATGTCTTTTGTTTATTTGTTTGTTTTGTTTTGTTTTTCAAGATGGGGTTTCTCTGTGTAGTCTTGGATTCACTTCATAGTCTAGACTGGCCTCAAACTCACAGAGAACTGCCTGTCTCTGCCTCCCCAAGTGCTGGGATTACAAGCCTGTGCCACCACACCCAGCTGATTGTCTACTTCTTAAAAATGAGACTCAAGAAGAAAAACAAACAAGAAAACTAAAATAAAATTTAGTCAACAACTATATGCTACAGTGGAGTATACATTGAACACACAGGTAGGGTGCTCCAAGAAGCAGTTCTGTGGTAGGTAGCCAAGGAGGTAGAGGGGTTAAGGGTAGGGAGATGGTGAGTATCTCTTCTTACACCAAATGCAATAGTGTAGGATTGTGCAATGCTGCAAAAGTAAGATGTGCTCCATAGTGTCAAACAGCGCTGGCACTGACTGGGTGGACAGAGGTAGGGGGCCTTGATAAGGCACAGGGGACATCGGGGCGGCTCTCTCTGGCTTGGGAAGATCTGTGTATCACAGGAGCTTGGACAGCTTTACCAGAGGATGCCCTGGCCTGTTTTCTCACAGGCCCCTGTTTGCAACATTAACCACCTTTGCTTCACGGCAGGAATTTGACTACAGAGTCCATGAGTCTGGATCTGGGGTAGCTTACTGGTTTACTTGAGGGCTCTCCAACAAGCCACTTGAGAACAGAAAAGGGAAGAATGTGCCTCCCAGACGCTGTCCTGCCAGGAACACCCTCAGCTCTGGGCTCTATCTCAGCCTTAAATTATGATTTATCTGACCACAGTTCTGCACAACTTCCGACATGCTGCGTGTGCTAGGAAGCTCACCCTGCCTGTCCACTCCATGCCTGGGACCTGGTTTGTCTCAGTGCAGCAGTGAGCTTTCTTCAGCTTTCCCCTTTCTTAGCTCTCAGGTTGCCAGTGCGAGCCCTTACTCCCACCCCCACCCCCAAACCTTCTGAAGATGCTGCTTGGTGTCACTGGCTCCAGTCCCCTGGTCTGTGTCTTTCCTCACTCACTTCCCAGCCTGTCTTTTCCTTCCGTGGCCTTAATCTCATTTCCTCCTCTCTTCAACACAAATGGATTGATGAAAAAACAAAATGTCTTCTTTGGCCTGCTTTTGTGTTTAGGTAACCACGAATTTATTCTCCAGATTTCATCTTCTCTCCTATGCCCATCTCATGCCCTCACACTCCTCATAAACAGGTATTCCTATACATACAGGTATATATACATAGACACCACTCTTCACGAAATGATTTAATCTTTCAATCTGGGCCCTAGATAAGCAAAATACACCATGTTTTTAATCCCCAGTGGTAAATGACTTAGATCTCATTCCCAAACTCCAAGGGCTTATTTTGTAATTGTAATCTGAGCTAGGGAATAGACTGTCTAGACACACGCATGCTCCTCTTTACACACATTCTAGTTCATAAGCCCCAGTGCAGGCGGTAGGCAAGGGAGATAGAATCTTGGGTAATAACAGAAAATTTCATAAAAATCCCCAGGCATTGCAGGGCACATATAATAAAAATAATCAGCTCCTAGAGCCATGCCCACACAGGATTTGCCAGAAGAACGAAAGCGATGAGGGAGGCTGTGCTTATTTCTCATGATACGAACAATTCTATTGACTCTGTAAGCTTCCATTCCAAGACCTTCCAATATCGTTCCACATTTGATGAAGATGAAATGCAACAGGGTCGCGTGTCACGTCACTTATGATAACTTAGCATTATGGCTGGTTGGGAAATAAGACCAGGCATATACGGCTCACAAATTTGCTTGCTATAAATTTCCAGCTCCTGTTTATAATGCACCTTTACGGAGAAAGTGGCGCCAATAACGTTATATGGCATGGCTCGTGAATGCTATTAACCATCTCTATTGCATGTTGCAAATCTAAAAGGGTTTTAACTTCACAGACAATCCATAGGTTTATGAATTGAAAGCCACTAAAATAAATCATCCTTGGTAATGAAGGGGGAGGAGGGAGACCTGATAGAATTCCTGTTTGTCAAGGAGTAATGATGTCACCACACCCTGCACTTAGAGGTGGAAGCCATTCTCTCTCCTCAGCCAAACGCATCCTGCTCCTTAACTGAAGGTGAAGCGCAGGCTTCTGAGTGGTCCACGTGGGGCTCTCCGACGAGAACAGAAGCTGAAAGTTGTTTTATGCCATCCTAAACACTTCCTTAGAACAACAACCTCTAACATAACGAGCAACCACAGTACCTCACGACGGAAGGCGTGGCTGGTTTTCACATGATCTGAGTACTTCGTCGATTACACAGCTTTGATTCCACGGGCGTTATTTGGATTCCTATCATTGTTCATTGTTTCTTCGATCCATAATTCACTTTACCACTATAAATGCAGGTTATAGGATGAGGGACTACTACTCAAGTCTTACCTTTAATATAACATGTCTTTACTTGCAAGGCTGATGTGAAAAGTTGGGAGATTGTAAATTAAGGTACTGGACTGAGGGAGCTATAGGGATTGAAATATGGACTCTGTTCTAGTTGATAACCTTGTGCCCTGGAAAGTAGGCTACATTGCTAGAAGAAAGTGTTATGGGTATCAGAGCCTGGTGGTATTTGTATTTGTGGGATCCTGGATGGATAGTAAACTTAGGAAAGCTGTCTTAACTTTGCCCATGTCGGGCAGAATGACCATCTATGCGACTTGACAAAAGTCTCGGGACAGGGCTATTAGAGAGTATTTTTCTTTACCCCAGGATGCAGTGCTGGTTGAATCTTGATCAAATCTGCCAAAGATTTCAGAGAAGGGTCTGCCCTCCTGAACGCTTTGCTAGAGGGAAGATAGCATTCCTCTAAGCCTTCCCTGGGGGTCCAAAATGCTCTGCTCCCCGAATGACTCCACAGTTTCCCTCGGGCTCTTAAGCAAAGCTGTATTCTTGGGATGCAGGCTTTTTATTTTTCCGAGGAAAACTCTCATTCCAACCTCCATACCTGCATTGTCCTTTCCCCATCCCAGAGGATTCCCATTGGCCCACTGCTGGCACTGTGTAGACCCAGCTCCCGAAAATCAGCACAAACATGTAGTTTCCATCTGGAGTCAGGAAAGGGGGCTCCCAGTTCCCACTGAGGTACAGAAAATGAGGTTACAGAAATGCTGTTCTCTAGCATTCCAGGCTCTGTCTTTGTCTCTGAGTCAGCAGGAGCCTGGATTTTAAAGGTGCCATGGCCACTGTGGCACTTGAATAAGGTCCTGGTAGCAAAGACCTGAACCCAATGGCAAAGCCAACCCTTGTGTCCCAGCACGCTGCCAAGGTGCTTAATGAGGTTGGCTTCCCCTGTCACTCCTCCTGCCCTCTCTACATCCATCCTTCAGCATCTTCTAGGGCTCTACTAAAGATGAATCCAGGCTCCAGGAACACCCCCTACTCTACGGTACCCTTACTGTGTGTCATAAAACACAGTATTCGGATCCTAACCCTTCATTCTACATGAGTTAGGCATCAGTGACTCAACACAGAAACCGCTTTTTAAAGTCAGAAGATCGAGGCTCAAACCCTACCTCTGCTCACTACCACGTGACCTTGGGTGAGTCTTGCCGCCTCCGAAGCACCGCAACAGCAGAGCCTGCCTCACCCTTTCACAGACCGATGAGACAAGGCAGTCAGCTCATATTGTAACCCACACCTGCGTCTACTGTTTAAAGTTTTATTATCTCAAGAATACAGGTCCAATTGTTATGATTTTCTTACCAATAATAAAAATTTAAATAAAATAATACTGTATACTTCTAAATTACTGTTCAGTTTGCCTTGTTTAATACCTTCATCCCTTTGCAGTGAGTGCATAAAAATTCAAATGATAAACTTTTTTAAAAATATCACCAGTTGTGGTGGCACATGCCAGTAGAATGTGCTGAAGAGGAAGAGGCAGGAGAACCACAAGTTCAAGGCTAGCCTGGGTGACACATTTTTTAAAAACAAAATATTTCTTTTTAATTAATTATGTGCATTTTTGTGTTTGTAGGGGGGTGTGTGTGCATATGTCAGAGGCATCAGATTCCTTGGAGCTGGAGTTACAGACAATTGTGAGTTGCCCCCTGTAGGTGGTGGGACCCAAGCCTGGGTTCTCTAGAAGAGCAGGATATGCTCTTCTTCATCACTGAGCCAATCTACAGATTTCTAGCTGGTATCTTGAGTCCACACAACAATGAGATATTGCCTTTTTTCAGATAGCTAAAGAAAATTCTCTCTTATCTATGGTATTACACACAGGAAAAAAATATCCGTATGGAACTGGTACATGTACACACGTGTGGGGATGAGCACATCCCCTGTGGGGTCAGGACAGGCAAAGGCTGCAGACCATGGAAGGGAAAGAATGCTGCTCAAAGGCGTTTACACCGCCAAGGAGAACAAATGCTCTGAGCCTCCAACAAGTGCTTTATATATCATTTATATACTAATTATAATTATAATTTATACACTCATTATACTCTATCATTTGACTATATTAGATAGAGCAGGTTGCCCAAGGGCTTAGTGTTTGGTATAATTTGTCTTTGATGAGGGAAAAAAATATATATATATATTATGGAAGTCAAAGACTTTGCAATGATCTCGGGAGGCTACAGAGTCTGCCCAATGTGCCCTACAGTGTTTGCCCCTGTATCAGTTCCAGGGACGTTGGCTTCCTCAGTGTTCCTTGACTGACTCACCGGGAGGCCTGGGCATGGCTGTTTCCTCTGCTCAGAGAGCTCTCGAGGTGAACGCGGGGTGGCTAGCTCCTTCCCTTCCTCCAAGTCTCTGCTCACACCTCACCTTCCCCAACAGTCCTGCTCCCCCCAATCGGGCTGAATTTACAGCTCTCCTTACCCTTTGTTGTCATGTCGTGGTACTTAGCATCTTTTAACGCGCTGTATAACATACTCCCTGTTGTCATTCACTAGTGGTGTTTCTCATGACATTCTGAACAGTGACAGACATACAGACACTCAACAAACTGGCTTGAATAAGAGTGTTCCAGACATGATGATTCAGGAGGCGGTGGCAGAAAAATCATCAGGATTGACATATTAAGTTCCAGTCCTGCCAAGGTTATGTAGTGGGACCCTGTCTCAAAAAACAAACAACAAAAACCACCACAGATAAAAGATGTTTACTGTGTATAATGCGGTTTGTGACTTCAGCTCTGGAAAGAGGGTACCAGAGAAACTGCAGAGGTCATCTGGATATGGGCAGAACAGGAAGGGATGATAAAGGAGACAGGGAAAGTGAATGGATCCTCACTCTGGGGTCCTGGTGAAAGGCCACATCACCTGAGAGTCAAGAATTCCAGCATAATTGATATAATCATGTAATTTGTTCTACAGGTTGCCTACACAGAGACAATTTTCCTTTTACATAAAAATGCTTCAGACAGGAATTTTAAAACAACAGTGAATCTTACTTAAAACCTGATTGTACATAGCCTTTCTTCTTCCCCAGCTACAAACCTGTCCTTTCATGGGCTCTCACAGGAAACCTGACTTATAGACTGTCCTTCAACTGCCTTAAGCTCCAAGTAACCCCAGGTGGCTCCTGGTTTTCTCTTATGTTTCAGTCCCATCAAGACACCTCCAGGCAGCTGGACACAGTAGTGCCAGCACTCGGGAGACAGAGACAAGCTGACCTCTGTAAGTCTACCAAGCTAGTCCAGGACAGCCAGGGCTACACAGAAAAACCCTGTCAAACCTCCAAGGCCACCAAAAGGTCATAGGGAAGCTCTTCAGCAAGCTTTGAGGTGCAACTTCAGAATCATCAGAGTTATACATGAAGCTGCTGTGAAGAGCAAACCTCCTATAAGAAGCTCATGCCCAACACTTAGGCATGGGGTACCCTTTTCCTGAGTGCCTCTCTTTCTGATCACTCCTGTGCTTGAATCTGATGCCCCACTGTCACTGAAAAACTGTGTGTGACACACACACACACATATACATACATATACACACACATATACATACACATCAGAATTGAACAAGTGAGAACAGCTACGGAGAAGAATGGAGGCAGAGCTAAGGGAGGAGGAACACGGAGTCCCTCTGCTTTCATGCCACTGGAGAAGTTCTCTCCACACAGCCTATCAAGACCAAGGTCAAGGCTAGTGGGTTTCCCTTTTTTGCTTTTTTAGGCTGGTGGCCAGGAAGTAAGGGTATAGCTAAAGCCATAAAGACTCCTTAAAGTCAGAGAAAAGAGCAAACTGGGCAAGAGCCAAAGATATCCTGAGCAGAAGATGCTTAGCTGAAGAAATTCCCTCAACAGCATGGTATTAGTTAATTTTCTGCCACTATAACAAAAATACACAAGGCTGTGCACTTTATAAAGAAAATGCTTCAAAGGGTAAGAAGTCCAGTAGCAGGCAGACTCATCTGTTTGACCCTTATCTGGTGAGGCCCCTTGGGTGCATCACAACTTGGTGCAGAAGCAGAAAAAGAAACAGCTACACACAGAAGGAACTGAGTAGCCTCATGCTGTACAACTCACTTCTCCAAGAACTAACACCACAAAGTCAGAATCAAAGTCAGAATTGTTATGTCAGCACTTGTAATGATGTAATCACCTCCCATTGGGTGCTACCACCTCTCATGATTAGCATGCTGAGGCCCAAGCTCCAGCAATGAACCCCCAGGAGGAAGTCACAAGCCATATCAAATCATAGCTGTTAGCATTCCAGAAGAGAAGAAGCTTCCACACCCAAGCCCAGAATGGATGGAAGAAAGAGGAAGTAGCAAGAGCTGCAGATCAGGCCGTGTTTTTGATAACGTTTTTGTTAGGTAAGATTAGTAATGTGAACCTGATCTCTCTCTCTCTGTGTCTCTCTCTTGTCTCTCTGTCTCTGTGTCTCTGTCTCTCTCTCTCTGTCTCTCTCTCTCTCTCACACACACACACACATACACATGCTGTGAGTATGAACGCAGCCTCTGCAACACCCCAAAGCAGAAGCTTCATAAGTGAAGAACATACTTAGTGTAATCTGGTAGGAAAAACATTTATCAGTAGAATTCAGCAAAATTCACAGACTCCACTAGTTACAGCTTCCCTGAGGTCAAACAGGTCTCCAAGTATAGGGGATGTGAAGCTGTTTATATATACATATTATGTATGTATGTATGTATGTATGTATGTATGTGTGTATGTATATATTCACGACAAGAAACTAGATGAATCCTTATTTTCTGCCATTCTTCAGTCTCATCCAGTGGCAATAACCTAATCAACCTAATCCTGCTACGAATTACAAAAAACAGGTTTTCAACAAGAAGTAATTAGATTACTAATGATCAACAGGTGAAGAAACTCTTCCCACACTGTGGCACCCTGAGATGCTCTTTACCCATTCGACTGGCCCTGGTGGATAATTCAGCCCATACTTGTTCATTAGATGGCTCCATGCAGTAGTCACTGAGGTTCATAGCTCTTCATATTAGCAAGAGTTATTTCAACAAGCTCACCTTTGAAAGAGAATATGACACCCTAAATGACAGTCTGTCCTGTACTGTTGGGAGCCCCTGTCACAAAGACCAGAGTTTCTGTGAGCAAAGGCCTCTTGGTAGATTAAAGCATATATCTTAAGCACCAATGTTAAAGTTAATGCAAAAGTTCAGAGGTGCAAAATAATTCAAATGTGCCCAAGTGGTAGAAATAACATCTCTAAAATCTCAGCAGTGAGTTATGGATATGCGGAATATTAAAAATGCAAAGCTAACTCAATTTGCATTTGCAATGCCCCCTAGCTGTTACTGGGGAGGAGGAAATTGCTTTCTGCTGGATTCAAGGGCAGACTACTTAGAGCTGCGTTGAAGTCAAGGAGGAAAATCACTCATTTTTATTCTTCCACTTAACTCGTGCTTATGTAATCTGTCTGGCTCTGGAGTCAGTTGTCTGATATTATTTTCAATCATAGAAAGAGAATATATAATTCAATCATTACACCTTTATTCTCACTTGCCTGGCGATCTCAGGGTGCTCTAACAGTGTCAGTAAACCCCAGCCCTCCATCAATCAGCACTCTGGTCCAGGGCTATCCTGGACAGAGTACCAGCCGCAAGTATCATTTTATTTTAAGAATGGGGTTATATTTGCCCATCAACGGGGGGCAGAAAATAATTCCCTCATGACCAACACCCCGTTTACCATGACTTCTGAGAATGACAGAAAGCAAAGGATGCTGCTGTTTGTCCAGCTAGAACAATCAGGCCCCTCCTCCCCCTCCTTCTTTTAGCCACACACTGTGACTAAAGGGTAAAAGCAGTTGCTAGATAGTTGTCTTATAAAATAAGGAAATTCTTTTAGGAAGACTGTCATAATAGGCTAAATATGTTACTTTTGTTTCCATAAACATGTAGAAATTACTCCCCAACATCAAAAGCAGAACACAGGGAATGCCTAGAGGGTACATTAAAAAAAGAAAGAAAGAAAAAAGAAAAGAAAGAAAGAAACATAGATCAAACCTAGCTTCATAAAGCAATTCCTCTGCTTTTCTAACACAGAGCATCTCTGACTTTGGTGGTTTGGGACCTGGTGGTTCTGTATAGAACACTCAGAAAGATGAATAATTGCAATTTAGGGGGTCATTCAACAGCACAGGTTTTGATTACGTGTTTCCAACGCACCTAAATGAGAATACCAGTTAAACTGGTATTCTCCACAACTGGGAATCTTGACAGCAGAAAGACCATTTGAGCCTTAGAATTCCAACCTCACTTCCTGTGCAGATAATATTTTTACATGACAATGCAGACTATTACTTAGGGAAAAAAATCAGCTGGAAATGAGGACAGAGGTGAGCAGTGCTGCGTCTCCATGGCACAGAGAGCACAAGAAGGCTGCCCTTTTGTCACTACAAGTGGAGAGTGAGGAACTCCCCAAACCTCCAAAAGGAATGGTAGGATACCTAAGCTGAGGGTTGGGGGAGTCTCCCTAGGAAAACAAAGCCCTGCCCCCTGTGGACTGAGCTTGTCACATTTGATTTCTCTTACCTGTTTTACCCTGATCTAAGAGGACGTGGGAGGTAGGTGCTTTCTCATCTGAACTGGGTGTTTCAAAGAAGAGAAACTGGAAAGTGACTGCAGACACTTTGTGGATCTGATGTGGCTTCTGACATTCACATATTTGGTTCCTGCCGCTTCCATCATAATTATATAAATCAATTTCTGACAAAGGCACCTTCGTCTGTTAACAAGAAGCCCCTCACGATTTATAAGTAAGAGGATTCCAGGCATGGTGGCGTGTGCCTAGGATCTGGCAGTTGGGAGGTGGACATAGCTGAACCAAGAGTTTGATGCCACACTCCAAGCTTAGGAGAAATAGTAGGTCGACACAAATCAGACTCCCTGGGTGGTTGTTTGATCATTTGGTGTGCTTTGTTTTGTTGTGTTTTGGGTTTTTTTTTTTTAAGAGAGAGAAAGAACCTGAAATTAGTTGGGCAGATGGGTGGGGGAGGATATGGGAGGAGCTAGGAGAGGGGAGAATATGATAAAAGATACACTATATAAAATTCTCAATGAATAAAAAAAGAGCAAAAAGAACTTAAAGAGCTGAATGCCACCCTTGGCTACATGCGGCCCTGTCTCAAAATAAGTAAATAAATAGACAAATAGAAAAGCAAATATATAAATTTATTTAAAAATAATCAAATAGACTGCCTTGTTTTAAAACTACAGATCACTGGGAGCATGCCTTCCCGGTTCTTCCTGGTTCAATCTCACTTCCCCAAAGTTACCGGCCAGGCACGCTGATCAGTCTACGTCTTCATGTGAGAAAGCAGCTGCTTGCAGGATAGTCTTGGGTCCCTTGGATCTAACGACATACCCACACTGTAACAACATAATATCATAACATCTGTACCGCAGGAATTACAACACTCCGCATGATGCTCGTTCCATCTCTAAGAAAAAGGAAGGCTTAGCTGCAGGATATACATTGAGATAATAACTCAGAGAATATTACTTCAGATAGGTCAGGAGAGTGTGGGAGTTGGCCCAAGGGGAAATTGTTACCGCACAGATAACATTGGGTTAAAGCCACAGGAAAATGAAAAGAGGAAAATCAGACTGTTTAAACATTAAACATTTGTTTAAATATTAAAGTAAAGTTGGCCTGCCAGCAGAATCGATATTCAGTCAGGCCTGGAAAGTGTTTTACGGCCTGGAACGCAGGTGTCATAAATGATGTCACTTTTCAGCATGGTCATGGCTGCCAGGGGGCAGGTCAGAAATGCCAGCTTTAATTTTAAAATGTTAATTTGTGATGTAATTTAGCGTTGGCTCTCAGGGACAAATGTCGTTCTCTGGGCACGAGTCCTTCAAAGTGCTGTTGCGCACAGAATGTGTGCCCTCTGAGCAGCGATCCCTCCCTCTGGACGTCCAGAGGGGCCTGCAAAGCCTCCTGGGTTTAAGCAACACGAAAACAATCATAAATGGCCTGAGATTCATTTCCAGTCACTGAATAAGGATTTTGAGGAAATTCTCCCAGGGAAAGGAGGCTCTAAAAAGCTGTGCCTGCCACCGATCCTTTTCTGAGTAGGCCGGGAGTTCAGGGCCAGCAATTAAACAGGGCAGAGTGAGCCCCTCCTGAACGCATGGGAGTTGGCTGGCTGTCTTTCTCCTCTATCCCAGCCCCATCCTAACCTCCCTTCTGTCTGCCCCTGACCTGTCACAGACCAGAAACATCTACATTATTGAGATCCCGGAGGCCCTGCTCACATACAAATGTATTTGAGAAAGAAATGGAAGGCTTCTTGGTAGGACACTGTCTCCCACACTGGTAGGACTGCCCAGGGTGGAGGCAGCTTCCCTGAGGGAGACCTTACTTGGTTTACATCCTACTTGTGGATTAAGTAGAATATAATACAGGACCCTTCACTCAGGGTAGACATCTGACCATTGAACTAAGTTGCTATGACTGAAGATCTTCATACAAAGCAATGAAGGAAATCTAAAGGTGTGTGTGTGCGTGTGTGTGCGTGTGTGCGTGTGTGTGTGTGTGCAAGTGTGCATGTGTGCATGTGTCTTAGGAGGATGAGACTGTCTTAGCACAAAGTACCGCTGCGTATTATCTTTCAGCCCAAACCCAAGTGCTCAAAGGGGCCACATTTCCTCTAACAATCTCAGGCAAGAATCTTTTCCAGGCCACTCTCTTATCTTTTCATCTGTGGAGGCATACCTCAATTTTTACCTGGCTACCTGCTTCCCAGTCTGTCTCTGTCTAAATTCCCCCCTTTCATAAGACACCAGTAAACCCGTGACACTCCACTGTGATCTCATGGTAACTGTGTCTGCAGCAACCTCACTTCAGAGTCAAGTTACATTTGAAGGCATAAGACTTCAAAGACATTTAAGACTTCAACATAAGGATTTAAAGGGCACTACCATGTATAATTGTGGCATCAGGGGCAGGAAACAGGAAGAGTCTATATTAAAAAAATAATAAAACACTAATGGAAGAAGAGAGCAATAAGTGTCCAACAAAGTCAAGGACAAGGCCCAGTGAAGTCACAGGTTCATCGTCTGATAGCTTCCTCACAGTGAGGAAGCCGTGGCAACGCAACAAGAGTGCTACACTCTCATTTCTCAAAACAAAACCAGCAGTCACTTCAGTCCAGCTTGAGAGCTGAACATTTGTGAGACAACTTTTACCCACGTTATCTTCTGCACAGCTTATAGCAGGCTCTAACCCCAGAACTCACAGACTTTCCTCCTGTTTCAGTCACCTATGGAGACTCGATCCTTCCTCAAGACGTGTGTATGTTCCTATAAATGTGGGTTGTAATAAGTTCCCCTGTTTTCTGTCTGTTCCAGTTCTGTCAAATTGATATTCACAAAAAGACATAAACAAGGAAGTTGTTCAAAAAAAAAGGGACAAGATTTCTAATTAGAACAGCACAAACAAAGCAGCCTTGGTTTTTGCAGATAAGAAGCAATGTCTTCAATCCCTGCTCTAACCATCCTCCTGGAGTGACCTTCTATTTGACTTTCTCAGCTATAGTATGGAGGCCTGGTGCTCTGCTCTGGGACTGGAAAGCATAAAGAAGGTTTATTGAAAACGGTAGTTCTTGGAAGACTTTTGTAAAAAGATTAGTATATACTGCCTGTTGGCTTCCAACACAACTAGGGAAGGCAGTAATACAAGAAAAGTTGATCTGTTCAGGCTTACAAAAGCAAGAATACTGATAGACAATTTAACTAAGCAGAGTGGTGATGACCTGTAACCCATCACAAACAAACCCTGCCAGCTGACTCCTACAGAGGACCCAGTGTCTATCAAAATGCGTCCTTCATGTAGATATATGACTTAGTCATGTCCACCAACACTCTTTATTGACATGGGGATCGAGATAAATAACATTTAAACCATCTAGAATTCTAACAGATCAAGCTTTTCCTTAGACTGACTCTGATGCTTTGCAAAATAAAGGTCAAAATATAGATCAATGAAACATTTCTTACCATGGTGAAGCTAACTGATTTGCCCATATCAGACATAAAATTAGACACAGGGTAACTCGTAGCCTTCAAAAGGACTGTAGGTCCATAAGTTAGCAGGAGGGTCCATAACTCAGCTTACTTCTCACAGATGGGTGCGGAAAACTATACCTGTACATAGAAAGCCATCAAAAAGGCTAGTACCCATTATGTTCCCCACAGACTGCAATGGCTCCTGCTCCAGATGACAGGAATCACTCACAAGGCAAACTACAGCATCCTCCCAATCTCCCAGTCCAGGTCTATAACTTGCCTTATCCCCCTTCCCTAAGCATCAGCGTAAAAGCACCAGGTGTCCACTGATTAGTTGAGTTGCCTCTAAGTAGCTGAAAACCCAGACAAACCTCCTTAAAAAATGAAAGTGCAGGGCCCTCGTGAGAATAGAAAGTCCTGAGAAGAAGCAGCCTGTAGATGTGGGTTCCTATGCCAGAGGACCATCCAGCACCCTCAGGGCAGAAGCATTACTCCGGAGCGTGGGTGGCTGTTGCCCATGTATCTATCAAATGTTACTCCCAACCACGATCTTGACAAGGGCAGCACAGGCTATGCTCAGAATGGCAGCTGGCGTGGCCTAACTTCAGCTTCAAGGAGGTTTAACCATAGAGGACATTCCATTAGGAGGCCCATCTGTAAGATGCAGCTATTGGTTGCCCTGGTTACCTCATGTTTAAGTCCTTGCCTACCTGTTTTGGAAACCAGCATGCTCATGGACAACAAACCAACAGAGCAACTGCAGCAGATTACTGTCACTGTATCACTACCCTAGGGAGCCGCTGAAATCACCCAAGAACAGGTTTCCCTAGCAGCGCAGGTTCCCAGCTTGAAAAGAAATCCCAGTGACAACGCTTGATGTGAGAAGGCAGCACAAGTCTCCATCACGAGTTTGCTTCAATTGTGTTGGATTTAAGGTCATCCTGGATCTTCTAGGAGGACTTCTCCCAGTCACAGTTCATCCGGAGGGACCATTTTAACTGCACCAGAGAGAACACATCTCCACTGGCAACCAGGAAGCCTCATCACAGATGTGATAAGGAAGTTCAATATCCTTCCAGAGAGCCACGGTGGCCCTTCCGTGAAGGGGCCATGAGCAGGCTGGTTTCCAAAGTGAGGTGTCGGAGTAATGCTGGGTAGGCAAGGACTTAGGCAGGAGGTAACCAAGGAAAATAGCAGCTGCATCTTGCAGCTGGGCTTCCTAAGAGTCAAAATGCCCTTTGTAGTTAAACATCTTTAAACCGAAGTTAGGTCGCCCCTACTATATCAGAAACAACCACACCAGAGCAGCGATATATCTGTGCCCTAATGATCAGTATCCTCAAAAGACCTGATGGTATTATAATGTCACTTGCACTGTGGTTTTGGTACCACCACCACCATCCCTCATTCGTGAATCATGGGAATGAGTAAGAGATCTGTTTTCACCATAATTTGAAAGGAAAAAGAAAAGAGTAACTATTCCTCAAAGGATGTCACCCACCTAATAAATATTCATAAAAAATCTCTTGCCACAATGCAGAACCCCCTCGGGCTGCTCCCTGCTGTGGGGAAGTCCACTTCAATCCCACTTTAGATTGTCTACTTTGCTCTTTTTTGCTAAAGAGCTTATGCTTATGCTATGTCTCCTGACTTTAAGAGCACAAGAACCAAGAGACATCCCTCCATGTCCTTCTCCAGTCCCCACCCATCAACAAAAGGTCTTCCATGTTTATAAGGGATTGGAGAAAGCTTCCAAGAAAGACGATAAAGACAGCAGTAGGTAACTCTTCTGTAGAAGGGTAGTGAGAGGAATCCAGACCCTAGGCCGCCAATCTCTTCCACTCCCTGAATGCTCTAAGGAGAGAAAATCCTCCTGGCTGGAGATGGGAATTAACCTTTGGCAAGACGTCAGGCCACCCAGAGCCCAGGTTCCCTGCATTGACTTAAAAAATAGCAGGTGGCCATCAAGTTCCCGTTGGCCCACAAGCCCCGGGTTTACAGTGAGCCCTCAGGTTTGCAGCGTGCCCCGGGTTTACAGTGAGCCCTCGGGTTTGCAGCGTGCCCCGGGTTTACAGTGTGCCCCGGGTTTAGAGCGTGCCCTCATTAAAGTGGGCTCCAGCCTGCCAGTTTCAACAGAAAACTCCTTTTAATTTTAACTAGAGCCGTGGGCATCAGAAGCAGAGGAGAGAGGGGATTTGTTTATGAGTTTCTATGCCAGATTATGGCTTTCATTTGCCGCTTTACACAACTTTTCAGTCTGTCATTTTGGTAAGGTTAACCCCAGTGTAAAATGTTCCCGTAATTATGCTCAGAAACACCCCCAGCCTGCCTCGTGCCAATAAATGCCTGGAATAACTGTCAGGCTAAATGAATCCCATTTGGACAAAATGATTATTGAAAGTTATTTTAGTTCCCTATTAAGCAGTTGTGGAACAGAGCTGTAATCAAAATGTTTATTTCAATTAGAATTATTATGGTCAATAAAAATCTCAAGCAGAAAGCAAACTACACTTTATCAAGTAAAGTGAAGGCTGCTGCTAGTTAAACTTCCTTCTCCACACAGCCTCTGTGGGAAGGTTTGACAAGAGGTACAATTACCCTCCTTTTCCGTGATAAGTTCACAGTTTCACGGGTCAGCCTCCCCCTAACAAAGCCACTTGCCCTGAGTGGACAAAACCCTCAACTCTTGCCTAGTAGTTACCATGACAAGCAACCGGGCCTGAGAACTCCTGTCTCTATAGTTACAAAGTGTGGGAGAGCTTTCGCATGCTGACTGGCTGAAGGAGCAGCCATGGGGGTTATAATCCAGCAGGGGTCCTAAGTATGCAAAAGCACTCTCTCTCCTACAGCAGCAAATTTTTTCCTAGTGTCCCAAAGGTGCCCAGAAAAAAAAAAAAAGATTTTGCTTATTAAGCGGATGTAGTCATCCTCACTAGAATATACTTTGAGGGGAGGGGAGTTTGTGAGGGCAAGAAATACAGCGCCTATTTTTACCTTCCTTCTACAATCTTCACTTGAGATAACATCTTGAACACATACAAGAAATGTTCTTTCCTAACCCTCTATGCCTAAAAGGTATGTTTGTGGGGGGGGGGGGCGGAGAGGAAGAGAGAGGTGTATGTATACACCAACACCAATGCACAGGCCATCCCCCAAATCAAGTCATGTAAACTCCCTGAGAGCGGGGACAAATCACGCCGTGTTTAAGTGAGACAAGTGACTCCAATGTACAATTAGCGGCACCCACTCCCCTGGAGGACCATAGTTCTCCAAGTGTGGTCCCTGAAGCAGCAGCTTTGGCCCCACCAGGAACTTGTTAGAACTGCACATTCCCAGCCCTCAACCCATTACGATACAATTAGAGACTAACTCCACGCTAGAAGACCTCTGCCTTGACAGCCCTCTGGACACTTGTAAAAGCGTGTTCAACCTTGAGAGGCACAACTATAAGTATCATCCTCCCCCCCCCCGCCAAAAAAGTGGCAATATTTATAGCAACTCACCTCTTCAGAGAAGCCAGTCAGCCATTAGTTAGAGAACAAGCTTGGTAAATCACAAGTGTCTGCTGACTGCCTTGATGTAGCTGTGAAGAAAATGGGACTAGGAGAGTTCAAATTACAATTAACAGCACACGTTCCCCTGTCAGGCTACAGTTCTCTGAGTGTGGTCCCTGAATTTACCTCACAAGGAAGAAAGGTCTCTGCTCTGGCTGGAATGTAAACTAACCCCAGAGGTTTATCTGTTTGGGCACTTGGTCCCCAGCTAGGGTTGGACCTTGAGATGGGGCTTAACTGGAGGAAGTGGGTCACTAGGGATAAAACTTGGGGTCTCTTTGCTTGGTCCCATTTCCCCTCCAGTCTCCGCTTCCTGACTGTGGATACAATATGATCAGCCACCATCCCTTCCTCCACTGTGGTTGTGTCCCTTTGGATAATAGGCTGAAATCAACCCTTCCTCCCTCCAATTGTTTTTGGTCATAGACTCTCTGTGAACCGTCATCATAAAAGCCAGAACTGGTTGGTTTGAGAATCTGAAGAAAAATCAAAGGAAGCTAAAGTGGACACAACAGGAGCCCAAACTTCGCCACAGATGAATCCTGTGTCAAGCAAATGCTTGAAGTATCCTTTTCCATACCTGTATCCATCCCTTAGACAATTTCTAGGTTCACATGGTTCTTGAGGTGCCCAGAGTACCTCAGAACAAACCAGGGAATTGACCTGTGCCAAGATGTTAATGAATGACAAGGCTTTGTCCCTACTTGTCTTTGGATCATTTGCATTTTAAACAGAGCTCCAGGTCCAGACTTGTGAGCTGAACTTGAAAGTTCCCAAGGCCATATCCTGTTCAAAGCCTTTCAGGTCAATTCCCCGGCTCAGTATTTATAAGAATGATTTGAAATGGGTACTTGTTCATACTATTTCAGCAGTGAGAAGACTAAAGCAAAAGGAGGTGAGCAGCAACGAAAATGGGTTCCAAACCTAGTGTTGGCCTAACAACATGTATTATTCCTATGCTACGCATCCTCTCAATCAAATAAACTTTGAGCCGTGACTCCCTTGGGCTGGGAGGATATGGCAAGATAACTTGGGGAGTGACCCTCTCCACACTTGGTAGATAACTGTATCCGCACTGCATATTCCAACTGGATATGGGATATGCTATCAGTTCTTGCAAATGTGCTGAGACTCGGTCTTCATACATTTCTCCTTCTCTATTATTGCCATAGGTATCTGACAAATGAAAATAAAAGCTCTGACCCAATTATGTTTGAGGAATTTGCTTTTTACACAAAATGTCAGCCAAGTAAACAAAGCACACCCAATACCCAATATCCCCCCCACCCCCACCCCCAAAAAATCCCAGAAATAGCATGGACCAAACATAAGGACCAAACTCCAACTTTTGCCCCTTGAATAAAATGATTAGCAACACTGTGATATTTCTGACTGTTCTGGATCCACCAGAAGGCAGAGGAAGCACACTGCACCACCAGACCCCACCCACACAGGCAGCTGCCCCGCTCAGACCTCATGATGGTCAAGATGAGAGGAAGGATCTCGCTCTACCTTTGGCAACTGTTTCCAGTCTGAAAGCCAACAGCACCATGAGCCATAGAGTAATCTCTAGTTTCCCCTAGGCCCTAAGAGAGCTCTTCATGTGACCATGAATTTCTCAGCTCCTGTGACCCATGTGGGAGAAGAATCAGAACAAGCCAGATGTCTTCACTCCCACATTTTCCCCGAAAGGTTTAGTCAAGACTTCTGTGTGAAACCCTGAATTTAAAGGCTTCTGGACAGTTTGTCAAAAGCTGCCATGCAGTTTTAACTTCTTTCTGTCTCTAAAGACAATGGGATATAGCAGCTCACTGTTGCCCCATGACAGACTTGCACTGCTTATCTGACCCTCCCTGGCAGAAAGAAGCCTTCTCCAGCTAGTTGGGGGAGGGTTGGGGTGGCAGTAATCTTCAATTCTTATCCCTTGACATTTTAATTAAGGTAATTTAACACTCTGTTAAGCACAATATGAAGAATTTTCCGAGAAGAGCCAATGAGGGCAGACTTTGGGGGTACAGGAAGAACTTTGTGAAAGAACACCCAGGCAGTATAGAGTTGGAAAGAAGCCTGGCTATTACTCAGCCCAGTGACTGTGACTTTCCCAAGGTCACACTGTTAATTAGTGCCTCCCTCCGCCCCTTACTAGATGAGAGCTGGGATGTTAGGTGGGGTTACCTGGGCATCACAGACTGTGAACACTTTTCCAGAGACTCTCAGCATCTGGGCTTCTCAAAAAATCCTGGTCACATCAGGACCTCTCTCAGGGTCTGTAAAAAGCTGGAGACGATCCTAAGGGCTCATGACCCTGTTGGCTTTCAGACTGGGAATCATAGCCAGAGGCAGTGTGAGACTCTACCTTTCATCTTACCTCCCAAGGTTATCATGTGGTCTGAGCAGCGGCTGCCTGCACGGGTGGGATCTGATGAGGCAGCGTGGGCTTCCTATGCCTTCTGGAGGATCTAGTACAACCAGAAATAACACCATTGTCGCCAGTCATTTCAGTCAAGAGGCAATGGGCCAGTTCCGGCATTCAAATGTGCTGTTATTGGCTAAACTTTTTTTTTCCTAATTCCCTGCCCTCAAATTGAATTCCACGTTTTGAAAACTAAACATTTTCTATTTGATAGGTAAAATACATTTCATCCTGAAAGTGTACCACATTTGCCTTCTCCTCCAGTTGTTAAACCCATGAGTAGTTTACCATGTATGCCAAGCACAGTTGGGCTTTATTCTGATTGTTTCCAGCTTGTTTGGCTAGGTGTATACACACAACGGGTTGGGTTTCAAGTTTATTTATAATATCCTGTGAATTTGAATTTCATAGTACAAACTCTCAGATAACGGGTAACACCAACCTCTCATAGTTAAGCGCCATGATGAAGGACGGGAATGAGAAGCTATGTGAGAGAGCCAGAAGCCATGTGAAGAAGATGGGGGCGGGGAGGTGTATACCGAGGATGTGAGAGGGTCATGTTTGATTCTAGTGGGAAATGATCCATCACTCAAAAGAAGAAGGAAAACAAAACCCTATTTCTACTGAAACTGAAAGATTAAACAAAAGACGTGAACAGGAAAAAGCAGAAAACAGCAAAAGAGCATGGCTTACTGAGTTGCTCAGCTGAATGGGCTAATGCTGGGGACACAGGCAGTGGGAGGGGAAATCAGGATATGATGGGGGATGGTTGGGTGCATTTCATGGGGAAGAATGGCTGCTCCCTGAAGCTCCCTGACTACACAAGCACAGAGAAGTGTCCTCTACGAAGGCCCAGATTCTTCCTTGGAATCTCAAACTCACTGATACTCGGCACATGTGACAGATTATATCACCATGTAACTGCACTTTTTGATATGTGTGCCTTTGTATTAGCATTTTTACTGTTTCAGTACTCCTTGCAGGGGAAGCAGGGACCCTTCCTTAGGCATTTGTGACTATAGTGAAACAGACATGGCACCTCCATTAGTAAGGGCAATGGTGGCTAAGGGATTTCTGGGTGCCAAAAGTTTCCCCTTTTTGTTTTTGTTTGTTTGCTTGTTGGATTGTAACACATCTCATTTCCGCTTTATGAATGGACAAATTAAGGCAGGAAACTCATCTAATTGCTCACCTGCCTCCCCAGCAGGCTCTTCCTTAGCTGATGTAGGAATGGATGTCATGCCAAGTATTTTAATAGAAATCCTATTAATTGAAACCCTATATGTACTTAATATATTATTTCATTCTTCCACAGCTAAAAGACTTCCTCTGCCACGTCAGCAATGGGCTCTATATTCGATGAACATAAGGCTCCGTGCACTGTGTTTCTCACTGGGGTCTGTGAAGCAGAAACCTTGTGTCATTACTGTCAAAGGTGCAGACTCTGTCTAGACTGTTGGGTTCTTCTTTCACTTTAGATGAACCTTCTCTGATGGTTTGAGTTGCAACCTTCCCCTAAAGTCTTTAGATCATGTGATCTTATGCAATGCCTCAGAAGCATTCTGGTCATGAGAAACAAGAAACCAATGCTTTCAAGTTCAAGAGGAAAAATACTCAGAATGCTACATCATTGACAGTTGATGACAGCAAAATCATCAACTTCCCAGTTCAGAAAACAGCCTGAGTGGGACTCCAGTCTTTGGCCATGACCCAAAGCCACTAGGAGCCAAGACATTCTGAGAGAAGGACCCAGATAATATTTTGCCTTGCATCCCTAAAATGAGGCTGCGGGGTGGCTAAACCATAGCCTACTGGTATTTCCCAGCCAAACATAAGCACTTGGGAATATAAACCCATCATGACTCATCCTTGGCTAGGGAATTAGATGAACATAAAAATGAGGGTGTTGACAGATCAGGTTCTAGACAAAGCCAGAGCAAAATAAAAGTCAGAACAAAAGTCAAAGGAATGTGAGTAATGTGGTATTCCCACATCTTCAAGCTGCCACAGACCAGAGCCTTCTCCCTGAAGAAGGACAGCCATGTTCCTGCCAACAGTCAGCCGGGATGAGAACCTGGTCATGTGATACCACCTCCACCCGCTTCTGCAGAGCAGCTGTGCAGGCAGAGAGCCACTGTTCCAAGGGTTCTCATGTGTTTTCACTGATACACATTAAATACTCAGGCTTTCAAGGGATGGCCAAGCAAACCTTGGAAGGAATAACCAGACTTCAATAAACTCCCATGGCCAATGTCTTGATTTTGGCCCAGGATTTTAAGTGGAAAGAAGGCAGAGAAACAAAAGGAACACTTGGTTTTGAATTCACTTAGATGCATGCTTAATCACCAAGAAAATCAATCACTGCCCAGTCACCCATCAATACAGGTTCTTACAGAAGCCTGGGGACGGCAGACCTATAAAGACCTATGAAAGTTAAAAAAAAAATAGATATGCTATAGTTGAATGTTTGAACAAGCTATATGGAACTGTATTATTTTAACTTAAAATTTTCTATATGTATGTGCTGCATATATATTTATGAAGTTTCCTCCACTTAAAATCACAATGCTCCTCCCCAAAATGACAGACTGTCTAACAAAACCCCCACCATCAAGAAAACTTTTCAGTCAGAGGACTCCAGAAGACCCCCAAAACAATATAACCTATCGCTTTTCTCTTTGGTTACCTCCCAGAAACCTAGGATAAGAGCTTATTAGTCCAGACCGCTTGCACTTCGGACACAGGACCTAGAGGAGTTGAGACGGAACTGTCCTGGAATGCCCCTCCCTGGGGACGAGGTCTCATAGGGCTACAGGGAGCTGCGCATGCTGCCAAGGAGGAAAAGCCTTCAGTAGCCCAGTTCAGCTGTGACACCTACAAAGCACAAGA
The DNA here is from genome assembly GCA_028658305.1 of Pachyuromys duprasi. NCBI lineage: Eukaryota > Metazoa > Chordata > Mammalia > Rodentia > Muridae > Pachyuromys > Pachyuromys duprasi. The sequence continues at coordinate 72,756,838 of CM053763.1, read as the reverse complement.
ACCTACACCGCAAGTGATCCCCAGAGCCCGAGGGCGGCATGCAGGGCCCGAGGGCGAGGGCAGCCATTGGCTGTCTAATCCCAAGTAAGGCCCTCTCAAAAGGATTCCTGCCTGTAAGCCTGGTCTTGGAACCTCCTACTGCCACTTCCCTAACCCAGTGTAACCTCTATTGGCATTCTAAATACCTGTTCTTATACCCACAGATACAGCAAGCGCCCACCCCCTTTTTATCTTAAAACAAACAAACAAACAAAACCCGACTAAAATGCGAAGAACAACTACCTGTGCAACCCCAAACGATACTTCTACAACACAACCCCTACACCTGATGCTCAGGGATCATTAAATAATATTAAACATTTACAAAGAATCACACGGAAATGTATCCATCATCAGACTCAATGCTTCAGACTAAGCATGCTTCCGACATACTATTTCAGCATTAGTTAAAAAAAAATTTCTAAAAGATATTTTGCTTTGGTATTTATTGTGATTTAATAAGTTCAGAGAGAAAATTTTCTTTCCATTTCAATAAAATTTATTGAAGAACAACAACAACAACAAAATAAGAGGGGGAAAATGCTGCTCTTCAGGACCATAAGTTGTTGTAATAGTTCTGCCCTAAGGTATGATGCACTGGGCTCTCCCTTGTGAGACCAACAATGATTGCGTTAGAACACTGGAACGCTCAAACCCTGCTCAGTCAATAACCAGATGTGTAACTTTAAAAAGTTTACCTAACCCGTAAAGGTCTTTTCTGAAAGAAAAACAAAAATTTCTTTGGTGAAGGGTGAGTGCTAAGGACGGTTTGCTTACTTAAGACACAGGATCTTCCACATATTTGTTTGGGAAAATATGGATACTATTTCCTCTGATACCTGTGTGAAATATCCCTGTATGCAAAAAAAGCTTGAATCGTTGACATGTAGAAAGTACTCAATAAACAGTGGCTATACTGAGTGATCATTAATGATGAGAACCACATATCAAGAACTTGCCACTTAGAATCTCTGTAAGCTTGATCAAGTATCTTAACCTCTCAGATTCTGAGTTTTTTATTCAAACTAGACATAATATTCCATAGGCTTATTAATGAAATACATGTAGACATACAAAAACTAGCAAGCCAGGTATTTCCTCAGAGCTCAGTACAGTTCTGACAACTTACAGCAATAGGATGTTATGTTCTCTTCAAATGGAAGAAAAGCCAGAACTACTAAAGTTCATTGTACCATCAAATATATATGCTGCTAATCAAAACTTGGTATTTTAAAACTTAAACTGAAAGTTAAATCTTAGTACAGATTAAAGTTATAACTAGAAACAACAGATAATAAAAAATGGTTCGTGTTGCATTTACAAAGTAAGTTGAATATAATGCCCATGCATAGCAAGTTATTAAGACAGTATAGGAAGTGCTTAAGTAAAAACTATAAGCATGAGTTGAGCAAGGTAGCACAGGCCTTTATTCCCAGAATTCAGGAGGCAGAGGCAGGCTGATCTCTGGGTTTGAGGACAGCCTGGTCTACAGAGTGAATTCCAGGACAGTCAGGGCTATGCAGAGAAACCCTGTATAGAAAAACAAAACAAAACAAACAGAAAACTATAATCATGAATCTATAAGACTACAATTTATAGTGTTATATAAAAGTCTTCCTTATTCCTATGGTAAAGCTGTAGAAAACCAAACCATAGTCAAGCTTTAAGAATAATTCTTCATTAATTAAGTCTAAGTAGAGAGCAGGTGGCTCAGTGGCTAAGATTCTTGCTGCTCCTGCAGAGGACCTTGGTCAGGCTCCCAGTACCCACATCAGGTGGAGCGCAACCACCTGTAACTCTAGTTACAAGGGTCCCAATACTGTCCTATGGCCTTCATGGGCACTACATGCATGTGGTACATACAAGCAGACACACAGACATGACTTTAAAAGAATTTTACAAAGAAAAAAGAATCTAAGTAAAATAAAATCCATCTGCAGTTATGGCAAAGATCAAAAGATCTTTGGGAACCATCTTCAAAAGCTTTTGACACCAAGCTGGTGTGAAGTTCCCAGGATTTATCGTGCTGAACTCTAGACTGGCTCACTTTATAACAGATAACAGTCACTACAACAGTTAGGAAAATAGACTGCACATAAAATACCCGATTGGATTTATTAGTCAGTGATAATTAAAATAGCATTTCTTGAAAGTTCGCCTGTTTTGTTTACCTAGGTACACATAAATACCGTAAAAGGTTTTGCCATCTTGTGGCTTTAATTTTAGGATAGTCTTGAAATAGTAGTTTCTCAGTTATCTAGGCCAACTTTTCATTACAAACCCTGTTTGGATAATTTTGGGTGCTGATTGAAATTAGAGAGAACATGGCAAAGGAAATGGTCTTTTTACACTTAAGCTTGTAGATTTAAACGCTAAGCTCTGCAGCCAGTGTGAGAGATTTAAGTCTCTGCACTGCACATGAATGAGCATTTCCACACACCTGACCCAGCCCTACCCAGCCTATCAGACTTTCTGGGCCCCTTTTGAGATAGTGTGTGGTTTTCTCTGGGGAAAGAGGCATGTAGGCAAGGAACTGAAAACTCCCTGGAGTGGTTCTAGTATAGCCCTCTTCTCACAGGGGTCTGCTGCGCAGGGTTGATGGTTTGTGTCCCAATTGTGTTTCAGACTCTTCCAAAGAATCACTGTATTTGCTATTATCAGACTGTTCTGATAATATCAGCTGTCCAGGCCAGCTTGTGTAGGTGTGAGAAAATTAGATAGGTAGATGCCTGATAGATAGATGATACATGATTGATAGATAAAAGATAGATGATTGATAGGTGATAGATAGATATTTACATAAATAGATAGATGTTTTAGGCATATATATATATATATGTTAATAATGTGTTTTACCAAAAACTGGTCATCTGAATAGACACATAAGCAAGTTAAAAGTATAATCTATAGAGGGTCTCTCACTACATATACATCTATTCTGTTTATAGTTTTTAGGATACCAAGAGCCAGTTTTAAAGGGACACTGAAATGCCAAAACTGGGGGAAGGAGCTTTTGAATTGCTATTATGTCAACTATTTCAATGTGCTTTTTAAAGTCTGGGGGTCTTCTAGCAATTTCCCATAGAAAGCATTTCTTTTGGTCTTGACGTACAATCTGTCAGCAAACTCTTCAATTTGCTTTATGACACTGCTTCCTTGCCATCACTCCATTGTCTCATAGTTCCTGCTTGTTTCTGCATTGATTAATTTCTTCTAGGGTGCCTGTGTGCCTGGCTTGGGAAATAATGCTGCTCAGTTTGAGCCGTTAACTCTTGCAAAAATGAATTGAAATGAATAAATTTAAATAGCTCATAACTAGAAAAGTGGAAGAAAGATGATGAATAGAGACCAGTTTTATTTCTGTATAAAAAATTTATGTGCCTAGAGAACAGCTGTCCTGCTGAGACTGGGACAAAGTCCTGATGTCCTCCTGAGGTCCATTCTTGCACACTCTCCTTGGAGTCGAGGCTTGCCCTTTAGCTTACTAATGAGAGGGAAGACATTCCAAAGGGAAGGACAGGTCCTACTTCAGAAGGTTGACTGCTCTGCTGCATTAACGTGGTGACTTACAGAGAAGCCATTACTCAATATGCTAATAACAGCTTTGACCACAGGCTTCAGAGACTTCACTTGGAAGTGTCAATATAGTACTGTTGATATCAGAACAAGAGGTTGAAAAGACCCATGTCTGGTTATAGATAACTCCCACCAGCCGCTCCCTGAAGCCCTGACTTCGTGTGGTCTTTCAGTATTTTGTTTTAATTTTTAACATGATTTATAGAAAATAAGCTTTAGGGCTGAAGAAATGGCTCAGCTGTTAAAAATTGGGCTCACAACCAAAAACGCAAGAAAACGAACCTTAGCTTTTAGTAAGTCCCAATTTTGCGATAGCCAAAACACAATCAACTAAATTCTCTCCCTGGCTTGTAATTTGATATTCTGAAGGCGACCGCCAGATCGGTAAGAAAGACATCACACTTCAAAGACATTTCAGCACTCTGAACTTCTTCATGCGCATGAATATTTAAAAACTTAAGAGTCCCTCCAAAATTCAACAGCAGTTTGCATGAAGTATAAAATGTGCTTCACACATGTACTTTGAATTTTTAATGAACCATTTGCTGTTTGTAGCAAAAGCACTAAACTTCTCCCTAGAACGTAAGACAAAAAAAAAAAAAAAAAAAGACAAGGCTAGAGTTACAATACAAATGCTGTCAGGGCTCAGGAAGTCCCACCACTCTTCCGGTATCCACTGGAAGAGGAATACTGAAAGTCTGGGACACGATAATGAGCTGACTTCTAAGAGTCTTTTTTTTCTACAGTGATTTACATTTATAAAGCTTATTGCAACATTTTCATATTTATAACAAGAACACATGTAGTCTGCATAATAAACCTTTCAGCACGGACAGATGTTCACAGCCATGATAAATGTCCAAGGCACTAGACGTGGCTGTGTGCCTCAAATATACAACAGGACAGTAAACTCTTGACAGTCCTACGTGGTTCAAAAACAATCCTTTTCACTCCTTTCTGATCCTCCAGAGTAGCTATACCTATGATGCCAGTCTGCCCTGAGGATGCATGCATGGAAACCAGCCAAAGCTTTAGGACAGGAAATATGCCATGAAGGGTGTGTTTTCACTGTTTAATATTGTTAATTGTGTTCACTGGAGACTTTCCTGATCATAAAAATCACCATAGGCTCTTTGTGGAAAATTTAAAGCAGATATATATTTTTTTTAATCTTGTGAGCTTTGAAGAAAAAACAAAAACAAAACAGGAGTATCTTTAGGTATGTGTTCACCCAACTCAGTAGTTCAAGAACCAGTCAAAAATGAAACCTTTCAGAATGAATGTCAAAGGGACCCCAAGTATGTATGTCCAAGTCATACAGGAAGTATGACTGGTGTAAATCTGCACTTCATTTTGTCCTCACCTTTACACTGTCTTCGAACCAAAACTCCCAGTGGAAATAAGTACCTTAAACCTTTTTAGTACATTTTCCAACATATGTTAAGAAAGCAAAAGGCAACACAAAAGATGCCCAAGTGCTTCACCAGTCACCTCCATGCCCCTCGCTCTCTGCAAGCTCTGAGAAACAGCGTCATGGCAAGACAGGCTCATGCAGGGGACTAGTGTGGCATGTCCCCTTTGCTCAGCCCTCGTTTTAGCAAACGCTTCCATGAGGGGAACCAGGAGCAGGGCAGGAAAGGCGGGGGTAGTGATGTCTTTATATCAAAAGGTAGATCATTTTCATCTGAAAATCTACAAGTCATTGTGACAATTTAGGCATAAAATAAAGACTTCCCTCATAAAGCAAACTTCCCGTCTTTGACACCCCTATTATCACTAATTTTCAATAAAGTACAATAGGTCTTGCTAAGCAATATTAAAACCACCCATGTTACAAGCTTAGCTTTATGCAACACTCCATATGGTGGATTCATAATAAATTTCTACTGGGAATACAATCATAAACCGCTATTTTCCGCTATAAAAAACCATTAAAGCACAGACATGCACAAACAAGGTAATCTGCAATAAATTTGAAAATGTTAAGATACTACAAATGTAAATGTATTCGGCCCCATTGCGGTGCATGTAATTTCCATAGCTTTATTAGAAATCTTGCCTTAGCAGCGGCTTGGCGAGAGGTTATAAATATAGTAGGAATGAGTCAGCATGCAAATCCCTCTGTGGAAGAAAAAAAAAAAAACAATTTGAAAAGGTTTTATAGCCCAAAGCTGCTTGTTACTTTGGAAGAATAGTAATGTAATGTAAGTTCCTGTTTGGAACCTGCTGACAAGAAAATTCTCAAAACATCGTGCAACAGCCAAAGTCTTTGCAAAAATATTTTGTGCATGAACACACGTGCATGTGTGTGTATGTGTGTGTATGTACATGTGGTTGTTTATGTAAGGTCACAGAGATGGCATGTCCCAAAGAAGCACTGAACTGGTGGACTTTTTCTGCACACCCTAGAGGACACAAGAACAGCGCATCCCCCAGAAAAGGAACAGCGCTAACCCCGTAGGCTTCTATGCCAGCGGCAGGAAGTTAATGTCTGCACTTACAAGGTTAAAGAATGAGACGGCAGGAGGCACAGGAGCGGGGTCGGGGGAAAGGGCCACTCGGGTGTGAAAAACGGTGACCAATGCAGGGGCTCTGCAGAAGAGAAACTTCTAAAAAGAGGTCTCATATTTGGAAGGAAACTCAGGGAGGACAGAAGGATCAAGGACAGACAGCCATTTCTGTGGGTCAGAAGCCCGCTCTATCCTTTGAAAGACTAATTCTGGACTTGATGAAAAACTAGAGCCAGCCTGCAATGAAGTGGGAGTGTGTGGAGAGGGAGAGGGTCATAGACAACTTACAGTTCAAAAGGAAGCATGAGCCCTAAGTGTTGTGGTGCTTTCTGAAACCCCAACACTGAGGAGGCTGAATGGGAGGTTCTCTAATTTCAGGCAAGAATAAGCTATATAAAGGTACCCTGTCTCAAAGAGAAAGAAACAGAGGTGGAGGGGAGAAAGGGTTGGCAGGGGTGAGGGCTGGCATATGTGAATCATGGTGTCTCTTGGGGTAGAAGAGAATGTGAAGATTTCAGTCAGTGAAAGCATTAAACCAAAAGCAAAAGCACAAAAAGCAGGAGGCTTTCTTGATGGCTTGAAGCTGAGGAGCTTTGTGGAGGAGGGGGTGGACAAAAATGTAGACAGCAAGATTGGCCTCTGCATTTGCTCAAGTAGAAAGGACAGGATTAGTGGAGAGAAAGAAAACCCGCAGAGAGTGAGGAAAGAAGTTGATCGGACTGAGGCCTGATGATCTTCCATGATTTCAGAGCGCTCCGAGGCAAAGTCAGCATATGACTTCTTTTTTAATTGCATATGCTCATTTTTCTCAGGACATCTTCATTACCCTGTGCACGAAGGGGTATCTTCATGTACATTGCAAGGAAACCAAAGGACATCCCAAACCACCCAAACACACATTCATGCATGTGGCACACACATGAACACAAAAGGACATATGCAGAGAGAACAAATACAAGAACATACACACACACACACACTGTTGTATATGAAGAATTCATTCTCCTAAAAGCCCTTTAAAAAAATTAATCAGAAGAAAATATCATGGTGGCATGGGTGGTTGTAAAAACTATTTAGGGAGGGGGAAAGCCAGAGGAGGAGCAAAATTTCAGCTAGAACTCACAGAGCTATTTTGAGAGTGAAAACCAAGTGAAAAATGTCAAGTATAAGATTATTCTTATTTGACGTTTTTATACAGCAGCAACTTATAAAAGCATCAAAGCCTGACATAACCCTTCCTCTAACATTTTAACACATCATTATACTGTTAACAATGTCAAACGGCTATAACCATTCTATGATTTTTAATAGATTACTTTTATCATAAAAATGTCATTTTTAGGATAATCTGCATTCTCGCATTTTTATGTTCAGCTCTGGTCTTAAAATGTCAGGAGTAGGCGATCACTGTGTCTACCATTCTCAGAGTCTTTCTGAGATTCAAAGAACGTCAACATAGAAAAAGCCTTAATCTGCTGTGGCTAGTGCCCTTGATGTATTTTTCTACAACTACTCCATTTTTACAAATAATAACTACAACATGCAAGGATTAGGGAGAGATGAGATAGTCAGTTGAAGCCAGAATAGGCTGAAAGTTAAGCCCATTGGCCACACATGAAAGGTGTTTATCACCCAAGGGCTTGTACCCATCAGCCCTGTGTGTAGGATTATACATATAAAGTTCAACTCTCCTGGTTAGTTAGCAACAATGGTAACATTTTATCAACCCACTGCCAAGGACTGACATATGCCACATGGCCAACTAAGTATTCTTACTATTATCTTTAATTATGCGATGTATATGAGTCTACGTGTGAGTATGCACATACTCAGAGACATTGCAATCCCTGGAGCTGGAGGTCAGGTGATTGTGAGTTACCAGAAACCAAACTCAAGTCCTCCAGAAGAACATTGAGTGCTCTTAACCACTGAATCATCTCTCTAGGCCACAACCATGTTTCTTTGGCCATCCCTTCTAGACAGGAGGAAAACAATGCAACCAAACAATGTTATCTGTGATGACGCTGCCACTGGCCACCAATTGAAATTAGAATTCAGTGGATTCTCTAATTCCCAACAGGTATCTTTGGGACAGGGCCAATCAGTGATTTAGACTGTATGTAAACCACTTTCCATGTCACAAGTATTCAACTGGTGAACAGCAGACAGTATAGACTCCATATAAACAAGCACAACTGTGTTCTGATAAAACTTTATTTACAAAAGCAGCCAATAGCCAGGTGCTGTGGTGCATACTTGTAATTCCAGCAGTAAGGGAGGCAGAGGCAGGCAGATCTCTGTGAGTTTGAGGCCAGCCTGGTCTACGAAGTGAGTCCATGGCAGCCAAGGCTACAGAGAAACCCTGTCTCAGAAAACAAGAACAAAAAAGCATCCAATAACCTGTATTTGTTCATGAGTTACAGATCTCTGATTTGGTGGCTCCACCCAAAGTCTACTAATGGCAGGTCACACCTAAGCCTACATTGATTTCATCTAAGTTTAACCGTGATACCTAACACAGATGAGATCTTAGCAACTGCCGAGCATTTGTGAGCCACGGTACACAAATCCTCTCTTTATCATCTTCAGTTGCCATCACCCTCCTCTTGCAGAGGAAAAAACTCAAGTTCAGAGAAGTTATGTGAGTGGCAGAAAGTCAGTAAGCACAAGTGACAAAAGCACAGTTTGAGACAGGCAGTGGGATCAGGCTGTGACCTTGAGGGTTCCACGCCTGCTGTTCAAACCTGGCGCTTACAGAGGTGTGAAACACTGTGGTAGAGAGCACAAAGACTTCCGAAACAAAGACTGTAGGGTGAGCCTTACCGTCACACTTAGAGAACTAACGAGAGAAATCTCCTAGCAGCTAGTCACGCTGAGGTGGCCCAGCTCTGACAGAGCTGTGACTCTGCTACTTCTTGTCCACTAACATACTAAGGAGCCAAACTGGAGTCTCCAGCCAGCAGATGCCGTAGCCAGGTAGTGCTCTCAGCCATCCCTGGGGGAGGGTGGCAGAGTACCCTCGAACCAAGCAATAAGAATATTCATGGTATAATCTTAAATAACAGGCAAAGACAGACAATATCCTGACCTTGTAAGGCTGCATAGAAATGGGCCTGAACCCTGGCTTTCTCGGCGCTCCGCAGACCAACTCTCTCCACACTGATAACTGAGATAACGTTCCCAGAACCTGTGTAAATGTGTACACCGCACATTCCCAACTCTCAGCATGCCCCTGCGTAGGCAGGAGTTATTTTGTCATTGTATAGACACAGTAATATTAGCCATTAAGATTCAGCAAACGAATCAAGGCCACAACACGGGGTGGGACTCAGTCCGAAATCATCTTCAGGCTCTATCTTCTCAGCCGGGTAGCAGTCCGAAATCATCTTCAGGCTCTATCTTCTCAGCCGGGTAGCTGTCCGACTTCCCAGAGCAGCCCACAAGGCAAAGACTTGAAAAGGCAGTCTAACAAAACTGGAACAGTGTCATATGAATACAGATTTTGTCATTCTTATTGAAATGAAGGCATTGAAAAAGAAAATCAGAGTCCCCCAGATCTTAAGTGATTCTTCTCATTGTGGTAAACTCTGGGCAGACTGTAGGAATAAAAATGAAGAAAAAGAAGAGAAGAAAAAGAAGAAGGAGGAGGAGGAGGAGAAGAAAGAGAAGAAGAAGGTGAAGAAGGAGAAGATATTGCTAATAAAGCTTAGCCCCAGCCCTCCAAAATATAGATGAGTGTCTCTCAGTGCCTTCTCCCCAGAGGTCCCTGAGGTCACATCAAGCCTAAGCCAGTGCTGGACTGTTGGGTCTCAGAGGTGGAGCAAGGAGGCTCAACCCACCCACTGTGCTATCACACTCATCTGCACACAATTCTTACTCTCTGTGTAACTTCCCCCAAACTCAATGTTCCCCAAACCCAAGACAAAAATGCAAAATACCAACATGAAAATGAAGTTTTTTCAACCGGATTCTAACTATATATTATTTATGCTTATTTCTATGTTCTTACAAATACTAAAGCATCTGTCTTGGTTCTGAGTCTAAACTGGTTGTTGAAATCTGGTCATAAACAACAGAGGACAAAGCCTGTCCCTGTTTTAAAAAAAACCAACAATAAAACCTTATCATTTCCCCTTAAAGCAGACATGGACACTGTTTGTACACACATGCAGTAGGGAGGGGGAGACCTTACTTTTTCTAGCTTCCTTGTTGAAGAAGAAAATGTCTAATTTACATGTAGAGCCTACAAATTATAGCTATGTCAGACAAGGAAGCAGGCGAAGGCTGTGATTGATACTCTAAAATTTCCGTCCTGATTTCCCTATGCTCAGAATTAGCCACTCTATAAATCAAACCAACATAGGAATATCTGATGGCTAAACCAAGGGGTCACATCTGCAAAAGACATCAGAAACAGAGAAACTGGATTCTTCTGTTGGCTCCCATCTGAAGATCACCTCTCCCCTATGCCCACCATCATTTACAACACTAACTTAAAACACCTCATCTATTTGCAGAAAACATAGTTTTCCATATGTCAGCAATGGCCATCTTTGCTTCCATTGGGGTGTTTAGAAACTAGCACTATGCTCCAGAGAACTAAGACCTAGCACTATGTTCCAGAGAAAGCCCAAGTGAAGCCTTGTCTGTTTCTGCTAAATACCTACTATGGAAACACATTTGTTGATCAGTGTCCTAACACAAAAGACTAGGCTATTTTCAGTAGCATACTCAAAATGGATTCAATCTCTCTGGCCTATAAACTTTGACCTCCACAAAGAAAGAAAGAAAGAAAGAAAGAAAGAAAGAAAGAAAGAAAGAAAGAAAGAAAGAAAGAAAGAAAGAAAGAAAGAAAGAAAGAAAGACAGACAAAAGAAAAAGAAAAAGGTAAGAAAAGAAAATTCTTGATTTCCGGAGTATTTCTTCACTATATAACACATCTATGAGTTGTGCGCACAGACCACAGATTTGGGAGTGAGACAACAGAAGGCTCCCTTGATGACTCTGAGCTCAGCTGGGGTCTTCCCTTGCCATAAAAGTCAGTGCTAGGGACCTGCATTCCCTCAGAGCACACATACTGCACTCTCCCTGGAGCAGTCATGCTTTTACAGATAAAGCTTTTGGAGTGAAGATCATCAGACACTAGCTCAGCTCAATGCCTCACTCACAAAGGCGGCTTCTGAGCAACCCTGACTTGAAGGACCGGTGCTTTATGGACAATAGAGCCCCACAGTTGATTCTGTAACACATTAGAGAAATGAATAAAAATAAATAAAATGATGAAAATAAAACCACCGCCGCCTCCACACTGGGCTGCTGGGAGGCATCACCCTCCACGCTGACCTTCCTCAGACAGTCTGATCAGTTGTGGGAGAGTTTAATAAGATTCCCATTGAAAGGACTCAGGATTTGGAATAAAAACACTACTAAAACCATAGTAGAGCCTTTAACAACTTGCCCTTACTTTATCTGTTTGGGAGTCATAAACTCAGGGCTGATAAGACTTGCCTAAGTTAACACCGACGTCACATCCTGCTAACTTGCTCCTGGACCAGGCCGTGTTCTACAGTGCAGGGCCTTCTGCCCCTGAGCTCAGGGTTCTGTTAGCAGGGTTTAACCCTTGAGATTTCACTGCTTGTGGGTAAGTTAACCCGGCTGACACTACTAGGGGACCTTCTTCAACACCCTGCTCACAGATAGGCTTTTTCCCCTGTCTCTTTTTCCCGTCATATTCTCCTAAGACTGCAAATGGCACCCACTCTGAAAGCATCAAAAACCTTTGATTAGTAGCCATCCTGTGTATCAGAGTAGCTATCCTCGCATGCCCTGGATTCCCTACTCTTCACAAGTACCTGTAGGATAACTGAAGCCTACAGCTCAAGGGAAGGAAAATTCTTTTCCTTCTGGTTAGCATCAAGAGGAACCCGGGGAGCACATGGAAGTTAAGATATCCTCCACACTAGCTTTGCTCCTTATCCCAAGACTGGATCAGAATCTAGGAGCCTGAGCCAAAATGGAATCACAGCCCTGGAGCTGAACAGATATGTGCAACTGTGGCACCTCTGAGGGGATAGAGGGCTCTGTCTGCCTCTGCGCCCACTGAACACCCAGGAAACCTTTGCTTGGCAAGCTTCTCAAATGCTCTTCTGCTGTGGCAGCCCCACCTTCCCAGGGCCTTCAGCTTTTGTTCCTAACCCAACCTCAGTCCTCTAAGTACGACGGACCTCCCTTTCCATAGTTTTTGTTGACCTACAAAGTAAGTGTTTTCCAGACAAATCAAAGCCCATCATGTCCACGGAGTGACAGGTTGTAATGCTGCACAATGCACCAATGGCTCTCATAATCCCTCTGGTTTACAGTCCAACAACAACAACAAAGTCCTCTTATTAGGGACATTTGTGCCAGTAATATAGAGTCAACAATCTGAGCTGCAGCACCAGCCCAGTCAGGGGGTCGTTAATGACAAGCAAGATGAGGGTGCTGAACGGGACTTCCTATATGCTAGCCCACAGCCTAATGCTGTACATGCAGTCTCATTTAGTTGTATTCCCAACACAAGCGCAAAGGCCAAAGAAGTGTCTCCTTTGGTTTTCAGATCTATTACTCTAAAATAATCCATCACAGGGTTGTGAAAATTAAAAAGATAATGGAAACGTGCAATTAGTAAACTCTGAAGTGCTTTTTAATCATTCTTTACTATTAGTGTGCAGGGAGGAGGGGAATCTATTCCTTCCAAGGACATTTAAACAAAATTACAGAGCCAAGCCTGAATTTTGCTCAAATGCTAAGTGTCCAGGCCTGGAAATGGGTCTTGGACCCTCAAACACAAACACATCCTGGAGAAATCAGCATTCACAAAATACGCCAGGTGCTTGGAAACAATCGCTGTGAAGGCTGGGATAGTGGGTCTGTCCTCCTGTGCTCCTGATAAGGCAGGGATGGAGATCTGCCGGGGATTTTTTTTCTCTAGAACAGCAGCAGTGGATGCCAGCTTCCCAGTGTTTGGGGCTTGGAAGCAGGAGAGTGGATCTAGAATGTTCCCAAGCAGAGAAGATCACAATAGCCCCACAGGTCCCTCAGGCCAGGAAGGGCTTCACAACAGGGCCTGGGGTCCAGAACACTTTTGTAAGAACACAGAGTTTAACTTCATATGCTTTAGGTGGTTTTCTCGTGCCTTAAATGCTTCCCCTTAGTTGTTTTGAGACCAGTACCTGTCTCTTCCAGAACTGAATGGCAACTCCATATTTCCCACTTTCTTCTCCCAGTTCTGACTTTCTGAAGGTGCAGACAGAGTGAAATAGTTCTTCCCAGGAGCCTCCTGGAGAAGAGGAAGGCTTCTCACACGCCTTCACCACCTCGGCTTGAGACAGCTGGCGTTTCTAAATGGGCTAGCCATACTTTCTACTCCACTGAATTTTCACCGCAGCGTGACGCTGGTGGCAGCACCAGCTGTGTCCCTATCACCATCCAGGGAAGACAGTGCCGCCCAGCCACTCCATCAACTCTCCTTTCCTCATTCTCCTCCGCCTCTGTCTACTGCCATTACACCATACTCCCTCTGTCCAATGATCTCTCCACCATTGCCCTTGTCATCAAACTCTGGGTAGGAAGACCAACTCTTCCTGTTCAGGTCCTCGTTTCTGAAGGGCCCTCTGCTCCTGTGTCATAAGAATGTGGCCTGGCTCACCACCTGCTAAGATTATGCACAGAGTTTGTGTTCTTTTGTCCATAAAATTGTAAATAGCCAAACTAGAGCAACTAGAACGCTGATCAATTTTTTATTTGCTTTTCTATGTTTTCAGGGTGCATAGAGAAAATGTAGAAAGTGCTCCCCTCCACAGGATGACTAGAAGCGCCTAGGATTTCACTTAAACCGTTAGGCATTCAGTTAATCCTCTATATTCTGAAGATTTGCCTCATACACCAAATATTTGCAACACGAATACTCTGTTTATCAGGATCAGTATTAACCTTGTTTGTTTTTGCTTATTTGAGACGAGGTCTTATATAGCCTGGGCTGACTGAAAACTCGCTAATAGCCAAGATGAACTTGAATCCCTGGTCCTCTTGCCTCCACCTCCCAAGTGCTGGGATCACAGGCATTCCCGACCACTTCTGGTCCACTTTAACAAATGGGTTTCCAGACTCCAGGGCTCTACAAAAGAGTAAGAAGAAATAAATCAATATCAGTAATAATTAAGCAAGGAAAACTTTAATTGAATTAGAAAGTTAACTCTTGTCTTGATTTGCCCAGAATTTCAGACCAAAGAAAAATGGGCTTGGTGGGAAGAAAATGAAGTAGAAGAAAGCATTGCCTAAGGCTCCTGGGGATCTCAGCAGCGTACGATAAATTATACTTTATTTTGAATGTATTTTTTTCCGAAGGAAGATACTTCAAATGTCTTTACATTTTCTTAGATTGTTCTAGACAGTTTCGCTTGTGAGAGGAGCCAAATGAGTAGAGGGTTTAACGGGCACACACGAGGGAAAACTCAGGGAAAGAGGTTATTGTGGCCCTCACACAGCAGCTCACTACCCAGCCTTGACAGTAGCAAGGCAGAGAGCCTGCTAAACATGCAGATATGCAGCTCTTGGCTCCAAATGAGCACAAGACTAAGAGACTTACATCTAGCCAGCTTGACAGGCACTTCTTACAGGAAACCTTCATGGCATCGTGAGATAAAATGGAAGCCAGGGAAAACACTCACAGGTCTCTGCCTTTGTTTTTACTTTTTTTTCCTTTATTGTCTTCCTTTTGGTGGCAGGGGGATGGATGTAGATGTGGAAACCAGGGGTTATCATCACTGGGCTTCCTGTATTGATCTCCATGCTATGCTGGTGATGATGATGGTGGTAATGATGGTAATGGTGATGATGAGGATGATGATGACGACGATGAGACAAGTTTGCTCATTTGGCCGCACTGTCTGACCAGCAAGAATTAATGATGCCGGAGACTTATCAGAAGCACAATCCATGAATTAGCACTCCCTCAAACCACACAACAATAGAGCAATGTGAGAGAGGCTGTAGTTCTCCCTTAGCCTCAAAGCAACTTGTTAGTGAGGCAATTTATAGGGAAGAAAACCAAGGCTAGGGGATCACTTACAGGTGAGGGAGCTGAGGCTCAAAGAGCTGGCAAGTGCAAACACTGACTCTTCTGCACCGCAGCCTGTGTTTAATAGCTTCTGTGGGCTTCCATCTGCTAGCCAGATCAATTCTCTGGTTCATGCATAAGAAAGGAGAGATGTGATTTTTTTTTCTTAGATTACAAGAGGGGAATTCTCACCCAACTCGTTTTGTCTCAATCAGTCCTGCTTCATATATATCAAAGATTGGGAGAGGATCCTCACGTATCTGAAAATGCTTTTGTTTTTGAAAAAAAAATGAGAAAACGAAGTAAGAGTTTTGAGACCGCTGGGGCAAAATGGGAAGTGGTGATTGAAGTCTTATGAACTTGCGTGACATTTACAAGGTAAGGATTTGTGCCTGGGGAATTGCCTTTACTTTTCCACGGCAGGACGCCAGGTGTCCACCCGGACATCAGCTGCGAAGGGCACTTGCTCTTGCCCCTGCAGCGTCACTGCTTTGAGCAACAACACCGACCCACAGACCGCCATCAGGCACTGAAGCCAGTGCTCGGCCCAGGCCCTGCTCCAGCACCGTAATTTCTCACCTCTTACCCTGTCACTAAATTACAATTTAAATTCCATCATTCAAAACTGCCCGATCTTGGGCCAGATGCATATATCACAAAAGGATATTAAAATCTGACCTTTTATATCCCTAATAAGAAATGTCATGAGTCCATCACAGGGTTATAACTCCCTCTTGAATTAGTGCTGAGAAAGATTTGAGCTTCGGTGGGGAATTCTGTGCTTCCGGGCAAGCCTTGGACTATTCTGGCAACCACTTAAAATTCTGAATTCTAAAGTGAGGGAAGCAGAGCTTTTGTGTTTCAGACCAAAAAAACAATAATGGACATGTAAATAGCAGTGTACTGCATGCAAAAAAATAGAAATGAGCATATTGATAGGTCTCTCCGAAGTCAGTCCTAAAATTACTGGAAACTCACAAAATTAATAACATTTCAGTGAAAGCTCTAAAACCCAAAACAATTATCCACTGGCTCTTTTGCTGGCTAAGATTTACATCTAGTGACTGTTCAGTGTAGATGCCAAGAATGTTGTAGGGCTCCGTGGATCACAGCTTGTTTTTGGAATATTTATCATATTGGCTGAGTAAATAGCTATGCCTTTGTCAGTGGGCAAAGAAACCGGCAGCCATATCCATCAAATATCCCTAGTGTTTTCACTCCACAGCACAGGGTAAAGCTTCCTTCCGCCCTCGGGTGATCAGCTCTGCCTTCACAAATAGAAAGACGCCTGAGTCCTTTCTAATGATGGTTCAGGTAAACAACAAAGAAAATACCAGGAAGAGGTCAGAAAGGGAGAGATCCAGTGACACCTGTGCCAAGTCATAGTGGAAGGGGGGGTTCTAATGGAGCATTGTAAACTGTAAACTCTCCTCTGCCACTATACTCGTGAAAGCCAAGTGTCCAGAGAGAAGCTATGAAAAAGCAGGATGGCTTTCTCAGCATTCATTTGTGTTTCTTTCTATTCGGCCCATGAATATTTACTGACATCCAATTTAAGATGCATATATCTGAGCAATGCCTTAAATAGGACAACATTAGGCAGATATACCATTAGGAAATACAATCCTCTTCTCTCGGCCACAGTAAGAGCCAATGAAACCACTGGAATGGCTGTGCTTCTCGGCCTTCACTGTGCCTGTAAACCTCCCGAGAAGTTTTTTAAAGCCAATGTGAGGATTCTGACCTCAGCTGTTTTTATTTCATTAATCTGTAATAAGACCAGGGTGTGATCCATTTTATTTGTAAAGTTTCCCCCAGGTGAGTCTGCTGTGCAGCCAGCGCCGAGAATCTGCAGCTAAAACCTGGCAGATGCGGAGACTCGGAATTACCCTGGAATTCCAGTATCTAAAACTTTACTGCGAGAGCGCTAGCGTCCAGTGTGCTGTGGCTCACGGCGTGGGGAAGATTCCCTACAGTGTAAGAAGAGAAACAGCAAAACATCAGCCTCAGCATAGCTGTTGCCATCCTTTGGGAATTCCATTTTTCAGAAAGAAAAATGCAAGAATTCCATGGACACCACTCAGGTTGATCCCCTGCCTAGGAGAGAAGGAAGCCAGAGGGAAGAGTCTTGTGACATCGCTGACAAATTCACAGCATTCACATGCCCCCTTTTGGGTCTGGGCTTAAAAACAAGCCAGATCCCACCATTTGCCTGCAAATTTCACGATTTCCTTGTTTTTAACTGCTGAGTAGTATTCCATTGTGTAGATGTACCACAATTTCTGTATCCATTCCTCACCTGAGGGACATCTGTGTTGTTTCCAGCGTCTGGCAATTACAAATAAAGCTGCTATGAACATGGTTGAGAAACGATTATCCTGAGTGAGGTGTCCCAGAAGCAGAAAGGCACATGTGGCATATACTCACTTATAGGTGGATATTACACATATAATATAGGATAATCACACTAAAACCTATACACCTAAGGAAGCTAATTAAGAAGGAGGATCCTGGTAAGAAGCCCAATCTTCATTCAGAAAGGCAAACAAGATGGACATCAGAAGAGGGAGAAAACAGGGAACCAGACAGGAGCCTACCACAGAGGGACTCTGAAAGACTCTACCCAGCGGGTATCAAAGCAGATGCTGACACCAATAGCCAAACTTTGGGCAGAGTGCAGGGAATCTTATGAAAGAAGGGGGAGATAGAAAGACCTAGAGGGGACAGGAGCTCCACAAGGAGAGCAACAGAACCAAGAAATCTGGGCCCAGGGGTCTTTCTGAGACTGATATTCCAAACAAGGACCATGCATGGAGATAATCTAGAACCCCTGCACAGATGTAGCCCATGGCAGCTCAGTGTCCAAGAAGATTCCCCAATAATAGGAACAGGGACTGTCTCTGACATGAACTCATGGGCTGGCTCTTTGATCACCTCCACCTGAGGGTGGAGCAGCCTTACCAGTCCACAGAGGAAGACAAAGAAGCCAGTCCTGATGAGATCTGATAGACTAGGGTCAGATGGAAGGGGAGGAGGACCTCCCCTATCAGTGGACTGGGGGAGGGGCATAGGAGAAGAAAATGGAGGGAGGTGGGATTGGAAGGGATGTGGGAGGGGCTACAGCTGAGATACGAAGTGAATGAACTGTAATTTTAAAAAAAAAAAAAGGAGCCAGGAACAAGCCACTGTGATGCCTTCTGCGGTATTCTAGTGAAGAAAGCAGGAGATCTTCTCAGTGGGAAGATGGCTACCAAAGTTGTGAAGATGGCTCAATGGATAAAAAAGCTTGCCACCAAGCTTTACAACCTGAGAGTTCAGTCCCCAGGATCCGCATGATAGAGGGAGAAAATTCACTCTTGCAAGCTGCCGTCTGACCTCCTCATTAGTACCACACTCTCATGCTCCCGGGCATATGCCCATATAAGCAAACAAAATAACTGATGTTTTAAAATATGTTATTTTTTGAGAGTATAATTACATCATTTTCTTATTCCCTTTTCTCCCTCCAAACCTCCCATGTAATCCCATCCCCCTTGCTCTCTTCCAGATCTGTGACCTCTTTTTCTACCATTGTTGTTATGTGTGAATACAGGTATTTATTATATATAAATATCTATGCACACATATATTTTTCCTGAATATATAAATATAACTTGCTTAGTCTATATGTTACTTGTATGTATGTTTTCAGGGATGGCCATTCAGTTAAACCACTAATTGGTGTGCTCTTCCCTGGGGAAGACTATGTCTCCCCCTCTCAGTATTCCTGAGATGTCTGTAGTTCTAGAATTGAGGCCTCAAGGGCTCTGCCCCTTCCATACTTACATGCACTCATATCTGAAGATTTGGAGCTAGGAACTTCGGATGAGAAAGATCAAGAGGTACTTGTCTTTCTGGGTCTAGGTTACCTCATACAATGTAACATTTCCCAGTGCCATCCATTTACCTGCAAATGTCATGATTTCATGTTTCATATTTCATAGTGTATATTTGCCACATTTTCATTATCCATCCTCTGTTGAAAGACAGTTAGGTTGCATAAGAGTCATCCTGATGGTCCTGATCTTGAAGGCTCGAAAGGGCCACGGAGAAGCCATTGCTGAAGATGCAGTAAAGCCCCAGAATCAAAAGTCATGGAGGGAAGTTGAGGCTTAGTAGCACATGGCTGGCAGGGACAGAATCCCTGAAGAGAGGCTGGGAGAGGCTCTGTCCCTGCAGCAAGACGCATCAGCATTTTGGAGACCTTCATTTTATACCATAGAACAACCTCCAAGAACAATAGCCGACACGGAATGGAGCCAGCCTGAGCCTACCAGACAGGCTGTGTGTGCTCTACACGGTAGAAACAGAGACGTTTGACTGTCCAAGCCTTTTGGAGCCCAGAAGATCATAATCCTACTGAACACTGAGTTACTTATACTTTTGGAGTTTAGTTTTGCTTGTTCAGACTGTGAACATGCCCTGGTTCCTCCATCCTGAAGTAAAAACCATTTTTTTTTTGTTTTAGAATAATATTTTGTATTTTTTTAAAGAGGTTGGACTTCTGGGGAGTTTGAAGTTTTAAGGATCATGAGACTTTTGAAGTTATCTATGTTATATATTATAATATTAATATGAAAGCTTGAAGATAAACAAAGAAAAGGTTCTAGATGATTAGTGATGCATTTGTGTATCAATTTGACATGGGCTCAGTTATGCTGGCTAGTTTTATGTCAACGTGATACAGGCTAGAGCCATTTGGGAAGAAGGACTCTCAGTTGAGAAAACGCCCCCACTTAATTAATGATTGGTGTGTGAGTGTCCATTGTGGGCGGGGCAACCTCTGGGCAAGTGGGCTTAGCAAAGCATGTGGAGCAAGCCAGTAAGTGGCAGTTTTCCGTAGTTTATATCTTAGTTCCTGCCCTCCCTCCTTCAAGAATGGACTGTCATGTGGAGATATAAAATAAACCCTTTCTTCCTCAATTGCTTGTGGTCATGGTGTTTTATCCAAGCAGTAGAAACCTAAGTAATGCACGTTGCTTCCATTTCCTACCTAGTGTGACTAGAGCAGCAATGTCTGAGCAAGTATCTGTAGAATAGAATGCCAAGTCCTTTAGGGATGTGCTGAGGAGTGGTCTAGCTGGGCCATATTGCAGATTTTTTTTTCTTTATTTATTTTTTCTCTTTATTTTTTTAAAGATTATTTATTATGTATACAGCTTTCTGCCTGCATGTGTACCTGCAAACCAGAAAAGGGCACCAGATCTCATTATAGATTGTCAAGAGCCACCATGTAGTTACTGGGAATTGAACTCAGGACCTTTGGAAGAACAACCGTTCTTAACCTCTGAGTCATCCCTCCAGCCCTGTGGATTTATCTTTAACCTTTTGAGGATTCTCCATAGCTGGACCACTCTGCATCCTATCAATCAACCAAAAGTTCCCTTTTCCCCACATCCTCTCCATATTTCTTACTTTCAAACAATGTGCTCCAAGAAGATGTCTTTCAAAGTGTGAACTTCAAAGGGTACAACTTTCTGAGCTTACATGAGCTTACAGAGGAGCAGAGTCTGGATAACCACTGTGAGAGTGTGAACAAAAGTTCATAGCTATCACATGACTTCCTACTCAGAAACTGTGTTACAGTTACCTGTTACTACGGAAGAATCCACCCCAAAGGAGAGACTTAGAACACTTGCAATGCACCGCTTTCTCTTGTGGTCTAGGGGGCGCCTGGCTCCGCTGCCTGCTTCTCCATAGTTCTCTTGCACATTTGTGGTCGAACAGTAGCTACAGTCATTGAAAGCCTTGTGTGCATGTTTGTTTCTTTGTACATATGTTTCAGAGCCAAAGCAATAATGAATGGATAAACAGCCCCAAGGTTACACTGTATTATTGTGAGATGATGTGTTTGTGTTTTAGATTGGACATCCAAGATGGCATATCCAGTTGTCCTGTTCATTCTTGCCATTCTCCAGAAGCTCATCTAGGGAAGTCAACCATAAGATATATGAAATTACTCTGTATGGCTAGATTCTGAGACAAAAAGACATAGTAGAAAATAGAAGCTATCAGTCTCTGGCCAACACCTCTTGCACCATATTCCTTTGATCCTTGCAGATACACAGCAGCCCAAATCCATAAAGGAAGGGCATAGACTCTATAATTAAAAGAACAAACTTTGGGGGGAAAAACAAGAACAAATTGTACATACAGCCATTTTGATTTATGTTTAGAAGTTGATTTAAGTTCTAAATATGTTAATCAGCACTTCTTATTCACTCGCTGCTTATTCAAGCTTGAAAAAGATCTTCCCACAGTCCCTTGGCAGTAACCTCACCACAGAGATCCCTTGCTACATATGCCTGACTTAGATTTTTTTTTTTTGCCAGCAATCAGGATAAACTTGCACTAAACATTTCTCTCCACTCAATTTCCTTTGGAGCTAAAAGAATGTGTGTGCAAAAGGAGGTGAGTAGGGCAAGACACAGTTAGTGTATGGAAGAGCAGGTCAAAGCCACATACATGTAAGCATCAGGTTCATAGCCTGGGTTTTATAGCCTCTCCAGAAATTTACCACAAATCGTGACTGTTGGACATCTGCCAGTGTCAGCCCTGAGGTCCATAATGATCCAGCACCCAACAGTTTCTGCATTGCTAATGTCCATGGGACTCAGAAATCAATATCTAATCACACTTAGCTGGAGCCCAGTATTCTGTGCACTCAGCATCAGACATTTGGTCGCTAGGTATATAGAAGTTAGCATAAAAAGCAGAGCGAATCACATTAAAAATATTACGAGTGTGGTGCAAATCACTGTGGCTGACATTTATTGAGCGCTCACTCCGTGAGCCACCCAGACTGCCAGGAATTTTAACGTGAGGCAGAGGAAACAGAAAATATTGGTTTTGACCTCAGAATGTACATGTGCACACATACACATGCACACACACATGAGCATGAACACATACGCATACACACACACACACACAGCCCTTGACTGGGAACACAGCACTTAGATCACTTGGCTTTGTTTGTCTGTTTAAATTACTTTTTAAAATATCTTCAACTTTAAAAACCTACCAGGTGTCAAGCATGTCAGCTACACATGTCTGCCTGGTGGGCAGATCTCCTGGGTTTTGGTCTCTTTCAATAAAAAGTATATTTGAAGGATCAAATAGGCCTTGTGATGATGGGCCACAAGTGGCTGGGTCTCTACAGGATCTCGAAGCTGCTTAACTCACAGAGACGGTTCACCTGAACCAATAGCAGTGAGGATGTTCCTTCACCTTACCTATTGTCACAGGAGGGCTCTCATGCCATCTGAAGAACAGATTTTCCAGCCACTCCAAGGGAAAAGCTTCACAGGCATCCATGCGTGTGCAGTTCCCACCTGGGAATTGTTTACGTGCAGTTCCAGTGGCTGCGGGATGCTCATGCTACAGACTGTGTACCACAGTTTGAACAGCAGAAACACAGGTCACTACAGGGGAAGTCTTACCTTTGACAGAACAAAGGCTCCTGAGCACTCTCTCTGTACCCCTCTTTCTTCCTCATTAGGCACTGGAGAAAATGCTCTCACCTCAAGAAGAGCTTTAGGAACATGACAATTCTCCACCTGCCCAAGGTTTGAATCATCAGCCCAGTCTACGAACGCTTACAAACAGAAAACACTATGGGCTGGTCTTACAGCTTGAAATCCATCTTTGCATAGCCCCAGATCTCAAGGAGCCACTTCGAGCTGATGGTCTATTTGATACCCCAGAAATGGATGTCCGTGCTTGCATCCTTCAGAGGTCCTGCAGGAATGTTTCTTGACAAGCGCTCCCCAGATCTTCTCTGAATAAACTCTATTAGGGAATTATTATTATTTTTTGCTTTTGTTTTGATTTGTTTTCTTTCATTTGTTTGTTTTGTCTTTTGGAGCCAAAGAGTTTTGTCTCTTTAAACTAAATTTTATTTGGGTTTGAATTGTCTAGCTATTTACCCTATCTGATGGCTAATTTTCACTATAAACTTCCTTGGATTGAGGAACTCACTAGGAGGTGAATAAATCCTGAGGGCGCTGTCCTAGTCAATGGTTTTATCCACTAACAGATTCCAAAACTGAAGGAACTATTTTGGGTAGGGGAGGTGTGGCTATTCAAGGTGTATCCTGGCTGGAGGAAGCAGGTTCCTAGAGCCCGCCTCTGAGGGTATATCTTGCCCTTCCCTTTATTCTCTGCTCCTGGCTGCTGTGAGCAAAGTCCCTTGTCACTTGTGCCCAGTGCTTTGATATCTTCCTTGTCTGGAGTCCACAGCGGTTGATCTGTCCCACAGCGGTTGATCTGGACTAAAACCTCTGAAACGTGAACCAAAATGAACCGGTCTTCCTTGCATTGTTTACATCGGAGATTTTGCCACAATGACACAATCTGTCAGACCCAAACAGCCCAAATCATAGTAGCAACGCTTGCTACCCTGCTGTGCACTTCCCCCTGGCCTGTCATCTTTTCCTGAACGTCACCTGGGGTCACCTGGTCCTCTCAGATCTCGGTAAGCTGGTCCCCCTTCCGTGTCTTACTCCATGGAAAATCTGCTCACAGTCTCTTTTTCCTGTGGGAACTTACATTCTTATGGTCATTTCTTGATGTTTTGGTTGTGAGCCTCACCTTCAATGGCTGAACCATTTCAATCTGGACCATCTTACAATCTGATTTTCCTGCCTCTGCTTAACTTTTGTTCGCTTCTAGCTGTTTTTCCCACTGCACTCTCAACCCTGTCCTACTCCAACATTCATTTCAAGCGAGAGGAAAACATTTGAGAAACTGAAGGTTCTAAGTTGAGAACTGTGTAAGTACACCGTAAGCAGATTTGAATTACACACTGTGCACCGTTGTTCTTGGTAATCACACTAATTGTCCCCCTCAAGTGCATCCTGGCCCTTTGCTGTGTTCCTGGATGTTCCTCTTTCCCTGCACCGCCTCCCTCCCTAGTTGCTTCCGTTCAGCTTATTAGAAACAGTTTGACTCTGTACTCTGTATCCCCCACTATGCCCCACAGGATTTCATACATCACAAAATGATCCGTCTGCCCTGGTGTCAAAAAAAGTCTTAGCAGGTCTCAGCTTTCCTGTGAGGAGGCCCGCCTCCTCGGATGTGCACACCACTGAACTGGCAGCTTTTCTTCCATTAGTACCATCTCCCTTGACCCAGGAACTGAGAAGTAGAGCAGGCATGATGGTGGTGGTCCTGTGGAGGAGGCAGCTAAGACCTGGAACACTCACAGCTCCTCTCGTAGCCACTGATGAGAGGGGCAGCCGATGCTGAAACACGGGCTTCCGGCATCCCGTCTATTCTCTCTGCCGCGTCACTTTTTCTGCTGAGTGAAACCACAGAGGACATTTGGCACAGACAAATACAATATGCCCTTCATTTTCTGAGCACAAACATTCTCAGTCTAAATCCCGTCACTACAGTGTACTTGAGAAGTTCTCAAAATTCATCTAAAAGTATCTAAAAGGGTTCTGGAAACTAATCAATAGACGTCTTAGACATCACTTAGTCAATTTGAGACTACTGAATCATGCATTAGAATCACTCATCCTCAATACCCAAGCCTTCCAAACAACTAGAAATATAAGGACCCGAGAATCCTCACTTTACAGTACAGTCTGGAGCTGGTGGCCACAGTCCAGACTTCAAGTATAATTTGTTCTTGCTCTATTGCTGCTTTTCAAAATGTTTTTATTTATCCTTTGAAAATCTTATGCATGTACCATCATATTTGGATCATATACATCTTCATCACCTTCCTCTACATCCACTGGGGCCTCCCACTCCATGTCCCTCCCAACTTCCTCTTCTCCTTTTTGTTGTTGTTATTGGTAATACTGTGAGTCCACTTAGTACTGCCCACGTGCACATGAAAATGGGGGCATCTACTGAAGCATGAGCAACCCACAAGCAGCCATGTCCCCAAAGGACAGTGACTCCTTGTGCTGGTTAGTCTATCACCTTGACACACACTGACATCATCTGGGAAGAGGGAACCAAAACTAAGGAACAGCCTCCACCTGGCCTCCACCTAGGCCTCTGAGCATATCTGTGAGGCATTTTCTTGACTGGTGATTGATGTGGGAGGAGCCAGTCCACTGTAGGTGATGTTGGCCCTGCCTGGGCATGTCGTCCTGAATTGTGTAAGAAAAAATGCGGAGAAGCCATGAGGAGCTAGCCAATAAGCAGTGTCCCTCCTCAGCAAGCACTTCCACTCCTGCGTCCAGGTTCACACCTTTCTTGAATTCCTGCCTTGGTTTCCTCCAACAGTGGACTGTGACTGGGGCTTGTAAGCCAAACCCTGTCCTCTTCAAGCTGCTTTTGCTCGGGCGCTTATCACAGCATCAGAAAGCGAACTCAGACAGTTTCCCTCCCTTCACAACCACTCATCGTAAGTAAAATTCCTCAATCAAGAGAATCCGAATACTATTGAGTTTTTGCCGTCCTGATATTGTACAGGTTTTGTGCGGGTGGCTATGTTTGCCATGAGCAGGTGTGTACAACAGCCATGTTGTGTCCAGCTCTCCTCCCTACCCACCAGCTCTTACATCTCCTCCATCCATGCCTCTGATACGTTCCCTGAAACTTGGTTGGGGGGAGGTTGATATAGATGAGCTATCAACAGATGAGTACTCACAGTTACTTATACCTGGCATTTGATAGTTATAATTCCAAGTTAGCCACTACCCACTGGAAAAAAGAAGAAGAAGAAGCTTCTCTGACTAAAGTTAAGAACAACACACTCTATGATTACATTTACATATACATTTATATATATATATATCTACATATATATGTCATATATGTAGATATATATATGACCATTTAGTGTAACAATAATAGGTTCTCTCCCAGGGCTTTTGATCTTCCCAAACATGAGCTTTTGACCAGGGTTTCAGGGCTTTCTGGCATGAAATCCCTCCTGTGGAACTGCTTTCTGTCTTTCATATTTAAGCAAAAAACAGTCGACTGTGCCCGTGACCACCATGGCACTAATGCACAAGCATACACATCTTGTGAAGCAGATCAATATGGAAGCACACAGAATCTAGTGATGGATAAGACCACTGACAGATATCTTTTGTCTCCCCAGAAGCCGACATAGCAGCTCCTGGGGCTGTGAAAGCTAGCCAGTCAGGAAAGAGTTTCCTGGTCCGTTAAGGCTGATTTGTCTGTATCCTGCATCCAAAGTAAGTTGCATCTTCAGCAATGGAGTCGTCTATTTATGGTGGGCAGCCGAAAGCAACGTCAACAGCCTATGTTGTTTAGGGTGTCTGCGGGGCTTCCCTGACCGAATATTCATAAGGAGTTATCCCATGGCTAGCACCGATATTTTCATTTAGTGACCCATGTCTTCCAGGGACAGTGTTATCTTCCCATGCAGGGCACTTCTGTTCAAACTCCTTAAAAACATTTTTTTTAATTAGCTTACAAATTAGTAGATTTCCATAAGGTTTCTTGATGCACCCCTCATTTTGGTTAACCCATCCTTGACCCTCTTTCTTCCCCGTTTTCCTACCCTCATCCCTACTTATACTTTGGCCAGGAGTACTCCTCCCATGCTGTCCTTTCCTGTGACCTGTATAAGTGAAGAGTGTATGATAAAGCTGTATGGAAACACATGGTCTCGCAACCACATAAAAAACATAACCAGAGGAAACAGCAATAGCTGCTTTAACTCAGAATTCACATTGATTATACAACTAAAACAAAGAAGTGGGGCCACACGAAACCCAGGACAGTCAGAACAAGCTGACTCTTAGCAAGCCCACCCCACACGCACATTGCTTAATTGCAAGCATCGCACAGGGAGTAGTGGAGATGCACTTGCTGAGGGTTCTGAACTCACATTCTTGA
This sequence comes from Pachyuromys duprasi, assembly GCA_028658305.1. NCBI lineage: Eukaryota > Metazoa > Chordata > Mammalia > Rodentia > Muridae > Pachyuromys > Pachyuromys duprasi. The sequence continues at coordinate 72,729,745 of CM053763.1, read as the reverse complement.
CCTTTCTGTTTCAATATATTTGCACTGAGAAAGATAAAAGCTACCCCTGACCTCTCAGAGGCTGACCCAGCATGATTAACTAGGCCTTGATATTCTCCTGGTTACCACAAACAACTTCACACAAAAGCAGCATCAGGCAACTCCACTGTGTGACTGTCACAAGATCAAATATAGCCACTTACAACACACACACACATACACACACGCACACACACACGACAAAAACTGACCACCTGCAGCTAATGGGGGTGGCAGCTGCTTTTTTCCCTGGTTAGAGCTTTGGCTTTTTGTTTGTTTTTTTTAGTTAACATATTTATTTATTCACTGTACATCCCAATCATAGCCCCCTCTCTCCATTCCTCCTGGTCCCACCACCCTCTGTCCCTCTTCCTCCATTCTTCCTCAGAAAAGGGGGGGTGCCCCCTACCAACCCACACCAGCTCATTAAGTTGAATCAGAACTGAGTGCATACTCTTCTCCTGTGGTCTGTCAAGGCAGTCCCACCACGGGGAAGTGATCAAAAAGCAGGCAGTCCTCATTCCCCATACTAGGAAACCCACATGAAGCCCAAGCTACCCATTGTCAACATCTGTGTAGGGGGCCTACGTCCAGTCCATGCATGGTCGTTGGTTGGTTCGGTCTCCGCAAGCCCCTCTGAGCCCTTGTTAGTTGACTCTGTTGGTCTTCTTGTAGAGGTCCTGTGCCCTCCAGGTCCTCCCATCCTCCCCGCCCCCAACTTTTCCACAAGACTCCCTACCCCTCACCCAGTATTGGGCTGTGAGTCTCAGCATCTGTTTCCATCAGCTGCTGTGTGGAGCCTCTCAGAGGACAGCTATGCCAGGCTCCTGTCAGCGAGCATAGCAGAGTATCATTAATAGTGTCCGTGGTTGGCTCTCTCCCATCGGGTGGGTCTCAGGTCGGGCCAGGCATCGGTTAGACATTCCCTCCATCTCTACTCTGTCTTTATCCCTGCACATCTTGTAGGCATGGTAAATTTTAGGTAGAAGTTTTTGTGGGTAGGTTGGTGTTCCGCTCACTGCTCTAGGTGTCCTGTCTAATTAGAGGGTGACCTCTTTAGTCTCCATGACCGCTGCTGCTAGAAGTCTCAGCTAGAGTCACCCCCACATCCTTCCAGAAGCCCACCCTGTTGCAGGTCTCCAGCTTGTCACAGAGATGCTCCCACCCATGATTTGTCTTCTCTCTGCAGACCCTGCCCCTGCTCTTCCCAGGTCTGATCCCCACCCTCGTTTCTCTCTGTGCTCCCTCTCCTACCTTGGTCCCTCTCGTCAGCCACTACTTTCAGGGGTCATTTCTATAGTTCGTTAATAGCTTTGGTTTCATCGCTGTCTCTGAAGAGAAGGGCTGCTGAGGTACCCAAGCATAGGAACACCCCTGCATCTGCTCCATTCTCTAATCCTGTCAAGATGACATCCCAAATCAACCATCTGAGCAGGATAGATGGTCACATGGCCCTTTCCTTCCAGATAGTCATTTTTTTAATTTCATGAAAACCTCACGACATTAATACAATCTATGAGTTAGTATAAATTTTGGCTGCCTGCGTTGTCATCTGCCAAGCCCATAAAAAGTATTCAGTTTGATGTCTTTCTTTATGTGATACGTCCATCTTATATGCCATGCTCTATTTTTTACATGCAAATAGCTCTATAGTTTTTTTTTTCTCTCTCTCTCTCATTTTGAATACAAATTAACATCCCAACTGTCATTTGAGGATTCCTGGCAAGGTAGAGAGCCACCTGTTCTTGGTTCCTCCCACCCCCAATTAGATTTTAAATTGTTTCTCATCTAATTGGATTTGCCTTATTTCTTTCTGTATACCAGTCATTATCCTTATCTTAGAAAATAATCATTAAATGGGCTAAGGCAACAAAGAGTGTAAGGTCAGACTGTACACAAGGTAGAGGAGACTAGTCCTGAGCTTGCCCTATGTATGTGACCTTGGACTTTACCTCTCTGTACCTGTATCCTCTTCTACTACCTGAGGTTAAGATGGAGGCACTCACAGAGTAAGGCTGTTAGCATGCAGCCCAGCCCTAGTCACCCCTCTGTCCTTCATGGTCAGATGCTCTCCTTTATTCCAAGACTCCCGTTCCAGAACTGGTTCACCCTCCCTGACTTCTAAACCCCATTCCCTCTAGATCCATGGAAACCACAATTTTCAAGGGACTGGTAAAACATTTTCTATGTTGGTCCATTTTTATTGTTGATAACACATATGACAGGCTGGATAAACTATAAAGGAGAGAAGTTTAGTCGGGGTTATAATTCTGGAGGCTCACGGTGCAGGGGCTGCATATCGGTGATGCCATTCTTGCTAGCAGAGTCTCAAGGGACAAGGGGTCACACGGCAGAAGACAAGGGGACACATGCATGTGTATGTCTCCCCTGCTCTCAGTGTTCTTACAGGGCCACGAGGATGCGCTCGTGTACTCTCCGCCCTAATGGCCTCCATCTCTAAACATCACAGGTGGATTAGTTCCCACCCTCTGAGCATCCCCAAATGGGAACCAAACTCCAGCTGGAGCTAGGGGAGTAGGCAACCCGTACCCAAACCATAGCAGTGAGTCCCAGAAATTTTGCTGGATTCAACTCAAACACAAGAAAACATTTTGTTTCCTGAATGATTTCTGTGATTGAGAATTCAAAAGATATTTATAAAAACAAAAAAAACATGTAATTGATGTTTCTATCCCTCCTGGGTTCCCAGCCCCCACTTTCTCTTCTATTAGCAAATAAAGTTCTTTTTCCCTACCTACTAGATAAAGTCCACATTTCTCTGCACAGTGTCATTCTTCCCATCCCTGCCCTAGCTTACCCGCCCCAGCTTTCTGAGAAGCAGAGGGGCTCTTAATGCTGGATTCTGTCTCATCTTCTGTGTGGCAGGTGCTTGTGGTTCCCTGCTCCCCTTCCCCAGCTCTTTCCCCCAGGAAGCCTGCTTGCTTGCTCACATGTCAGCTGTCAGTCCACTACCTTCCAGAGGCCAGATAGAGGTGTCAGGCAGGGAGGGAAGGAATGAGAAAAGCTATTTACAGCCAGCTGCTTCTCCAGCGCCATATAGGACACAGTGTAAGCTTCCTCTGGTAAGATGGTGTGATCCTTTTTCCTGCAGACAGCAGGTGCTTCCCCATCTGGAGAGCCCTCTGAAACATACGAATATCAGCTTGTGACATTTCTCTGACACAAATACCATGGTGATGGCCAGTGGCCTCCTTTGCAAATGTCTTGGACAGCGGTTGATGCCTCTGATGGCATCAGCAGCAGGAAAAGCCTGTCGGTCTGTGTTTTCACAAGTCCCCAGGGAATTTTCAATGCTTGCGAAGGTTTGAGTCACCATCTAAGGATCATTATAATAAAGTGAATTAAGAACAGAAAGGAAAAGTAAAGGGAACTGATCAGAGGCACACAAAAATGTCTGCTGATATAAGTTCAGCTTTGTGAAGCGCCGGGAAGGAAGCAGCCGGATGTGGCATCTCAGGCGGCCATGCCACCTCTCTGGGACCCAAGGTTTGCATCCAGGGAATAACATTCAAAAATGCGGAACCAGTGTCTTTTCCATATAGAAGATCTAAAAGTCCTTTTCATGTTTGATGACTCTACCCACACTGCCCAAGTAGGTTATAAATCAAACTGGGAACCAAGTATTCAGAAGATTCAAAAGGACGGATTGAGGAGACTGGCAGTTGGCTTTCTACAATGAAGGGCAGCACTGCTCCTCTGTGTGGACAGAAGATGAGCACTTGAGAGTACCTCTTTGTCCAAAACTAGCCTTCTTACAACACTCACACCTTCCTGTGAAGAACATGCAAAGAGCAGCCCCATCTTTCAGAGACTACAGGAATACTGCCTGAAATCCTTGCTGAAGAACCTTATCATGTAAATCTCCTTCCAGGAGACGCCATGCAAGTTGGAGCACATTAGTCCTTAACAATACTTATTACCCAAGCACTACTTTCCACTAAGAGAGTCATTTTAGGCTCATCAATAATCTTGTAAACAACTTCTTACAGAGAAGGAAACTAAAGAAGAGCAGGAGGGGTGGCATTGTGGGGTGAATTGTGACCCCCTCCCAACAGCACAAAGAGATGTGGTGAAGTCTAAACACTCACTAGTTCAGAATGTGACCTGCTTTGGTTGCAGATGTAGGTTGGATGATGTTATACCTGTATCCTTAGACAGAGGGAGGCTTAGAACACAGTCAGGCACAGAGATAGATGCTATGGGAAGGTGAGGTGGGCATCAAGGTGGTGTTCCACAAGCCAGAGCATCAACAACAGCCAGAAAGTCACAGGGCCTAAGCAAGAGAGTAGACAAATTATTCAGCACAAGCCTTAGAAGGGCAGAATCCTGCAGTCCTGGGTCTTTAGACTTGGAGCCTCCAGAACTAAGATCATAAATGTTTGTTGTTTGGGCCACTCGGATTGTGGAACTCTGCTGGGGTGTGCCTTAGCAAACTACTCTGAGCAGAGTTCGCCGCCCATTTTGAGGATTTGGAACATGGTAGTTTTGGTGGCGTGCCACACCCGGGATACAAAGAGAAGGCCGTGTCTCCCCAGCTCTGCCAGATGACTCCTTGTTATCTCACAGGCTGCCTTTCAGCAGCAGGGGACTCCAGTTGTACCCATGGAAACAGCAGAGCCTGCCAATGTACTGGGGTACGTGGGGGACCCAGAAGGAGGGCAGTCATGTAGAAGAAAGAGGAAGAAGCAAAGGCTGCCTGCCAGGTTGGCATGTGACAACCCCCTTTTCCTAGGGGGCTCTCAGGATCAGAGGGAGAGTCATTACCCAGCAGGAGGCCCACTTTGCTCATAAGGAGAGCAAAAGTCGCTGAAATGAGCAGCTTAATGTGATCAGCATTTTAGTTAAGAAAATGGCCCAGAACTCTGAGCTGTCTCCTGAGATTGCGCTGTTCATTTTAGGAAACTCAGTATTCGTTCACTCCCCATATCATTAAGGTGAGCGCTAACCGGAATGATCTCGCGTCTGGAGAACATGACCATTTGGCAGCCTCCCTCCCGGAGAGGATGAGAGGAAACGTGTTCTGAAAACATAAACCATTTCAGTCAGCTATTTTGACCACCAGTCAAGGATAACTTATACAACTATTTCAAGATGAAAAATGGGAAGTAAAAGGAGGAAAGGAAGAAAGGAAAAAAATAAAACAAATTTGTGATGTAAAAATGTCAAATCAGTCACCTGCAATTTTGTTTGCTCCTTAAATAAAATGTATGCTCTACTGAAAGAAAAGGCCCTGTTTAATAATGCAAGGTCTTGTTCTTTTTAATGAGTCCGAGTGGAACTGTGCAAAGAAACTGACAAATAGAAACAACATGTTGGATAATATAACTATATATAGTGATTGCATATACATGTGTGAGGTGAATGTGTGCATGTGGTTCAGAGTCCCCTTTTGTGATCAAAAAGTCTCCTGGATAACATAGAAACACTACCTGCAGCGTAAGAGGGCAGACAAGAAGCTGCCTCTGTGCGAGCTGGGTAAGGACAAGAGTCAGCATAAGAAACCTACTGTTCCACAGAGGAAAAAGAAGGGCATGGTAGCACATACATTTAATCCTAGCACTCAGGGAAGCAAAGGCAGGTGTTTCTCTGTGAGTTCAAGGTCAGCCTGGTCTACAAAGTGAATCCAGGACAGCCAAGGCTACACAGAGAAACCCTGTCTCAAAAAAAAAAAAAAAAACCAAGCAAGCAAACAAAAAACAAATTGACAAAGGTAGTGATTAAACAGATGCAAGTGACAAAGGGGGGGAAATGCATTTATCAGACAGGTAACGTTTTGAAAAGAAGCCCAAACTGACATGGCTGCCTGCCCCTGCAGACCTCTCCAGCTGGACAGTGGGGATGGAGGGGAAGCAAAAGCTTCATCAAAAGGTAAGCCTAGCTTCACCCAGGTGAAGCAGCAGGAAGTCCTGCCCTCAAGACAATGCCAGAAGCCCTCACAAGCCTAAAATACAAAGTACAAATTATGGAGAGACAGAGACTCCTCTTGTGGACGGGTCATTATAAAGAGGAATCAGATTTTATCACTTTATCACTGCAGTACCTGGGCACCTTGCAGAGGGAATGAATCTGTTACTTGAAAAATGAACTAACTTGGTGACCTGAGAACAGGGTATAACCATGAGCCAAGGTGCAGAGATTGAAGCTGATGCAGTCCTAGGGTGAGAGGCATCCCCAGGGGGCAGCTCTAGAGTCAGGGGTGGGGGGTGCAGAAGCTGTGGATCCAAAAAAGAACAGGTGGCTGGGGGTTTATATAAGGCACACATGGAAAGGTAGCCCCTCCCTGCGTGGCTAGGAACAGACCTCATCAACCAAGGGCGACCCTGGAATGTGACAGCCCTGAGCTTGTGGTTGGCAGGTGGATAAACCTTGGATGACATATGTGTCGTTCAGTTCTGTGGAGTCTGAAAGCTGTGAATGGAGAATTTGGCATTTACTTCTCTCTCCACATGGTAGGATGGTCACTTTGGATAAGTAAGAAACCTGGAGAGTAAGAAACCTTGTCCTCCACAAATCTCAGAGCTGTGGTTGCTTCCCGACTCCGTTTCCCATCATCCTGCCAGAACATTAGCCACATTGGAGAATTATCTCCTCAGCCATAAACTGAGATTCATAGTAATATAATAAGTAGGGATTACAGGTGATGTGGATAAAGAGGCAATGGGAAGGATGATGCACCCTCCTAAGCCATGACTACTCTTGCTCCTGACTCACTCAGCAGATTTCCCCAGTGAGTAATCTTCCGGCCCTGCCATGAACACCTTCACACAAGAACACCTCCTCCTAAACCAGCCCATTACACTCTTATTATTTGTTCTTACAAAGTACATTCAATAACTTCTCTGGAGTTGATAGTCCTCATTGGATCTACAAAGCCCTTCCATTTTTCTAAAAGCTTAATCTTTTCAATTTAGTTGAGAATCTTCCACGTCCTTCCTACTTCCCTTCACCTCTGGAATTTCCCTTTTCTGAGTTCAAATGTCTCCATCTCCTTGTCATCGTCTTTGATTTCTTTCGCCGTGACCATGAGTTTCCTTCAAATATCTTCCTTTCAGCCTTTTTCTCTTTGTAAATTGCAGTGCGTGGAAATCAGAATGGATCTGAACTCTCCCAGAGCCCTGCTGTATAGAGCATGGACGTGCCAAAGGGCTAGCTAATAAACAACTCCACACTCGTTAGCCACACAGTCTTGGCACAGTCACTCAACACGGCCCTGTGTCCCAAATACAACTGTGGACGAAATACTGATAAATGGCCATGGTTGTGCTCTAGTAACTATGTCTGAAATTTTTTGGTTTGGATTTTTTGATTGTTAAAAAACAAAACAAAACAAAACAAAACAAAACAAAAAAACAGAAGGTGGATGCCAGAAACCAATCGATCATACTTCTCTGCCTTTAGTTGTGGATGGTCCCTTCCTACTGAGCCTCTCAGAGGCTGAAGGTGAGCCCCTATGGCAGAGGACATGGTGCATATCATGGATATTAGCTGGATCTTAGCTTAAAGCCTCCTTCCTGTGGGCTGGCTTCCAAGCTAGCAGAACTCACTATGCAAGCTGCCAGCAGCAATACCTGTGAGACTGAACAATGGCCGGCCTGGAAAGACATCCACAGAGATGCCACAAGTAGCAGTCACGAATTAGTGGTGACCAGCAGCTGTCTGATTGGATGTCAGGTCCACTCAACAGCAGGGAACTCCTGACCGGCACTAGAATTCTAGTCAGCTTCCTACGGCTAATGCGGTCATGTATCTTGTAAGAGAATTTACTACCACCACTGTGTTTGACCAGTATAATTCCCGAGTTCTAAATCTGGTCCTCACACCCACAGGGGAGTGTAGCTATCACCCCTCATCAAAGAATCCTCTCTTTATAACAAAGGGAGACCATCACAGAAATCCACAACTGACATAAGCCACAGATCAACAGATGAAGGAGCCCGGCCACAGCGGGTCCATTTATATCACAACCATGGCTCAGGGACATTGTAGAAGAAGGGACGGAAGGACTGTGAGAGCCCAAAGCCAGAAAGCCTGCTGTGAGACAGTTTCTCATCTGAATGGCTGTCTTAAAAAGTTCTGAGTAATGACAACGTCAACAGACAGGCTAAGGCAGAAGGGGAGGGATCTCACGGCGTCACACCCCAGAACAAGTAACTGTGGGCAACTGACTTCTGAGAGAAGGGGTTCGCCTATGCCAACTACGAGTCCCCTAATTGGCTATACAATACACAGCAGTCAGCCGTGATACGAATACCCACAAACAGCAAAAACGGACTCAACAGGTTACATTTGTGTACTTATGTGTACATACGCATATGTGTGTGACCATGCATGCATACACGTGCATAACAATAATTGAGGAGGAGCGTATCAATTTGAGAGTTGGGATAGCACAGAAGGAGATGGCAGAAGGAGACTCAGGAGGGGCTGGAGGGAGAAAAGGGAAGAGAGGAATGATGTAATTATATATTAATTAAAATGTATAAAAATTAAAATAAATTAATTAAATAAAGAAAAAGACTCCCATTGGCTTCATCACATTGTGTCTGTTGTCGCATTTGCCCTTGAGCTGTTTTTTATGACTCAGCATCACTGTTTCTGTCTATCACACACACAGGAATGGGAGTCCTCTGCTGCATTTCCAGTATACGCAGCTGACACATAGCCATCCATGGGCCACTGTCACTCTGTTTAACACGGAGAGAAGTTCATCAGCGCTAGGGCAGACTTGTCAGACTTGCACATCCCGAGGGTAGACCCTCATTGCCTCTTAGCTCACCCATTATCTTGATGAGCTCATCTCGCCTCTCCAAACTCACGGGTAGTTCATTCTGCTGGCTAATGTGCAGAGTCACATACTCTTTCCTTTGTTTATAAGTTCTTTTCTCCCTCGTTCATGTTTGTATCATTAAGTTATTTACACAGCAATTAATTGGTTGCTAATGACATACAGAAAGTCATGCAACTCCTTTCAGCAGCAGCTCATAATTCAGCCCAGTGTTTTGTGTTCACTGTGACTCAGATATGGCCTTAATTAAGATTTGCCATGACTTCCTGCCTTGGTGATTCAGCCTGCATCACTGCCACCCTGTTATTGACTTATGAACGAAAAGAGGCCGGGAGTGTGACTCAAAATGCAAATATTAGCCCCATTTCCATTGCTTCTTTAATTTTAGAGCTCAAATAAAGTGAATCAAGTTCTTTTCAACACTGCCTCTTCGTGAATAAAACAGAGAAAATGATATTTCCCCTGCTTACTTCACAGGGTTAATTTAATTGTCAAACCCGGGTCCGGAGTTTTAGGTGACTGTTTCTGTGTGTACAACATATTACTTTATAGAAAGATTTTTCACAATATACTGAACAGAAAAATCTCTTGGGATCTTCCCTGGACTTCTTTGCCTAGTACCAGTTCCTCCTTATTATTAAAAATTGTTATTCACCTCACGCACTCCAAGGCTCAGGGAACAATATGGAAGAAGGAAGGAGAGGCTGTAAGCCAGGGGACAGGGAGGAATGCTATGACCCGCTTAGCGATTGCAATCATGAACATGGCACAGCAGCTATGAGTATCTGCAAAAGGCTGGGCTCTTCACCATTCCTTTGTGAATGTGGCCTGTGCTCATGCATCCCCACCCCTTCCTAAGGATCTATTGGAAGTCAAGGGCTGCTGGAGAGGACATGTTATTTTCTTCAGTGGTGTAGCTACTGATAAGTTGTCCCTACAGCTTCATACAAGCAACCCTAATTAAACTCAGCGGAGGAGAAACAACATGGAAGCGAAAAGGAACTAATTGGGAAAAAGGTGTCCCACAGGAGTTGGGGAGGGAGAGTATCAGGTGAACACAATTGTAATACATTATATATATGTATAAAATTGTCAAAAATGACTAACATTAAGGAAAGAATTGGTGTTTTCCTGGGCTTTATTTTCTTCTTCTTTTTTTTTTAAGACAGATTTTCTATGTAGCTCTGGATATTCTGGAACTATCTCTGGAGACCAGGTTAGCCCTGAACTCAGAGATCTGCCTGCCTCTGGGATTAAAGGTGTGTGCCACCACCATCCAGCTTCTATTCCGGTTTCATTGTGTTCTCCCAAAACAACTTCCTGCACTCCCACCAGCTAGCCACATTTCCCCTCACAGACAACCCCACCCACCTCACAGTCTTAGCCACACACTTCTCCTGCTTCCTGTATTCACATACCAGATAGACCTCTTAGCCTGGAGGTCCCTCTTCCGTCCCAACTAGACAAATACAGAACAGTGTCTACAAAAGTAACCCCAGCTTGGTTGGTGGTTTCCACAAATATTGAACCACCCAAAACTACAGCCAGCTATTTATTCTAAATCTGTCTTTTAAAGCATTTCAAAGCCACTCTCTAATCTCCCAGCCTACCTTGGCTTCCCTGGTTCAAGCTCTTATCATCCCAAGCATAGATGTGCCCCAGCAGGACCTTTTCTCAGGCAATACTGCCACAGGGCCAGAGCGGTCTTCCTAATACACAAATCTAATCACAACAGACTCCTCAAGACCTCTTTGTATGACCTTGAAAAGTATGCTCACCATCCCAGCCTTATGCCCTGCTCCTTCCCTCTCCTTCCTGCCCTTCAGCCTGTGTTCTACTGGACTGAACTACTTCTCTGCCAACCCTCCATGATGGCTTCATGCTGGAGGCCCCAACGGGCTCCTTCCTGGAATGTGCTCCCGGCTAATAACTCCCTGACTTCTCTGTAAGAGTCAATGCAGGGGCTCTCTTCCCAGGGAAACTCTGCCTGGCCCTAACCCACAAGATAATGTCCCCTCTGAGCCTCTGATTGATGTCCCAGACGCACCCCACTACATATGGATTCAGTATTTATTCATCTAGCCTTTCGTGAGACTGAGAGCTGGTGAAGGACAGGGTACAAGCCTTATTCTACACTGAAGTCTTCAGACCTTCCAAGGAGCCTTGTTAGTTCTCAAATGCTTGTAGATGGACGGAGGGGTGAGAGAATGAATGAACTGTTGGTAGCGTCACATCGTGGAAAATGAAATAATACATTCTAGTTGGTACGGAGAGGCATTTCATAACTGTAGTAGTGTTGAAAGATGCAAAATATAGTCATTTTCTCTGGCTGCTAACATGTTTTACATCAAATCGTTTCTGAAGTGTTAGAAGTTAAATCAATTTCCAGGAAAACATGACTGCTGGGCCATAATGTGTCATAGGAGAGCACTTCCCACACACACTTGAAAGGGAACGAGCACCAGCACACATGTGGGATGGCGTCGTCTAGAAGCTTGTGCCCTCAGCTCCTCCAGACCCACATTTGCAGACTTCTAAATGAGTGTGCTAGCTAGGGATCATTCAAGGCACAGAACTGGCACGTTCTCCGCAGTTCGAGTCACTTCCCTATCAGGACCTTCTCAAGTCCAGCTCCGAGTCAGGAAGACAAGGGAGCTGGGGGTCAGTCCTGCCTGGGCAGGCATGAAGAACAGCATTCCAGCTGGGCAAGGGCCACCACTCAAGCCAGCGCAAGAACACAGAGATGGGGCTATCATGAAAACAGAGAGTGGATTCTACAGGTGCCCATGGAGACGCCAAATGAGGTCTTGAGACCCACGCTAGAGGAATGCTTCGGTATTAAGAAATATTGGTACATTAGACATTGTGACAGTATGGGAAGTCCCATACTGTCCCACATGAGGCAAAGGCAGAAACCAAAGCCCACTGAGAGAATTTAATATCAGTTTAAAGTAGTCACAGGGGAGCAGGCCAGAAGCAGAAGCAGCAACAACAGTTTTCGCAAAGACAAACTCCATGCCGCAAGACAATGACAGAATCATATTGGTCCTGTAGCAATGGCATTCTTGGTGTGGAGAAAGAGTGCATGCTGGATGTTTAGGGTCTAGGGGTCCTGAACCACTTCTCCATATACCTGGCAACAGAAGCTATCTTTCCTGTAGAAGGAGATGAAGGTGATGCTAACTCCATGCGCCCCTGACTTTAAGAGACCATCAAACTCAGACCTGACTTCACATCCTCTCCAGGCTGCCATAAGTTAGACGCTGTGAGTCCCAGGTACCTGGAAGTCATGTTGCTAACACGCCTGAAGAATGAACAGGCAAAACAAATGTGATTGAAAGGAAAGAGACTTAGGAGCAACCTTTAATCCTTGAAGAAAATGAGAGCACTGAAAAGGAGTCTCTGTCATTTTCAGCTGAAGAAGTTTCCCTTATTATTATTCTGCCCTAACAATAAGGAAACACAGCTCAGTATCTCCATAATGAGGGACAGAAACTACAGGACTCTGACTGCTGATCAAAAGAATAGGATCTAAGTGGCATCTCTGTGCCTAGGTGGAGATGTGACATTCTGGATAGCCCAAAAAGTCATAAGATTATTCCTATCCATCCAGGGGCTTTCTGAAAAGAGCAAAGACGAAGGGCCAACCAAACTTGCCTACTCATCACCTGGACAATTTGTTCTACAGACTAGAAATAGTATAACACCTTTAAATTGTAGGTCGGAACAATGGTCCCTTTGGCCATTGTCCATCATCACCCCTTGGGAGTGTTCTGGTCCACGATGCGACTTTGTTCGTTACCCAAGCTCACCTGTCAAGAGTGTGTTATCCTCTCTGCCACAATACACCCTGCCTGTCTACACTCTGGGCATCTTGGGAGTCCTCTGGGTGGATATCATAAGGATAGCACAAAGCAGAAGATAATCTAGAGCAATATTTTAGTGATAGGTAAGAGCCAATGTGCAAACTCTTGAGAACACTGGCAGATGCTTGTGACTGGATTGAAAGAGACCTGGAAGCCTGTTCGTCTAAGACAGTCTCAAAAACCTGCAGGGCATGACCAAACTGCATGCGGCTGGTCCTTTACTTCTGAGAGGAGAAAGTTCCTCTTTTCAGGCCTTGCTCATCTTCACCTCTGCTCATGTTTGTTGGAAATATTTTACACCTGTGGTTAACTTTCTGCCTAAGCAGAGAGCTAGGCTGACTTCTGAGGTGACACGAAGCATCTAAAGCCACCTACTGTTGGGGTCTTGGAAGTAGTCTGGGTAGCAGAGTTGGTCCCCTCTCCAGTGAAGGGAGGAGGAGCCTAAGGCCAATCTTCCTTATGCTGTGAGAAGTCAGCACAGCCCTGATTCTCCCCAAGGGTTCAGTTTCCCTTGAAACTAAGGCTGGAAATAGCAAGCTACTTAGTCCTGTTCCCTGCAGGGTCCTAGAATAGCCCCACTAATTAGCCTGGAGACAACCCCTGCTGTTTGTTTGTCACAAAAACAAGTGGAAAGCCACAGAAAGCAGAGTGGTTATTTAGAGGTAAATAGCAAGGGAAGATAGGAAATGTTTGATCTCATATACAGATATGGCCTTTGTGTTCCCCAAGTAATTACTTTTACTTTCTTCCTTTTTTTTTTCTTTCCTAAAAGTGCATTGAGACTTGAAGGTTAGTAAGAATGAACAGTAAAATTGGGTACTAAACACAAACGTCTCTCAGGGGATAAAGTCAAATAAGAGAAAGCCCAAGAGTTGATGCTTCTCTGTCTGCAAATTCAGACTTCATGAGTTCTGTCAGTCCCCCTGTGTCTATCTGACTTACACTCTCAACACCAATTAACTGAGAGGGAACCTCAAAGTTTGGGTCAAAGCCTATGATTTTCAGATAAGAGATCACATCAACGTTCAGAGAAAAGTCCAGATGCCCCATATATTTCCTCATTCTTAATCCCCCTACGTCTGTGTTCCAGACGATTCTGAAACATGATTTCTGCAAGGTACAAATGAACAGCCCTGACGAAGGCTGTCAGAGATTTCATTTAAACACTATCAAATCCAGGAAGGTGGTGGCCCAACTGGAGAGGATGTTTGATCTCCTTCCAAGTTTCCACGGCTGCAGGGCAGAGACCAATAGTAAATCACTGTTTATAGTCAGTCCTCCTGCTTTTTAAGAACCAGAAGTTTAGAAGGCCTTTCTTTCTTCCTTTTTTCTTTCCTTCTTTCCTTTCTTTCTTACTTCCTTCCTTCTTTTCTTCCTTGCAGGAGCTTAATGACATTGACATGTAGCTTATAAGATGAAGAGAAAGTCCCACACCCAGAAATAATCAACTCCAAGTCACCACAATACATCACTGGCATTAAGGATGCTGAGGGCTAAATTAGCACAATGGTGCATCATAAAAAGTTATGTGAGCAGTCACAAATGGAGGTGATGTTGACCCGTTATACTTAGAGACAAGGTATGATGGGCCCCATGACCTTTCTATAGAGCAGAAGCTTCATTTCATGTCTTCTCCCATTACCAAATCTAACTGACAATGTGAACAAAGCCACTGTCTAACATTTCTCACAGATACCGAGGTTTCTTGCTACCTAAAGAGCATTGCAAAGTCTGAGGGCAATGGAATCCTACTTCTGCCTGCTGTTCAATAGCTTTGCTGTTCCTTTGCTTGTTTGTCTAGTTTTGGAAAAGCAAATTTGCATTTTCCACATCCCTGCTAATCTTGTGCTGTGATCTTTATCTCAGAGACCCCATCACCATCTCCTCCAGTGTTTTTGCCTTTCAGAGACGCCACTTTCACTCACTGGAAGTCTATTCTAGAAAATGCGCATGCTCTCAAGACAGCTGTTTCTATATGCTTCAAAAATAGGACAAATTCTACCACAAAGAAAACAGCATGGACACTGCAGTGTTCTTTTCAGAAATCATAACATTTAATGACTTGGAGAGCGGAGGAAATAGATTCCCACCTCCTCAGCCCTTGACACCCTTAGCATCCCAGCTCAGATGTCCCCATATCCACCAGGCCTACCATCTTGTGCTCAAAGGCAATCAGCAGCTTGCAGAGATTACATTTTAAGCACCATAGAACAACCTACAGTAATTTGGTTATCTTCAACCACTCTCCAAACAATAATATTCCTTTAAACGCTGAGAGTTTATGAACTTTTTAACTGATAACACACATTTGCATGTTCTCCCATCTTGAATTGAATATGCAGCAGAAGCAAAACCAGAGAAGACACTAGCAAAAATGCGCCCCACCCTTCGGAAACTCCTAGAACATCGATGCAGCTATGATGTATATGTGATAGCCTTGCAGCATAGAGGAAAACATCTACATTTAAAACAGTAGGCAAGGCGAAGTGTTTCTCTCGATATCTGTTTAGCTGTAATTCTATATTCTGTGTTGTATGAAACTCTGAATTTGAACAAAGTAAGGAGATGGTTTTAGTTTCTCTTTTAATCCACCCAGTACTGTTCCCTGGGATGAGACCCTATCAAAGGGATTTGTTGAACAGAAAAGGCAGCAAAGAGAATGAAAAGGTAATAGTGAATCTTCAGTGGTCCCTGTAGCTGCCGAGTGGGGCTTTTTTGTGAGTAAAGTCTGCCCTCGTGTGGAAGCAGTGAGAACTGCTCTGACAGCCCAGCACGGCCCTCACACTACCATATACTTCTTTGCAAGGCCTGTTTTGCCCCCTGATCCACTCCCTCCTTTTGTCTTCCCCCCTCCCTCCTCTCTTTCCCTCCCTCTTGCCTTCCTGAGTATTATATGATGGCCATGAGGATTGAAAATGATGTAGCCACTCTAGCTGAGAAAGAACCTGGAGTCTTGTTTTTAAAATCCAGACAATGAATAATGGGCTAAAGGACACAAAGCCACAACATACGTCCTTATGGATGGTGAGCCACGAGTCCAGATCATTAATTTCCACTGGCCTTGGCTCAGTCCCTGGAGTATGATATGGCTAGAACAGGTTTGTGTGGTGGCAGAAACCTGGACATAAGTATGGCACCACAGTGACTCAGGAGCAGAAAGACAAGACAGGTTCTCTAGGGACACCTGGCCACCATTACCACCAAGATGCTGCCAAGAACACAGCATGCATTATAAGTAAGCAAAAGCAAACGTAATCTCAGGGTGGCGTTCCTGGCTTTTCTCCTGGCTCCACTCCAACCAGCCCATTGTCCCAAGAGCACTGGCTCTCATGCTTCCTCATGCTGCAACCTTTAACACAGGGCCTCATGTCGTGATGGGCCCCCCACCATAAAATTTGGGTTGCTATTTAATAACTAATTTTGATACTGTTATGAATCATAATGGACATATCTGTTTTCCAATGGTCTTCCGATGGTTTTCCAATGACCCCTATGAAAGGGTCTTTCAACCCCAAAGGAGTCGCAACCCACAAGTTGAAAAGCACAGCCCTAGAGGATCTTGAATAACCACTTCCCCTAGACATCATTTTCATCTTCACCTTCTGCACAGAAATCTCCAGTGGCTCGTCCTTTCAAACATTAAAAGCGCACCATCTTCAAGTCGTAGCCCAGCTTCCCTAGATGTCCCACATTTTCCTTCGTTGCTCTTAATGCACAAGACCCTCCCCACTTCCCAAAACACAGCCATAGCAGTCTACTCAACTTTAGCCTCAATTCTTTCCTGCCTGTTCTCAAACAGCCATCTTTCTCTTGCCTGTTTTTGGGTGTGTGTTTGTGTTCATTTTGTATGCTTGTTTCTTTGTGTACGTGTGTTTGCTTTGCATGTTCTTGCTGCTTTCGTTTGTACACTCGGGGCTGCTTCCTAGTCCAGAGAAATCCGACTCAAAAGTCTGTGACTTTTTGTAAAGCTTTGTTTGATCTGCAAGGCCTTTTTATTTTTACAAAATTAACATCTTCTCTGGAATTCATTTGCATTCGTGCACGTCATTCGGGGAGTTTAGTCAAGAGCACTTTCATACCTGTACGAAAAGCTCATGTTGAAATATAATACAGACATTTTAATACAACTGTAATTTACAGAGCTATCAATTATCTGAGGCAGAAGGTGGGGTGAGGACAGAGGGTGACATTTTCATACACTACCAAGGAAGGGTTCAAATGGCTTATGCTACTGCCAGAATCATGACATGGAATTATGATTCCATAACTCAAGTTTTGCCATCTTCTAATGGATATATCGGGAATGTGGCTTTCAGCTCATTCTTGTATATCCTAGACCTTCTAGTCCCTCCCAAATGTGCCAAGAAAACCCTGACTACCGCATGATCTGCCTCGTGTTACAAATTATTTGAACAGCGTTAGGGGAAATGCTAAAGGAGGTTTCTCATGGCCTTCTCAACCCAAAGATTATATGGAACCGTGGTGGGGAAACCCTCTTCCATAGCAGCAGGTAGGAACACCACCAAGTATGTGTTCATTGTTCCAGACCTGACAGCATTGCTCATTCCCAGAAACAATAACACATGATGTGCAAAATAGCCATAGGCAAGGAAGAACTGAACACTACTGAAATAATGCACCAAATGGCTATTTCTCATATTTCAGATGAAAACATAGAATATATTCTACATATAACCCATCAGGGAAAACTTTAGGACCTGAGCTCTGATACTCTAAAACCCATTTAAACCTTCAAGTGTGGCACTGTGTCTGTGACTTCAGTACTGTGGGATGAAATCAAGCAGATCATAGGGGCCAGCCAATCTAGCCAAAACATACAGCGAGGTTCAGTGAGAGAGACTGTCTCAGAAAAAAACAAAACAACAACAAAAACACACAAAGTGAAGAGTAGTTGGAGTAGATACCCAGCCTCAACATCAGGCCTCCACAGTTTTCTACATGATGAGCATACCTACACATGGGTACATATATACATATACCAAATGCACACTGAACAATAAAAATAAAGAAAATTAAATAAGTGATAACATAGTCCGCCAATTGCCTGTGCTGAAATCAACCAGCATATTTTGAAAATGCAGAAATAAAACAAGCATCCTGTGGGCGGGGTCTAGGAACGTAAGTGGGTGGTATCCATCCCACAGGTGAAAGCGTCCCTCCTGGGTGCTTCTCCTCTTTGCTGCACTAAATGTGGTGTTCCAGACAGAGCCCGCCTTACACAGAACCACAGGAAAATACATGTGTTTGATGGACCCATCTCTGCTGTTGTGCCTATTGCACCAAATCCCAACAGCACATTCCTGAGGTTGTGCCAGCTGTTCCTGGGCCCTCCTGGAAGGTCCAGCATAGGCTTGTCTTGTCCCTGTGAACCCTGGGAACATTTATGCATTCCCCTCCACTCTCTAGCTCAACAAAACATATCTGATCTATGCCTGATTTCCCTGGGAATTTACTATCAATAAGGAGACAGCTAATCAGTTT
Organism: Pachyuromys duprasi; assembly: GCA_028658305.1. Classification (NCBI taxonomy): domain Eukaryota; kingdom Metazoa; phylum Chordata; class Mammalia; order Rodentia; family Muridae; genus Pachyuromys; species Pachyuromys duprasi. Next base: position 72,711,553 of record CM053763.1, on the reverse strand, counting down.
AATATGTTGGCTAATCCACACTGATATTAAAATAGGTATTTCTTATATTTTTGTCTGTGGTAAGGACCATGTTCTAGGACAGATGGGGATAGTCTTGGCCTTCTTAATCATTCCAGTCAGCTCTGGCCCATCTTGTTATCATTAAGAGCTCAAGTTCTATACAATTTTATTTCTGAAATGATTTAATAACTCCACATTCATCCCCAAAGTTGTCCTCTGGTGACTGAAGGTGGCCAGAGCTCCCAGAGCAGGTCCTGCCTATGTCTCATCCTACATAATCTCCTACTTCACGACCTAAAACTAGCAGTGTGTTGGCTGGTTTTTGGTCAGCTGGACACAAGCAGGAATCAACTGGGAACAGGAAATCTCAGTTAAGAAAATGCTCCCAGCAGACTGGCCTGTGGACGACAAGCCTGTGGTTATTCTCTTGATTCACAAGTGATGGGGGGGAGCCCAACTCACAATGGGCACTGCCACCCCTGGGCTGGCCAGCCTATTATAAGAGAACAGGCCAGTGAGCCATGCCATGGCTGCTCTCTAACCCCAGCACTGCCTCACACTGTGGAGCTTCAACCGAAGGAGAAGGGGTTAAGTAAGAAGGGTCTCCTTACCATGGCTCCTTACAAAGTGCACTGCCCACAAATCCACCGGTGGTGAAACACCCAGGAAACAACTGGCTACGAAAGCTGCTCTCAAGAGTGTCTGCAAATTTCATCATGTCTTGTTAATGGCTGAGTAATACTCTATTGTGTAAATGTACCACATTTTATCCATTCTTCTGTTGAAGAACGTCCAAGTTGTTTCCAGTTTCTGCTATTTAATTAGAAAAGCAATGGATACGGTTGAGCAAGTGTCTCTGGGGTGGGATAAAGTGTCCTTTGGGTATATGCCCAAGAGTGGTATAGCTGGATCTTATGTGTTAGGGCCTCTGAAAGACTCTACCCAGCAGGGTAGCAAAGCAGATGCTGAGACTCATAGCCAAACTTTTGGGAGAGTAAAGGGAATCTTAGGAAAGGTGGGGGAGATAGAAAGACCTGGAGGGGACAGGAGCTCCACAAGGAGACCAACTGAACCAAAAAATCTGGGCACAGGGGTCTTTTCTGACACTGATACTCCAACCAAGGACCATGCATAGAGATAACCTAGAACCTCTGCACAGATGTAGCCCATGGCAGCTCAGTGTCTAAGTGGATTCCCTAGTAATGGGAACAGGGACTGTCTCTGACATGAACTTAATAGCTGGCTCTTGAATCACCTCCCCCTGAGTGAGGAGCAGCCTTACCAGACCACAGAGGAGGACAATGCAGCCAGTCCTGATAGACTAGGGTCAGAGGGAAGGGAAGGAGGAACTCCCCTATCAGTGGACTTGGGGAGGGGCATGGGAGAAGATGAGGGAGGAAGGGTGGGATTTCGAGGAGATGAGGGAGGGAGGGAACTACAGCTGAGATACGAAGTGAATAAACTGTAATTAATAAAAATAAATAAATAAATAAGTCCTATAACGCTAGAAAATGTTAACTGAAATTCAGTACATGTGTTCTTAATCCCAAACCAATGAAGGAAATGTAAGGGCTGGGTCGGCTGTCAGACATGACGCAGCAGCAGCAGCAGCCGCCACATGAATGTAAAAAAAAAAAAAAATCTGAGAACATTTGGCAGCTTTTTAATCTGTTTTTTCGATTGTGCATCTTGTTGTTTCCAAGAGCCTGAGACAGGACCCTACTCACTCGCACTGTTTCAGAGCAGCTGGAAAGTCTTTCCATAGGTAGGGAAGGTATGTCTGCCAGGGAACAAAGGTCTCTGGACCTGGCTTCCTGGATCCCACCAGACAGCTGGGAGATCGGGCTTATTAAACAGATCTTGCAGTTGCTTCAGAAGAACTTCCACATCTTGGCCCTTGCTTCTGCTTCGTGTGCCTTTGTGAGTTCACCTGTTTTCTATCTTCTCACACTGACTGCTGCAGAACAAAAGTGAGATCACCGTCAACTCTGGCTGTTGTTTCTTTGGAGGTGAACTACAGAGTATCACATTTGATTGGTTGTAATTAGTTCATTCTTTCTATAACAAAGATTTTCATCAAATACCTTAGTCAAACTTGGCAGAGCCCTAAATTTGGCTTTGCTTTGTGAACTAGGTAATGAGAGTTTCATTCATCTTTCCCCTTTTTCTGCTCCTTAATCCCAGACATTTAACTTGCCTCATCCACTCAGTAGAAACATGCTGAGAGCTTCATAAATGAAGGGCAGTAAGCAGCATACTGGGCAGCTGTCTTAAAAAAGAAAAAAGAAACTGTTATTGTATAAGAATCAAAGCTAGGAGTGGTGATGTACACTCCCAATCCCAACACTTGAGAAGTGGAGGTAAGAGGATCAGAAGTTCAAGATCATTCTCTGCTACATAGCAAGTTTGAGGTCAGCATGACCCTCATAAGGTCCAAAGAAAGGAAAGAAAGAAAAAGTAAAGGAAGGAAAGAAAGAAAGAGAGACAGACAGACAGACAGACAAAGGGGAGGGACAGAAGGAAGGAGAAGAGAGAAGGAGGAAAGAAAGGAAAAAAGAAAGGAAGGAGGAAGGGAGAGAGGAACAGAGGAAGGGAGAGAGGGAGAAAATTGAACCCTCAAATCATGCATTGTCTTTTCTCTTAGTCTTGTTCAATTCCTCAGGATGCCCTGGTCTTTCGTGGCTTTAACAACTGGAAACACACAGGCCAATTATTTTGTAGTTTGTCTTCTCAATTTATCTTTGTCTTCTGTTTCCTCCAGATTGTTTTCAAGAGATTTTTCTTCCTGCACAAAAATCCCAGAGAAGTGATGAGTTCCTCTCATTACACCCTACCAGGCAGCGAACAACCCCACTCCTCCCCATGGGTAATGATGGCTGATTCTTTCATTAAGGAGCAAGACTTCTCCAGAGTAGATACATTGTTTTCTTCCTATGAGTAAAAACATCTTGTAGAAAGACTAAGAAAGTTGAAAGGAGACGCTGCTCCCACGCAGTTTTCAGGATCTAGGAGCAGCAAGTTACCTGGATCAGACAGACATCCTGTCTCTAGGAGCAACCTTTTTCTGTCCCGTGAAGGGTGTCTCGTGTCTGTGGCCTACCATCCTAGCTCCAGGTTCAGAGAGACACCACCTTCAGGGAGTACCAGAGCTGATAGAGCAGGACACCCGACATCCTTCTCGGGCCTTCATGCGTGTATGTGGGTGCATGTTCCTGCACACCCATGTGTGTGTGTGAGACACACATGTACAACACACACACACACATTCTAGCTTCTACTTATGTCCCATTCCGAAGTCACTTCCACATTTGGAAGCTTTGTTTCAGGTAGTCTAAGGCCAGTCTGTGGACTACAATGATTCACACAAGGGTTTAAGCTGATCCTCTGGCCTTTGATATCATTGCCAATAATTACACGGGTAATGGAGGTCCTAAAAGCAGCCCCTTCCCCATATAGGAGGCATTCGTGGTCTATTCTGCTCACATGCAAGCACACACATGAAAGGGCCCTGTCGCACCAGTGAGACTGGATGAACGTGGCTTAGGTCTCTATTACTTTGGTTCAGTTTTCAAATAACAAATATCCCTTTAATCACGGCTTCAATCTCCACTGATTTTGCATCTAACATAGCTTGGTCACTATCGAGAGAAGTGACTGAATCTAAACCATCGGAGTGAAGACGCTGTGCTGGGTGGCATGTTTGTAGCAACGGGTGGCATCTAAAAGTACAGAACAGTCCAGAACCAACGGTGTCCCAGATCCCTTGCTCCCTCTGGGAAGTGTGTCAGCAGCCCTGGTGTCACTATTAGGAGAACATTCCGTGCCCATTAATAGCCAGAGCCATCTTAAAACTCCCAAAAGGTCCACAAGAATCAGTTCACTCTCTGTCTTGTCTATCACCCAGGGAAGGCCAAGCCAGACTCTTTTTTTGAGATAGCCACTCGAAATGACAAAACTACCTCACAAAACATCTGTGATCCCAGAGAAGGTTGGGAACAGACGCCAGCACCTAGCGCTCTGGCAGCCATTGTGCCCTTAACTCCAGCAGCAGTTCCCTTCCGCTTTCGGTTCGTGTCTGTTGGGTATGTTTCTGAGGGCGTGCAACAGTCCTGAATGAGAACACTCCCTCCAACCACATGCCGGCACTCACAGCAGAAGCCTATAACAACATCGGCATTTGTGCACTGAGCAGCGGAAGCTTCGCTACAGCACCTGGCCAGGAGTCTCCTCAATCAAGCCTTCTCTGTTCTTGACTTTGTCCAAATCCCTTAAACTCAATCTCTAGTCTAATCTGAGTCAGGGTCTGCAGCAAGTCTCCAGCCCCCGAGAGGTCAGATGCTAGCAAGGGAAACTGTGCAGGGATTGCTGTGTGGCCAGAAGAAATGTAATCTGTAACCTTTGGCCTTTCCTTTCAAGCCCTCACCTAGAAAGCAGCACTGCCGCCTTCTCCTTTCTGCCGAACTGACCAAATACCCTGGAGTTTATTTCAGCTTGCGGTTCAAGGCACAGTCCATCACTGTGGGAAAGTCAAGTCAGCAGGAGCTTGAAGTGGCTCATCATGTGGCATCCACAATCAGGAAATGGAGAGAGATGAATCCATGTTACTTCTCGGCTCCTTTTCTCTATCAGTGCAGCCCAGGATAACTGCTCACAGAATGCTGCAGCCCGCAATTAACAATGAGGGTCTCTTCCCACATCGCTGAATCAAGATAACACACACACGCACTCCGGCATGCCCAAAGGACTGTCGCCCAAGAGGTACCAGGCTCTGATATGTTGGCAGCTGACGGTAACCACAAGTACCTGAACCAGTGCTTCCTCTCTCATACGCCTCAAGATACCCAGCAGGACCAAGGTGTAGGATCTTTTCCTCTACCCTGCATGGGCTCTACCAGGGCTGCAGTTCTACCAAGCTGTTTTGCAGACCCTTGCAGACCTGGTCCACAGTATCCCGGGCTCTCAGAATTCAAGCTGAGCTGTGGCCATGTCCGTGTGTATCCATGCAGTACCCGTGCCCTGTTAGGAAGGCTTTTGATTGGCTTTTCCTTCTGAGCAGCAGCATCCTGCTCTGCCCATGGCATCAGAGCTTTCATCTTCCCTACAGTGATGGTTTGGGTCCTTGCAAAGCCCTGGATGCATAGCAAAGTCTCCATGGCTGACAGCAATTGTATGTTCTCTCTCAAGAAACTCAGATGCCTCACCTGTCAGCTGGGGTCATGGAGGAGACTTGCCCTTGACCTTATAACATCTCCTCTACCCACAGTTGAGACCTGCTGTGCCGACTTTCTTCGTTCTACTCTTTGGCACACTCAGCCCTTACTCATTTGTTAGCAGATATGACAATGGGAGACCCTCCCTCTTTTCTGTCTTTCACACACATACCCCTCCTCCAACTACCTGGGCACAGCCATTGGCCATCAGGTCACAGGGAGTTTTCTTGTCTCTCTGAACCTCACCTGTGGAATTCTTGCCCTTCCTCTACCAGAAATCTAAATGGCCAGCATCACTGTGTCCTTACTAGCTAAAGTTCATAGTCTCAATTTGATTTTACCTTACATTTAATTTTTTTAAATTATAAAATTAAATCATTTTCTCCCCCCCCCTCTCTTTTTTTCCCTCCAAATCCTTTCATATACTTCTACTTGCTTTTTTCCAAATTTTTGGCCTCTTTTTTCATTTGTTGTTATTGTGGTGGTGGCAACAGTGGTTTGTATGTGCAGGCTTGGGTTATATATGGTGAGGGTGGTGGCGGCGGCAGTGGTGATGGTGCTCTGTGTGTGTGTGTGTGTGTGTGTGTGTGTGTGTGTGTGTGTGTGTGTGTGTGTGTGTGTTAGTAAACTAGCCTGTTACTGTTGGATGAACAGTTTCTTAAAACACAAGTCTGGGGCCGGAGAAAGCAGACGTGACTGCTCAAAGACAGCAAGCACCCATGTGGGTAGCTTCCAGAAGCCACTGCTTTGTGGTAGACAGTAAAGAAGCCTTCTTGGACAGGAAGTGGAAGGCAGGACTTCCTGGTAAGAAGGGAACTCTGGGAAGGCAGAGAGAAAGGCCCTTTTGCCGGGAGACACAGAGGAAGCCAGGTGTGTTCATGGACTATGGACTGAGCACATGGCTGCAGGAACAGACTGGTGGAGCGGAGGCCACCCCAGGGGTCGTCAGGTTGGCAAGTGATTGGTTATGTGAGTTTCAAATGTACTGGGATTAGAGTAGCTCCAAATCTGCTCAGCATAGTGCCTACAGCTTAAAAATAAAATAAAATAATACACACATACACAAAAAGAAACCTCTCTGTCTCTGAGGGAGATGTCACCTCAGGGTTGCCCACTTCTGATACGGTCCTGAGAAAAAGCCTGAGCAGAGAGCTCAGCACACCCTCAGCATACACGACCAGACCTGGAGAAACACAGGAGACATGTAGAAGTTTCCACAGCACCAGCCTCTTGAGGAAATAATTACAGTAATTCTCAAACACCTTCACTGTGGCCGTTCTCTAGTTTCCTGGTTCAAATATTCCCACCACGGCTAACATCAGCCTTCCTTAGTGTCACTCAACTCAGAGCTGGGAAGAGCTTAACCAGCTGTTCCTCATTCTTGCCTGAATCAATATTCCTTTTCTTTCTTTCAGGGTGGTGGCTAGTGAGGAGAAAACAGACAAATTACACTCTGGTGTTTCTGTCACCTACTGAAGATTCTTTGAGGGCAATTCTCATCTTCCATAACCCGGATTTAAACCATAACCCTGACAATTGCTCCAAAGCCATTTATCCGTTTTTGCACCTGGAGAGCGGTACTTAAAACTTCCATTCCAGGGGTATGAAAATAATTAAATTAGACGACCCGCACTAATGTTTGTCACTATGTGCTCTCTAGCCCAGCAGCCTTGACGTCCTGCGAGCTGGGTACCACTGCAACTTGTGTAGAAGCTAAAGCTCTGGGGATGTGCCCGCCCCCTCCACCCCCAGTGACTCAGTGCCTCTCCAGGTCCCAGCACAGACACAAGGGTGAGACCCTGACAGGCGAAATCACCTGCTTGGGTCTCGAATGCTTGCTTTCCACTCTCTCACTCAGGTTCCTTAGTTAACCAAACCAGTTCTAGCTAAGCCATGGGTTTATTGAGCCTCACCCCACTTGTCAGATATGAACGCTGGGCAGGAGCCAGGAGCAAACCACCCTAAAATCCAACTACAAATACCAGCTCTGACTGCTATTCCTTGTCAGCATTTTCTCAGCTTCACTGATACCTTCACATCTATATTTCTCTTTCTTCAATATCATTTTACTTACATGCATACAAATGTATGCATAGCAGCTAGTTGGCTGTCTACACAGTTGAACTCTAAGAAGGCCAGTAATACTTGCGGTTCCTGGCTTCAAAATCATTCATTGCTGGATTCATATCATGTGGGTTACACCAATAAGTTAGGTATGATAGAGCCTGGATATTTAATAATAAAAAGATAGAGTCAGCAAGAAGTTTTCACTTATGGCCCCCTACGTGCCAGGCACTACGCTAGATACTTTACATTTCATATGGTTGATTAATCCATCCTCACTGTTATAACAAAATAACTCCTGGATAATATATGTGTTTAAAATATTTATTTAGCTGCCAGGGAGGAAACTCCACAACTGAGCGATCCCATCTGCTCGGTGTCTGGTGAGGGACTCAGAGTACACAGTGATGGGAAAGAGCATCAGAAGCAAGAGGAATCACGTGGCAACAAGAAAATGGAGAACAGGAAGCTGCAGGCCCTGCGCTAAAGCTCTCTCCTGAGAACTAGCCAGGTTCCCACAAGAACAGGACAAACTCCACCCGAGGTCAGAGCCCCCCCGCCAGGTTATCATGCACAGAGTCCTACCTCATAAAGTTTCTGCTGCACCCTAATGTCACAACATAGGGAACCATGCTTCCAACACATGCATTCTTGGGGACACACTCAAATCATATCCAAACAATACCACTGTCTCATTTGAACCAAAATGGTAGATTATCTTTTTATTCTTTAGGCATACTTAAACATTTCTAGCATTTCAACATGGTTTTGTTATATCCAGGACACATCATATGTTTTTCATTGTGAGCAAATGATAGCAGATAACTTCATAATTTGATTCCCAGTGAATTCTATTTGCTTGGTTCCATTAGGTTTGCAATAAAGTTTGGAAAAATGAGGTTGATGTTATAGCAGATTTAGTGAGAAAAGGAATGACTCCTTAACTGTGGTATGCCAGAGCTTTGGTGGTAGAAAATACTTAACTAAAAAGGCAAGTCATTGTTGAATTTTGAAAACCCTGGAAGAGTTTTTAAAGTAACTTAATGTAGCATTTTATAGTTGCTTTTGTAGTTTCAAATGCAATGGATATTGAGGGATGTATACGGCTCTGATGGCTTAGATTTAATCAGACTTCTCGCTTGCTTGCTTGCATAATGGTTTATGGTACCTTTGATGATTTGCAGCCAACCTAGCACTTTTAATAATTTACTGTAAAAGCATTTAATTTTTAATAGACAAGAATGGGCTGGAGGTAACTCTCGCATTGGTAAGTGTGCTCCTGAAGAGTGGGGTGGGGCTCAGTATATTTAAATTCCAAACATTATTGAAAATCATGTATTTTATTACCCAAAACAAAATGCATAATTGAAGACTGTACCTAATCCAAAATTATTGTTGGTGCTTTCCTTACCTCTAAGATAGCCTTGCGTTCACAATTCTGTCATGAGAACATTCTTTTCAAGTCCTCATCTTCCATACTGTTTCCAATATTCTGTCCTTTTAGAAACAGCCTAACTACCATCTTCTGTTACATCTTGCTAATCAAGAAAAGCCCAACAGCAGAATGGATCGCAGTGTCTGGTACATAAAAGAACTATCCTTTTCTATTCTTTCTCCTTCAAAGTTTTCCTAAGATCTCCATATAATGTGCATACCTAGGAATGATTTCACGACTAGTCTTAAAAATATCAGCGTTTCCATGTGGAAAGAAAAATGGGACGATGCCAGGATAAATATTGTTTTAAGACTTGATTGAAGACAAAACATATCTTGCCTTCAGAGGCACATAAAACAAAAATGCTGCAATCACTAAATAATCCCTTTCTCAGAGACACCATCTGTAAAAATAAGAATGGCTTCACAGAACTGCTTTCTGGGGAGTAGTGCAGCAATGCACAGCTCTGAGAGGGCTTCTGCTTGTCTGACATTCCCCAACTGACTGTCCCCAAGCTTTAGAGGGAAAACTTTGATGGTCAAAGGTCCAAGTCCACGCGGTCTGTTTCTGGAACACCTTTGGAATTCAGACGTCAGGGCTGCTTGGGAATATGATTCCTTTTCTTAGTCTTGGCTTTCAAATGGTCTGCTCCAGAACTTGTACTCCCAAGAACTGCTGGGTGCTAAGCCAAAGAGTTTGTCATGCTCAGACAGAATTAGCCCATCTATGGATGAAAGTCTGATGCCCCAAACACCACCCTATGCTTGGTTTCCTGGGGTAAACCTTCCAAGTGCTCCAACTGTATGGCCCCAGTCTTCCGGCTTCTGGCAAACATAACTATGTCAGGTGTTTTCTCTATCAGCCAGACATTCATTTATACCCAAGTTGGAGGACAAAACTTCTAGATCTGCTTAATTGTCCCACAGACTTAAGGGAGCAGAAGATCAAGGGCACCTAAGCTGGGCCACGTTCACCAATCACACGTTTCTTTTTTTCTCCAGTTCCCTCAAATTCTTCTTGTCCTGTCACTACTATAGAGTCAGAGGCAGGAAACCTCTGTCCAGAAGTCTCAAACTTTTTTGCACGAAGAGAGTATGAGCTATGTAACTTTCCCAAGATGGCATGGAAGCCAGGAACTAGAAGGCACACGTCTCTTCTTTTAAGGTCGGTGCTTTACCATTACAGTGTGTGCCCTCATTCTTCTCGTGGTCTCCTTTGTCATCCCCCCAGCTACTGTTATCATTGATCATTTTTTTGTTGTTTTAGATCTTCTGCTGCCAGGAGTAATCCCACATGTCACTTAGCTGTAATATTCATCTTCATTGCTTAAAAAGTACGCAGGGAAGGACAGAGGAATAATTGGTGTTCCTTTCCCCGGGCCTGCAGCAACCTTTCTGACTGAACTTTTGTTCCACCTCTTCTTCTAATCAGGCATTCTGATACTTTTACATTCTGACACCATGAAGAAAGATGGTTTGACCCCCACCTAATTTGCTACCCTAGTCTCTAACACAGAAATGCATGGTTCTTGAACATCTTTACATCCTTTACGAGGTGGTGGGTTTGTGAGCCATCTTTATTAAAGAACAGGGCAATGTAGGGGAAAAAAACTCATTGTTGATAAAGTTTCTAGCCAAGCCTCCATCATGGCCTCACCTTTATATGACCCCACATTTACACCCACTAAATACACAAAGTAATATTCACCAGCCATTCTGTGAGCATATACTTAGAGTGCAACAGGCCGGCAACATTACTATCTTTACTCTAGTACATCTTCTGAAAGTCCTAAAGATTAAAGAAGGAAAAGAGCTATGAGGAGAAATCAAGAAAAGAGGGTGTAAGGAAAGAACAAATACCTAATCCTTAAATAAATGCCCTAACCTAGACTGTATCAGGAATAGAAAGATAACAAATTAAAATGCTAAAAGCATAATAAAATCAAGCCTATAGTTCTATTATGCTAGACTTTTTTAATGTAAGTTTAAAAGGTCTATAAATTCCAGGTTTTCATTCAGCAGTTGTTGGGGTGGGGGGTTACATTCAGAGTTATAGACTGATAGTGACTACAGATAAGAAAACTGTGCTATGAATGGGTGCTAGAATCATACAAGCATGTGCGTGCATGCACGCATACACACACCATTCATGCCAGGATAAAAGGAAATAGATTAAGAGCCAATCTTGAACTTTTGGCAGAGTAAATGATTATCCATTTGACATCAAGTCAATCTCAATTCAATCAACCCTATGGAAATTAGTCACTCTGAAGGGAAAAGTACTTAACTTGAAAGGGTTCATTCATTACAAATCAACACACAGTACAAAGATAATCTTTCTGCTTAAGGTCTCAGACTCACTTATTCACTTATTCCTGCCTTCGTCTATTTAGCAAGGAGTTTTAAGTTCTTACAATAAGCCATGTATACTTTGTAGGTTATAGACAATAAAAATATCCTCCATAAAATAAAGGAGATTGAGGTTTGGAGGGCGGCGCGGTGATGAGACAGGGTGTGTAGTTGTGGCTGTCCCGGACTCATTTTGTGGTCCAGGCTGGCCTCAAAAAAGATTTACTTCTGAAAGAAAGAAAGAAAGAAAGAAAGAAAGAAAGAAAGAAAGAAAGAAAGAAAGAAAGAAAGAAAGAAAGAAAGAAAGAAAGAAAGAAAGAAAGAAAGAAAGAAAGAAAGAAAGAAAGAAAGAAAGAAAGAAAGAAAGAC
>CM053763.1:72679913-72700027 GCA_028658305.1 Pachyuromys duprasi | reverse complement strand
TCCTCCAAAATAGGGAGTGTCCTGGTCAATTCCAGATTGATTTCTCCATGCCCTACAGCTCACATGTATGGTGTTTTCAGCAACTGGCTCTTTTTCATCTAGTTTTAGTGAGCAACCAACAGTAACACAATGCTTGTGCCTTGGAGACCTCTGGGGCCTCCTTGACAAACAGTTTTCTTAAAACAGGACCCCTAATTTACAAAATGTATGCCCACGGAATACATGAACCTGTGCACCTAAAGTTTGTGGTAGATAATCCATGGACAGAGACATGGAGTTGAGTATTACATAGAATAAACTAGCGAAGAGGAATACAACACAATATGAAGTCATTTATGGGCTTAAAGAAAGGGTCTACCTTCCTGAGTACATACCTGCTGTCTGGCTCTGTGTGTGTGTGTCTGTGTGTGTATGTGTATATGTACATGTGTGTGTGTCTGGGTATGTGTGTGTATGTGCATACTTGTGTGTGTGTGTATATGGTCTGTATTTGTGGACCTATGTTCATGTGTGTCTTAGACTAAGATAAGAAATCTTGACTGTGATCTTCACAAATATATGTTGTAGTCTCTCTTGAAGAAAGTAGTGGATAAATCATACTGTGCTGTGTTTACTCATCCCAACATTATCATTCTAACAAGGTTGTCATTGTCTTCAAAGACCTCTGAGACTTTGCCACCACTCTGTTCATGTCAAAGTTTCCATGACTAGAAAACTCGGACTAAGATAAGGGAGCCAGGCACTTGCACGTGACTGCTGAGTAAGTAGTAAGTTATTACACCAAGTGGGAACTTGGAAATTGCCTCCTTTGTAAAACAACCAACAAATAAAGTAATAACCAGTTCTTCTCCTCACACGCACGTCATGAGTATAAATTATTATGTGCTGAATAAAACCCTATTTTATAATTGTAAAAAAGTTCTACTTGAGCATATTTTGAGAATCACTAAATATTAATAAAAACTAAGGAGAGAAATGCAGATAGCCTAGATAGCATAGGAAAGACAAATGAGTCAGCTCATCATTGTTGCTGTGAGCAGAGCTCCAAAATTACAGACAAAGGAAGCCTTCAGAACTATTACATGGTGCTATTTAAAACATGTGCCACCTGTGTAATAGGCTGGAGAAGAGCTAGTCAACTGATGATGGGAGATTTAGATCTATGACTTACATTATCATGATGAATCCTCTATTAATATTAAAGTTCTATCCATCATTCTGGACATTTCCCTAGAGAGTTTCTAACATGGCCTGGTGGCTACCTGAATATGGAAATCATTGCCAGTGAATACTCTCTGCTTAGAACTTTTTCTACATTCTGCCTTTTCTCCATACTATTTTTTAATTTGAAGAAAGAAAAAAAACCTCACTCTCCTTGCAGAAGGACTATGTCATATCACCCTCAGACATTCCGTGGTTCAGCTGTTCAGTATTATTTCCCTTTTTCCCTTTTGTTTGCTGATAGTAAAATTAGCAGTACTAAGGAGTCTACTCGGTAGGCTTAGGAAACTTGGCTCAGGCTGTTCGAACAAGCAATAAATGCTGGCCAGCTTTTATTTTGTAGCTCGTAAAACGTTGGACTCCATAGCTCAGATTCTTTGGTCAGTGGCCACAGTCTACAAATGTCACATTTCATCAAAATCACTGCAGCAACTGCTGTTCACAGGCATGCCCAGAGGAGAAAGAAGGGGTGATGCAATGCAAGAAAGGAGGCGGGGGGGGGGTGTCAAGTCTGCAGGTACTAACTGCTGCGCTCGGAGAACACTCTTGCCCAGGTTCTTGCGTGCAGAAATAATCCAAATTCAATGCAGTTGCGATTTGGGCCTGAGAACAGAGGAGGTCAGGAATCATTCAGTAACTCTTTCTGGCACAGAACCCACCAGCCTTGCAGCCTGCCTCTTCCTCCCATCACCCATAGACACGTTCATTATCGCTAAAAGATTGCCGGCCTCATCACAGTAACAGCAGCACACCCAATAACCGACACGTAACGGGAGCTTCCTGGGCTTAGGGCCCAGCCAGCCATGCCGAATACGTGCTAATGCCCTCTCCAGATGGGCTGTGGAGAAGCTGATGGAGCCACTGAGCAGACCGCAGGTGGACACTGAGAGGCGGCCCTCTACCTCACCACTCTGTCTCCTTCCGGCCAGCTCACATCAGCTTTACCCCACAGACAAAATGTGCACCCTCTGCTTGGGCTTCCTCCTAAGGGAGAAGGTCCGACTCAGGGCACCCCAAACTTTCTCTGGCCAGTTTCTTGAAAGAAGTGATCAAAACAGCCTGGTTGAGTAACTATGGATAGACATTCAGGGAGAAATTACCTGACAGATTTTTCACTCAAAAAACTTTATAAATTTTTAAATCTCACTCTTTCAAAATGAGCCATAAATGGGTCAAATGATACAGAATAGTAAAATGGATGTGATATGAATTCTTTATAATTATGGAAATGGTGCCTTCCTTATTGGTCACATGAGTCACGTAACATGTAATTCCCTGTCTTGGGTTATTAATAATGGATACACAGTTATCAAATTGTTCTAATGAACACTTCTAAAATACTTTCTGTCACTGGAAGCAAATATTTTAGTGCAGACAGATATACTTGTAAGACTGAACCAGAATATCCCATTATTGCTGCTTCTTATTTAGGGTAAATGCTGTCAAAAACTGACAGAGAGCAATAAAGCTAACTGCCAAAGAGGGTATATATGCTTACTTGTGGAATTACATACACGACTGTTATTTTTACTGTCTCCAAAATACATACTCCTATGTGATCTCTACACAGTTCGCTGTACACAAACAGGACCTTTGTGTCTCTGAGAAAGACTAGCCAAATGTTGGGCACAGAATGCCAACTTCCCCAACTTAAAGGAAACCATAATTCTCTTGCTCACAAAGCAAGGTTTCACTCTAGTCTGTTTCAGAAAATTACTTGACCTTGATAAGCTCAATAGGATGAAACGAGGAAAATAAAGGGTGTGAGACATTTCAGAAAGAGGCCCACGTTGAAAAGGGTTTGAGAGCATTTAGGGATCAAACCATCTGGCCTTGAAATCCTCAGGACTGTGCTGCATATCTGGCATGAACACAATGCTGGAAACAGGAGAGCCTCCAAATGCCAGAGAGAAACACCTGAGCCAGGGTTTCCACCTGCCAAGAGAGAAACGGAACCTTCCCGGCTCCCACCATTGCCTCTGCTTTTGATGGATATATGGAGAAAGAGCTGGGAATTGTGCCCTCAACCACCCCTGGGGAAGAAAGATCTAAAATTTGTTTTTGTGTGTTGTTTTTACCACCAAAGCCCCATGCAAGCTACAGAAATATCACAGGAGAACACCTGCTTGCGTTAACAAAGGCCCAAAATGCCCGGCAGAAGTACTGTCTACCTTTCGCATGCAGCTGGGCTGGAGGGGCTGTCCCAGCACCTCCACGGAGAAACAAAGGGGCAGGACAGCAGCATGAGCGCTTACTTCTGCCTCTGGCGCAGTCATAATGGAGACAGTTGAGGGGAACTGCTCTTCTCTGCCCAGAGAACTGGAATTGGGCAGAGGAGCTCATTTTCACTTCTCACCAGCTATGTAACTGATGTGTGCCTTGTCAGACTGCCTTCCCGGCAGTTCCACCCACCTCCCTCCTCTCACAGCCTTACATGGGGCGTCTGTGTAAGCGTAGCCCCACCCGGTGCAAGCCGATTCAGATTTGGATCCTTTAACTACACTGGGCAAACCAGAGTCCTTCCTTGATGTCTTGAATCTGGACCTGAGAAAGGTAAGGCAGTTTTGCATGGGGTGACCAAAACTGAGAACATATAAACTCAGAAAGTGTTGAAAACTGAATAGATATTTTCTTTTAAACCTGGATGGTACTCAGATGTTAGGGTTTAAATGTGAATTCAGGAGGAAGGCCTGATCGTCATTTGAACCCTTGGCTCCAGGTGTTTTATAGGTCCCAATCCCACTCAGAAGGCATCCCAGGGTCCATATAATAAACTCCCTATTTTGCTTGAAATTTCTGTAACGTGTAACCCAGGGGACATGAGTAAACTGTCAGGAAAAGGAGAGCCTCATTTTGCAGCTGCGCCAATAAGACACTTTCAGCCACAAAGCATTTGTAACAACTGCAAACTGCTCAGCAAGCTCGAAGGTCCAGCACGAGCCTACACTGATCTCTTTCCCGTCCTTTCTCACTCCACCCCACCTGGGCCACATATTAGAGCTTTCCTGGATCTGTTTTCCCTGAAACAGACCAAACTATCTGTGAAAGGCTTTTAGAGGGATGAGTATAAACAAATCAACCTGAAGTCTATAAAAACATAGGAAGGGCTCCAACTGCCTTTAATCGAGAGGTTGGAAGATGTAGCGTGGATGAATGGTTCACTTTCTATCCACACCACTTTGGATACGCCCAGATCATAGATCACTAGCTGTCTCTGTCAATGAGCAGAAAGTTCTGTGCAGCAAGGCCCATTGTTCTAAAGATGCTCTGAGCCATTCGCATCTGGATTTGTAGGAGACTCCTGTCCACGTAGCTGGCTGTACATCGAAATACGCCCTAAACTAAAGCCTTCCCCAACTCTGTTGTCTCTCTGTTAAAACCACTCTCTTAGACTTACTTGCCAATCCAAAACCCAGGATGGAATTAAACCCACTAGGTATTTAATGATTATATCAACATTTCTTTACTGCATTTAAACCTCAGTTAATACAAAAACTTCCAGTCTAGATCCAGAAGATTGTCATAAAAATATTTTAATTAAATTTATGCCCATAGTGCTAAGTAAACATCCAAAGTCAATAGTGACAGTTTGATTGGAGGTTTTTCTGGGGTTTTGCTTGTTTATTTGTTTGAAACTGGCATTTTATTTATTTATCATGGAATTGCCTGGCTTTCGATCAACAGACCTGAAACAAAAGAGTCAGAGCACCAAAGTGTTGACCTCCCCCTCCATACATACACACACACACCAGGGGTCAAAGCTATGTCCGCTTCTGACAGAGCCGAAACAAGCATGGCTGCTGGGGACCTTTAGAGAAGCCCCTACCAACAACACAGGACTGATAGAACCTCTAGTAACAAGAAATATGCAGTCATGTGCATTTTCCAACAAGTCATCCGATGAAAGGGCACCTAGGAGGACCTAGGGCACACCCTAAGACTTTGGCAAGGGTCTTTCCTACACTATTCAAAGTCTCAACAAATTATAATTCTAAAGGCACATTTTGCATGTAGAACAGGACGCTTATAAATGCCACAAGAATAGAAAATAAATAAAATGGTAGAAAGGCACACACTAACATTTGATGAAGGGACAGCAAAGCGGTTCGGTGGGTGAACGCCTGATTCACTAGCATGAGCGCCTCAGTTTGACCCCAGAACTCTAGGAAAAAGGAGAGAAGCAACTCCTGAAAGTTGTTCTCTGGCCTTCACCCGTACACTGTGGCACGCAAATTCACACACACATACACACACATATAGTGACACCTTTAAAAATATTAAATTGCATTATCCTGCTCAAGCTGGGGTATTGAGATGGCTGCTTGCTCATTTTTAAAAAACTATATCCAAAGCAAAACAGGCCAAAAATAGGCCTAGCAAAATTTCTATTTCCTACATTTGTGTAAAAGCTATGTGTTATTTTAACTAAACATCTGGTCTTTGTCCCATGTTAAAAAAAAAAAAACAAAAACTGAATATTTTTCAGTCTTTGGCAAGAGGTACCAGAATCCCATGCCAAGCCAGTAAAAGTCACACACTCTTCCCAAGAGGGAAAACAAAGGTCAATAAAACAAAGCATTGAAAAAAAAAATGTAAAAGTTCAAATAGGAGAGTTGTGATGACTATATCCTAATCAACCTTGCAAATTGTTTTAAATTTTTTAAATTCCACTATTTGGAAGATCTAATACTAGAGGTTTATTCAATATATTGCCCTAAAAAAAAAATCTCCTTCCAACACAGGGACTCAGCCAGTTATTTGGCCTCCTAGAGTAAATCACATGAATTAATTTTTATAAATATTTAATGCCTGTTCTTGCATTGTACAAATTGATTCTTTAGGTTACTTCAACCAGAGTTGAATTCTGACATCTCTCACTACACGGAGAAATAATCTTTATCTCCCATTTGTCTCTGCACCTTCCCAGCGCTGGCGCTGTCATCTGTCACAGAGAAAGCTAAGAAATAAATACAGTCCTGCCATCAAACTGTGACAGGCTCATTATAACAAGAGACTCATAAATCTCGAAGCAAAGGGACTACCATTACAGTTTTAAATAATAATTGTATACAGTTTTTGTATGATGCTTTTGCTTGGAACAAAGACAGGTATTTTTTTCCCTCTCACTGCCATACATAATAATGAAATGAGTTATATCACACCACTACCTCCCACCCTGCTCTAAAGGGGCCAAAAGTTAACATATGGTTGCAAAACAGTTTGGAAACATGAAACACAAAGTAAGAGTTGAATACCCATAAGTTGTTCTGTGTAACTCAGCAAGCAGGTTGTGCTTAGGTGGGAGAAAGTCAACATTGGAAAAGGGCAAATGGCCCCGAAATAAATGGCTGGGTTGGGGCTGAGAAACAGCTCCATAACCAAGTTCCTTTGGATGTTAAAATTGGCCACCCTACAGCAGAGCTCCCCCATAGCTTCAGGAAGCATGCCTCTATGAGTGAAATGAGATGCCCCTATAACAGAGGGTTTTTAAATATCTGCAGCCCACAGCACACAAACAACCTTTACCAGAAACCCACATTGATCAGTACCTTTTCAACTCACTTCAATTGTTCTTTGATAGGAATTATTTGTTCTCTGTGATTGTCACTTGCCAGAGGGTAGAAAGTGCCTAAGACAATAAGCAGAGAGCTTTCTTGTGCCCAAGCTGGCTACCCCATCGGAGACCCTGTAGCCCTGTCAGGAAAACCAGCTTGGGGCAGTGCCATTCTGTTTGAACACAGCAGATTTCCATCAACTCAGCCAGGTCCACCCGAGCACCCTGATCTTCTCAGGGTGTGTGAGGACTGCAACAGAACGAACTGGAAGAGTTGGAGGTATAGCTCAGGGGCAGAGCATTTGCCTAGAGTGCTTGAAGCCCTAGGTTCTGCACCCCCACCACGCCCCAGCACTGAAAATAAACTCTATCATACAACTCACTCCTACCTGACTAATCAGGAAAGAATCTCATTATGAGATGAGTCTCAGTCTAAGAGTCTTACAGTCCAGCATGAGAATATTAGCGCATTCCAATTTCAAGAAAGGCTGCAAACCCAAGACAGAGAGAGAGAGAGAGAGAGAGAGACAGAGAGAGAGACAGAGACAGAGAGACAGAGACAGAGACAGAGAGAGAAACTTTCTCTTTCATAGTAAAGAGAAAATTCTGGACAAATGGCAAATGCTGGAGGACAGACCACTTCATCAGTTTTGACACTTCCTTTCAGTACTAGTGACTATTGTTCTTTCAGAAATAAAATGTTCCAGAGTATCCCTGCCATAGACAATACACTCTGATACACACATGGAGGGTCCTTGCCCTCTAAGTCTACGGAGCAGTGTGGGGGGAGGTGAGGAAAAGATAGGCTGGTGAGAGGTAAATGAAGGGAAAGGGAGCTCGGCCACTGGAAGCTGCACACCACGTGTGATTCTCACAGTGTGCAATGCCTCTACTGAGACCCAAGTACTTACTACGTAATAGAAAGGGACCAATAGACAGATACTCAGTTCCCAAGCAAATCATGGGCACCAGGCTGCCTGTGGGGGCGGGGGTGAAAAAGCACAACCATTTGGAGGGAAGGGATTGCTGTGAAGCAGAGTTGAGCCAGAGAGACAAGCAGAAGACGGGTTATAAGGAGTGGACCTTCCGAGTGATTCCGAGGTAAATGGGAAGCCGTTGAAAGGTATTAAGGGACGTCATAAATGATTACACTGGGGAGAAAGGAACGAAGAAGAAAAACAAAGCAAGGGGCTGGAGGGATGGCTCAGTGATTAAGAGCCCTGGCTGCTCTTGAAGAGGACTGAAATTCAGTTCCTAAAACCTACACGGTGGCTCAGTTCTTCAACTGCAGTTGCAGAGGATCGGTAGCTCCTCTCTCTCTCATCATCAGCACACACTTGTATGTAAGCAAGTTCAAGGCAGGAGGAAATGATGATTGCAACGGAGATGGGGGAAAATAGCAAACTTCAGAACTACTTAGACATCAGAGGACACTGGATCTCACTAGGATAATGTTAGTGTCCACACTGGATTTCAAATCCTCGTTCTGAGACCTATATAAATAACTCGATTTCCTCTATGAACCTTAGCTGTTGCTGTTGTTCCCAAAGGATAAAATACAGTATGTGCTGGTGAGACTGTTCAGAAAGAATAGTTAGTAAATTTACAAAGTGGTCAGAAGAGTTCTTGGAATGTGATGGATATTTAAAAATATCACCTACTGTTGGGTACAGTGCTCAAATGTAGAAATAACATAACGAGCTGTAGACAGAAGAGCAAACGTACATCTCGTCCATGGCTGCTGTTGGTGCATGTGGGGGATTCCATGGGGCTCACTGCATCAAACCCCACTGGAAAATTCCCAGGAGTCTCCCACGTAGTCCTGCTTCCCACCAGACTGTCTCACGCTTGTGGTATGGACAGGCCCTGACCTGGAGGTGGCGGTAAGTCCCTCTGCCATCCATAATTTCTCTAATGTGACCTGAGGCCCTGACAGTTTGCTCTCTTCCTGGGCGTTCTGCCTTGTCCCTAGTTCGTGCCTTTTCCCCTTTCAATTCCATCCTCTGGGGTGGGTGAAGTGGGTCAGTGGGAGAAGACGCTTGCCACCAAGCCTGCCCACCTGCGCCGATTCCCCAGGGCCTTGATGGTAGACGGAGAGGGCCGACTGCAGCCATGTGGGCCTCTGTCCACAATGAGCCATGGCATGAACACACCCACAACTTTTTTAAAATTTTTAAACGGAACCTAATGTGAAGCTTGTACTTGAGGCAAGAAAAAGGTTAATTCTGTATGCCTGTATACCTCACCAGGAGTTCCAAGGCTACTACATCCATATGCACATATGCACTGGTACACTTCACCAAAGGTATATTCTTTGTATGTCCTGCAGTGTGGTTCTCTATCTGTTAAATTTCTCAGTGCTAAACAAACATATGGTGGAAAACAGCCAATTTCCATTTTAATAGGATTATTATAATTGCACTTCAAACATGGGAACCTAACCTGGAGGGAGGAGGAGCAGGAGGCTAGTAAGTCACACAGGGCCCTGAAGACGCATCACTGAGACCAACGGCCGTCTTAGAACTCCATATTCTTTGAAAAGGACTAGACACAAACCAATCTTTGGGAACCCCGGCTGGCGCCTTCCAGTTTTTCCAGGGTGTGAACTTGGTCAAAAAACAAAAACAAAAACAAAACAAACAAACAAACAAAAAAACCACAACCTTGCTCCTTGCTTCATCCATTTCTCAAAAGTTTGGATCTACTGACCACAGAAAGGGAAGTTCCATCAGCAGTTTACGAAAGAACAATTTGGAAGAGAAGTGTATTAAATCCTAAGGGAAATTAAACTCAAATAATCCAATAACAGCGTTACAAAATTAACACAGGACTATGAATTGAATTAATTGCCTCCTTCTGTGGGGATTCTTGGCTACAGCAGACCAAAACAAATGAAGCCCTGTGAAGTCAATTGCCTTAAGAGAGGTCACAGGCAAGCATGGTAGTCAAGCCCTGGAGAGTTCACCTACTGCTGCTTTTCAACTTTCTGGCTTACTGTAGAGACCTTCAGGATACGGAAACACATTCACTTCTGTCACCCCATGCCTCAGGTTATGCAGAGTGGCTGTAGAGAGCACAAAACAGCTACAGATGTTTGTCAAGTCACCTCCAAGAGCCTCGGTCTGGAAGTGGATGGATCTCCACGGGAGGGCCAGTTCTCCTGGGAGGGCAAAGGGTCTGAAGGGACCCAGAGCAACTTCTCTGCCTCAGTGGGTCTAGCGATAAGGCAGCTGCTCCAAAAGAAACTCACTGTGGCATTTCTGCAAAGGCACGTTTATTTCTATAAATTCTCTTTTAATGCCTTGCTGTCAGTATGCCTGTGGCAACGTGAGATTACGTAAATTATATGGGCTCTAGGAGCAACACACTGAGCATGCATGACTAAGTCATCCCTGCTAGGTTTCTTAACTTAAGAGTTTTGAGCAGGAAGGTAGGATGTGGCATCCTTCATAGAAATAAAATCCTCATGATTTATACACATTTGCCAAATTAGACCCTTAGGGCAAATAACAAAGAGGCTGAACTACCTCCTGAACCTTTTCTCTGCTGCTCATCCTCCACGTGACGGCTGACATTTACTCTTGGAGCTTTGTAAAATCCGAACAACATTTTTCAACATCAATTAATTCCTGGCGTTTTGTTGCGGTTATTACGTGACTTATAATTTTTTTCACATTCTTAATTTTGTTTGACATTTTGAAAATATTATGCATAACTCTTTTATCTGATTTTTTTTAAAACCCAACTAGCGTATATTGAATCATTTTTTTTCAAGCTTCCCTCAAAAACTAACAAAAGCACCCAAAACAAATGATTTCTTGTTTAAGCTGAGAGAAATAAAATATCTTGTTTGTTTGGAATGTTAATGACTGTTTTCCCAATCTTATCTAATTAGGATAGCCTTCATAATGAGGAAAATTCTTTTCAAAGTCAATGAAAATACAAACATTACTGTCCCTCCAGAATGAATTAAGAACATTTCAAACATGCATATTTTAGTTACACACTCTTAATTAATATTACTACTTAAAATATGTGGAATTTATCTGTTACAGTATAAAACCATGAGTTCCCTCCTCATAGACCCATAGACACCAGGCTGAACGTATTAACTCAATTTTGGACTTAGACAAAATGGAAATTATTTCATCAAAACGATTCATTTTGTTGGCTTTCGCAATTTCAAGCTTATTAACATCAAACATCTTTTGTACAGATGAATTAATGACGCCCCATTTTCACCGCGAAGAAAGTGATGGTGAATGTTCCCAGGTAAGTTTTAAAACCTACCTAATATAATGGACATTCTACACATACACACTAATATAATGGACATTCTACACAAACACACTAATATAACAGACATTCTACACATACACACTAATGTAACTGACATTCTACATATACACACTAATATAATGGACATTCTATATGTACACACTAATGTACTGACATTCCATATATACACACTAATGTAACTGACATTCTATATATACATACTTATATACCTGACATCCTGTACATACACACTAATATAACTGACATTCCATACACTCACACACACACTATTTTTCCTGAATCTAATTCTTTTGTAAAGAATAAGTAAGTCTGTGCTTTGTTTTATTTTGGATTTTGAGTTTCTGTCACACTTTGGCCTTTCTGTGACAACAGATGATGTTACTTTGTAAAATTTAGCGCAGTGGCAATCATCCTGGCTTCTCTAATGACACGTACACTGCACCCTATGCGTAATATTTAGCAAGTAAAAGGCGAGTTGATATGTACCAATTGACTCCAACGTGCATGCTCGAAGTAACGAGATACAGAAATAACATCTGGAGGCACTTCAGCTGGAAGCCTGCATGACAAGCACAGCATTTGTATTTTTCCCTGAGCAATTACGAGCTGTTAAAGACTGTGGTGTCTTTAAATGCTAGTAAGATGTTTATCCCTACAACAGAGAACTACAAGTTATGTTTATTCTTGATGTGTTTATATGTTCTGCAAAGTCTCTGGTTAGTATGTATCACTCAGATGATAATAAGAAAAGAATCATCTAATTGTTTTTGCATGTTGACCAATGTTTAGGGTAGAACCAAATCTAAATATTCACTGCACTTTATAAATGTGGCTCCTATGAAGTCGGATTGTTGGATGTACAGCACCTCACAGACCAACTTTGGCTCTTCAGTAAAAATGTAATTTGTAGCCTAATTGAAGTGCAACTAGTTTTTTGAAATATGTTTTTAGAGTGGAACTCTTTCTATGAGGACATAAAGAAACTCAATGGGACCGCCCAGAACCATGCACAGAACAGGCTAGCTCCAATTCTGAGTGCCACTTGTTAAAGGGGAGAAGCAAAATGGTGGAGGGAGGCATGGGAGGGATGGGGAAGCATGCAGGGGGAATAGAAGTTTCCTCTAAAGTCATAATACAAGCATATAAAAATATTCCATAAACAATATGAATCAAAAACCTGAAAGAATAACTGTAATAAAATAAACTTTTGCCTCATTTCAATACTTCATTATATCCCTGCTGTTTGAACATACTGCTGCACTCACTATATATATTTTTTATTAATATTTTATAGTTGTCTTATAATAGTCAAGGGACAGAGAAACTAGATTGCTTTAAGAAGCTTAATACAAATTATTTATTTAAAAATTTTGCATATAGGAACACAGACTTTGTTTATAGCCAAAGCAAGTCTGCAGATTAAAGTCTGGATTTAAGTTAATTTAGGGTTTAAATCTATGACTTGTAAAAATAATAAATTATTTTAATTGTTGTTTCTAATTATAGCCCAGAGAAATCCCAAAAGGGGAAAAGGAAAGAAGTGTCAGTTTTCAAGAACGAAAAGACTGGGGTGCCAAGCATGTTATTAAGATGCCCGCAGCCAACAGAGTGCCACACTCAGCAGCCAACCTGCCCCTGAGATTTGGGAGAACCACAGAAGAGGAAAAGAGACCCAGGGCAAAGGCCAACATGGTGACAGGGACCTTGAGCCGTGTTCCCAGCCTACCCCAAAGGTTTGGGCGAACAGCCAGAAGCGCCCCCAAGACAATGAGTGGTTTGCTCCAGAGATCCTTGTATTCCCTGGCTGCCAGTGAGTTGCTCTACGCCATGACCTGCCAACATGAAGAAATCCAGGGTCCTGGGCAAAAGCAACCAAGGTAAGTGTAGGAAAGCTGGTCAGCTGCACGGGTGGAGAATTAAAAAATATGTATCCCATACTGTCAAAAAGGACTTCCAAGAAATCTGGCTTCTCAGAAGGACAGAGGCAACGTCACAAGTAAATAAACACCTGTACATTCAGATCTCTTCAAGGATGGGTGTGATAAGAACGGGCCACACATGTGGCCATTGTTGGATGCTCCATCCCTCTAAAACAAATGTCCCACGTGAGAGAACTGTTCACCAGTTTAGACAACATCACCATCTCAAACACATGGCGAATGCAGGGATTTTATTCCCCCACCCCAACAATTTTTGGGGGGTGGTGTGAAAGATGGAATGTGGGCTTATGCATGCTAGGCAGGTCCTTTGCCATGGCCAAGCTGCCATTCTTGCCCAATTTTTAACCAGAGTTTTTCTTCACCTTATTTTGTAAATAAATCCTTCTATAACCATTCTTAGTATCAACAAGTACTTATTAGTGTCAGCTACTACATAAGATTAGAAATGTTATTTCTAGTAGAAACAATAGATTAAGAAAAGTAAAATTCCTAACTTTGGTTACAAGCTGAAGAACATAAGGTTGCAGAGTCACGTAACCAGAGACACTGCCTCAGAGCACACCCAAGAAACTTGCTACCATCTGACTTGTAGTTTAGGATCTGTCACCTTTAACAGACTTTCATTTCTGTAAGTCCCATCACTTTATCCACTGCCATATTCTTAGGGCCTAGACCTGTGACTGGCCCATAGTAAGTTCTGGGTATTTGAGAGAATGAATGAATGAATGAATGAATGAATGAATGAATGAATGAATGAATGAATGAATGAACGTTATACAAGAGAGAGTAATAATATCCTACGGAGGATGCATCCATGGGACGGAACCCAGGCTATTTCCTTGGGAGGGCAGCTGGACTCTTAAACAGGCAGAGCCTATGGGGAGGAGGGAGGCCATGTCCAGAGTAAAGGCTGATGGTGAGCAAAGGCACTGAGGTGAGGCAAGCCATGGAGAGCTGAGGTTCCCCTTGCAGGAGCAAGAACAAGTAAAGAGCTCGGGCAAAGGGAAGAGGGTGAACAAAACACAGATGAATGGGGCCCAGACATGGGTTTAGTCCTCAGTCATCAGGAGATGAAGAGTTGCTGTCATTTTTGCTGAGGCCCTAGGGTGTATATATAATATAATACAGGGTAGACTTGCACAACGAGTCAATGGTGTCTGCCACAAAGTCAGAATCCACCAGAATCTCATTCGTTTCAACCCAATTCAGCTAAAGCATAACTAAGTAATTACAAAGAATGATTTTAATTTTTTTTGAGACATCATCTCACTCTCTAGATCTGACTGGACCAACTAGATCAACTGTCTCTGTGGACCAGACTGGGCTCAAACTCACAGAGGTCCACCTGCCTCTGTCTCCCACCTGCTGAGCCAAAGGCCATGTCCTTCCACACCCTGGGTGGGTCGTATCTTTATGTACCTTGGCTTGATAGTGCTCTGATAGATGAGAACTCTCTTCTGTTACATTGAAGGAGACAGGATTTCTCGGAAACAGATGATGCCGAAGGGAAACAAGAACAATAGGAAACCTGGAAGCCGAACCCCTCCTTTCAAGATGCTGTGAAGCTGTGACCTGTGGTGTTGATAAGGAAGAGCATTGATGAGAGCAATTCTCCTGTCAGTATAGGCTATGTCGACGGTTGTCAAACAAGGTCAAGAATACTTGTATTGTAAACTTGAAGTAAGTTTTGTCAGAATAAAACAACACTGTAAATAAAGACGCTTCTGTCTAATCGGAGGGAGGACGAAGGAAGGGAGGAAGGGGAGGGAGGGCGAGGAAGAGAAACCGAAGCCATATGACTATACTGTAAAACCATGTACATGTCCCGTCCTCCCCACACCCCTCCCCCACATTGAGCACTCCCTGCCTCTGCTTCCCCAGGTCTGGGGGAGCCCGCCTCCCCAGCTCCCAGCTCCACCTCCAGCTCAACCTCCCAGCTGCTGGGATTAGGGGCTGGGGCGGGGCGGGGTGTTCTATATTTATTTGGTGACTAAAAACCTCCCAAAGGTGCAGCTCCTAGGCTCCCAGCCAGCTCCTGTTTTCCCATGATGCTATGAGGCCCAGCTAGGACCCACCTGGGCAGAACCCCTGCCTAGGTCTAACAGGCAAAAATACCCTCAGGTCTGCCCAGCCCCTGGTGCCTTTTGGGTTGCATTTCCAGCAATGTGGATGAGAGGAGGTTAGGTCCACAAAGAAAGTCCTATTGTAAAGAAAAAAAACAAAAAGGAGCCCCCCACATACACAAAGTTTGTATAAAGACATATCTCTGTAGTACACGGGGTTCTTCCTGTATGTCACAATGAAATTTCCTGATTAGATACACACACAGAATCATGTGCACAGTTACACTTGTGTAAAAATTAAATAGATGGGCGACCCGACAGATAGCAAGGTGAAAGTTGATTGACAGGTGGACAGAGATAGCATGGCCACTTGTGAACGTGGTTTAAAATGAGTTCCCTTCTCCAAGTCACCATTAGTGAATGTGTGACACATTAGAATTTAAATCCAGATGCCTCTCTGTGTACTTTTACAAGACAAAGGAAACCCTGAGTTCAAAGAGGGGCCGAAGAGAGACCACTAAGAGCAGAGGCATTTCATGTCTCTTGTATCTATATTCAGAAACTCGCCTCTTACGCATCCCTTTGTGTCCTCATGTAAAATTTTAAGGCTTTGATTTGGTGGAAAACCATCTGGCCACTGCTCAGCTAACAACTTCTAAATGCTGCGGAACCAAAAACAAATGCATGGTGATCCAACCTTAGTCCTGAGAATATGAAACCCTTCATCAGCTGTAACAGGCTTACTGAGCGGCTTCAACTCCACAGGGGACCCACAGGAAATGATTTCTCTTTCTCCCACAGGCCTCCGCTGGGCCTCGTGACTCTCCCTCTCCCGCTGGGTAGAGTTCTAGAAATGATACCCTGGACAGATTCCGTAACTTCCTTGGTCACTGCTTGATATTAAAAAATTCTGTTAAGTCCGGGTGAAGACTCCAACTTCAGATCCAAGGCAAAGTGTTGGGTCCCTCACCACTGGCCGGCCTAGGGGCTGGAAGATCTGCCGCGGGAACAGAACGATTCAGCTCTTTTCCCAGCCTCCCCTGCAAACCTCCGCGGTGGCTGGTGGGAGGGAAAATAGCAATTGAGAAAGCAGTCTGCCCCCTTCTCCAGAGTGCCCGGGTGGGCAGAGGGTGATGGGAATTGTACACGATGCTCATACAGTCTGTCTGATGTTGCCACATCTCCCGGTGAATTACAGGCTTTCACGCTGCCTATGTCGTTGACCTAGACCTTCCTGTCGCACACTCTCTCCCTGCTACTTCTTCCACGTATTCCCTGTACCCTCCTATTGCCTGAAAGAAAGGCTCAGCTACCTTTCCAGTAACCACTTGGGGTATAAACAAGATATCCAGCCCATGAACAAGCTTAAACTGCCCAGACCCTAGCATTTGGCTCCCAGAGAGCTCCAACAGGCCCACCGCCAGGTCTCACATCCACTGGCCTTTGTTGCTTGCCCTAGGATTCATGAACCTGTGACCTGTGCAGTCTCACAGGGCTAGGCTTGATGTTAATTAAAGTTTGGAGAGGATTTGAATGGGATCCTCAGGGGCTGGCGTGTTGGAGGTTTGGTCCCCCGTTGTGACAGTATGGAGAGGTGAGCCCATGCGGAAGTTTATAGGTCACTGGGACTACCACACACAAACGGGACTCCAGAGTGAGTTTTTATGACCTTAGGTCACACAGACCCAAGACTTCTGATCGCCTGGTTGGCTTTCTGTCTGACGAATCAGTCACCCACTCCAGCACCGAAAGGCTCCCAACATTGTGTGTCATTATGGTTAGGATATGCAATGTGCCCCAGAACCCAGGTCTGAGCATTGTGGGTACTAACCTCATCAGTGAGGTAGTCCATTGTGCTGGATAGTTTTGTGACAACTTGGCACAAGCTGAAAGGACAGGACCACAATTGAGAAATGCCTCCATAGAATCTGGCTATAGGGCATTTTCTTAATTAGTGACTGATGAGGGAGATCCCAGTCCATTGTGGATGGTGCCAACTCTGGGCTGGCAGTCCTGGGTTCCATAAGAAAGCAGGCTGAACAAGCCAGTGAGCGGCAGCCCTCCATGGCCTCTGCATCAGCCCCTGCCTCCAAGTTCCTGCCGTGTTTGAAGTCCTGTCCTAACTTCCTTCAGTGAGGAACAGGGATCTGGAAGTGGAAGCCTCCCCAACTTTCTTTTGGGTCATGATATCTCATCACAGCAATACTAACACTAACTAGGGCATCCATTAATGAGTTCTTAGCCTGAAGTGGGGCTGAGCTGATCATGGGGCTGTGTTTCCAGCCCTTTCCTTTCGCTCTGTTTCCCATCGCCCATGTGCTGACACTGAAATTAACAGAGCTAGCGCTGAACCAGCTAAGCCCTCCGAAACCATGAGCCGAAATAAAGCCTTTCGTCCTTTTAAATTGTTTTCTCCCAGGTAATTCTGTCACAGTAACGGAGGGCTGACTAACACCATGAGGTCCTTACTAGAACGGGGCTTATCCCACCGGGCTTATCCAAGTCAGTCTCCAGAACTGTGACCACTTTTTTTTTTTATAAAGCAACCAGCCTAAGAGATTCGTTACAGTAATAGAAAATGGATTAATACAGAAACTTGGTACTGAGAAACAAAGCCATTCCTATAACTACACCTAAAAATATGGAGGCAGATCCATAATCAAAACCAAGAGGTGGGCAGAGGTTTGAAGAGTTTGAAAGAGCAAAAATCAAGATAATTCCTTAATAATCACAATCTCTCAAGTGATTTATGCTGGATTTCCTCAAAATGCTGGCTTTTTACAGCAAAAAAAAAAAAAAATAGAAAGGAGAGAGAGAGCGAGAGCCTTCTCTTCCAGAATTTCCCTTCCTGGGGAACCTGCCTGGATTGGTGTCACCCTACATCCCAACCAGCGTGTGCAGGGGAGCAGAGGACAGAGGCTTCAGGGAAAGTTGGGGGATCAGAATGTTCCAATACAGTGATGATCTCCACGGAAGTGACTTCTCTGTGGTCTCAGCACCATATTTCATACATCATGCTATGACAATGACCTTGAAAATACAAAAGAAAAAAAAAAGGAAGAAGTGTCCTGACTCTGGAGCAATTTCTCATGAGAAAAATGAAAGGTCAGTGCTCACCGAAGTGTGACCAAAGAAATGAGACAGGCCAGCAGGTGAGTGTGCCGGCTCCTTTGTCTTGTCTTCCTTTTCCCTTCTTAAAGATCTGCTTTGCCCATCACATGGTACCTCTCCTTTAGAAAGTAGGAAGTTATCACACTGCACAATGAATGAACCGACTGCATGCTATTTTCTCTACCTGTGTCTGTATAAGTTTCTTCATCAGGAAAACCTGTTTCCTATCCAAACCCGAGGAGACCAGTCAAATTCAAATGCAGATGCACACAATCGAAAACCTAATATTGTTCCAGCCAAGAAAGACTTTATTCTTCCCACATAAAAACATGTTAAAAAACAAAACAAAAACAAAAAGCAGTCCTGAGCTGGTGTGAGAATTCAGTCAGTGGGGACCCAATGTCTGGCCATCTTTCCCTTCTCTGGACCTCAGCAAGCTACCACACCTCTTTTTGAAGCACACAGAGTCAAAGGAATTCTCTATTTCAACAAAACTTCTCTTCAAATACCAACCAGCGACTTCCTCTTTTGTGCAAATGGCCACCCTCATGTGCAAACAGGACAAGGAAATAGTGTAATCCTTCCATCCCAGGATGTGGCCCCAACCACTATTACCGTGAAAGAAAAAGAGAAGAGCATGGCTACTGGATGGGCGACCTCTACAAGCTCAATTCCTTGCTCTATAAAATGCATATCACAGTCTCATTCATGAGACAACAGTGAGCCAGAGTTTAGGCTGGGCACTATTTGTGCAGCACAAATAGTATTTGGCAGTACACGTAGTTGCCATCTCTAGTTTTTATCTGCTGTGGGCCAATGGGACCACTCTACAACCGTGACAAACCCAAAATGTCTCTGGATACTTTCAAATGTTCCCTGGAGGCCCAAATGATTCCTTATTAGGAACCACTTAATTCAATTGGCCCTTCCTAAAATTTGTGACTATTGCCATAGCAATTGTGATTGCTTTAATGTTTAGTACTGTTCTGTTAACACGAATTTCTATCCATGAGAACAAGGCTTAGAAAGAACTGTCTAAAGAAACAGGAGCCAACAAACTGGTTCAACCTACATCAGCCTACCTTAAAGGTCACATTCTCCTCTACCCTCTCCCCTGCCCACAGCATGCAATGGCAAGCCCTCCAGCTCGCTAACATTCAGAGCATTTGGGGATACTGTAAGGGTAGAAAATTTTAACTTTGCCCTAACCATGGGAACTTAAACTTGTGAGCTTTACGTTTCTAAGAAACACCCTTCTTTGTTCCTGGACCAAGAAGTACAAACAGTCCCTAACCACCACACCTGGGCACAGCCAATCACTGACCACCCCATTAGATAAATCCCTTACCCCTAGACACCCTCCTGTTTTGCGGTTTTTGCCTATATAAACTCTGTGATTCTGCTGCTCAAGCCTCTCCACCACCTCCTAGCATGGGAGCTGTGTGCAGAGCCCCTGTGTGCCAGCTACTGAGTAAAACCTCTTGCTGTTGTATCAAGCTCTCGTCTTCGTTAGTTATTGGGGTCTGGCATCTATCCTGAGGAACAGAGGGTCTCCCCACCTCGGGGTTCCTACAATACCTCTACTGAGTTAAGCACCAATAAGAAAACATATAGGAGCCCAAGATTAAATCCTTAGTGTTTTAAAATACCATATGCAGATGTAGAAGAGAGGAAGAGATGGGAAAGGGGAAGGAAGGGAAGGAGCCAAGCAGGAGGGAAGAACGGACGGGGAGAGGGACAGATTATAGATTCTGGGAAAGCATTACTTTATCTCTTTTTTTTTCTTATTTTTTTAAATTTATTTATTTTTATCTCAATCACAGGTTAGGTACTTTGAATCCCAGGCGTAGCCCCCTCCCCCATTCCCTCCTACCCTCCCACTCCCTCCCTCATCTCCTTCTTCCCCGCCCCCACCAAGTCCACCAA
>CM053763.1:72585795-72679413 GCA_028658305.1 Pachyuromys duprasi | reverse complement strand
CTCTTTGGCATGCTCCTGTCCTGTTGCTTGTTTTCTCCTCCACTCAATGTCCATCCTATTTGTTCATCTAAATGAGCATTGATCATACCAACCTGGGTCCTCCTTCTTGTATATCTTCCCTAGGTGTGTAAATTTCAGCATGACCTTCCTATCCTATAGGTCTGTATAAGTGAGTATATACCATATGTTTCTTTCTGCTTTTGGGATACCTCACTTTTCTTGTGAGAGTTGGGCATATCCTATTCTGTCAAATCTTTCTCTGATTTGTCACTGTGTCACTTAATTAGACATCACTTTCAAACAGGTGCAGGTCTACAAACTAACTTTACCTTCATTGCTTGGGTTGTAGGCGTGTACCACCATGCCTGGACCTAAGCTTGTCTTTACCTGAAACTTGCTCTATTCCAAGCCGGCCTTGAATTCAGATCTGCTTACCTCTGTCACCTGGATTAAAAGGCAGTTTGTATTCCAGCCGGATCACACAGACCTAGATCATCTTTGGATGTGATCTTTTGCCAACCACATCACACATCACCTAGAGAGTCTCTGGAGGTGATCTCTTGCCAGAACAGCCAGGTTCGGAATTAACATTCCTCTATACTAATCTTTGTGTTAAACTGTCTGATCTACGTACATACATCCAGTCTTCTGGATAAAGGGGAAAAAGTCACTCTTTCATGGTCTGTGTTTGTACTGAAAATCAAAATCAATCGAGCTTCTGCCCCTCTGCTCCACAGGAGCTATCTGTCCTTCCAGAGCTCACCTTAAAGTGTTCCTGTATAGCTGGATATGGTGGCTCATGCCTTTAATCCCAGCATTTTTGGGGACAGAGGCAGGTGGATCTCTTGAGTTTGAGGCCAGCCTGGTCTACAAAGAGTTTCAAGACAGCAGGGGCTGTTACACAGAGCTAAAAAGGGGGGGGGGGGGCGTAATGGAAGTCTTGGTTTCTTTGTAAACTGTTATCT
The DNA here is from genome assembly GCA_028658305.1 of Pachyuromys duprasi. Classification (NCBI taxonomy): domain Eukaryota; kingdom Metazoa; phylum Chordata; class Mammalia; order Rodentia; family Muridae; genus Pachyuromys; species Pachyuromys duprasi. The sequence continues at coordinate 72,678,448 of CM053763.1, read as the reverse complement.
TATATAAATATGGTTTTGTTTTAATCCCGAGCGTGGGATTTTAGTTGGGCTATAGTTTGTCCATAGCTGTTAATTGTCTTGTGGGGGAATGTGGCTTTTGCCAGCTGTTAATGGCCTTTCACACCTGAAGGAGAGGCATGGTCTAGGGCTCTGAGGATCAGTTTGAGAGCCGAGAAGAGAAGGCTGGCATTGCATGTGGCGTGTAGCAGTTTGGAGAGATCAGAGACGGGCAATGTGGCAGTTTGGAGCTGACGGACACTTCAGGGCACAGTGGCCTGGAGGAGACTTGCTGCATGCTTTTGGTGTTGAAGGGAGATTAGTATACCCCCTCCCAAAATCCATTGACCCTAAACAGCCAGAAGAAGTAAAGGGGTCTGGTCTGCCTCTCCCCACTAACCTCTCTCCTTCCTAGGGCTTGGAGGAGTGGTAGAAAGGTGGTAGAGACCTAAACACCCCAAAAAAGTAGAGTTTAAAAAATGAGGGCTGGGTTGTGGGGACCTTATGGTCACATGGTTGGTTCCATGACAACCAGGACTCTGCAGAGAGACCCCGCCCGCCTCAAAATCCAAGACCACAAGCCAGAAGTGCTGATGATGTGCCAAATGGAAAGCATAGAGAAAGAAAGTGCACAAAAGTTTCAAAACACTGTATTGTGTGGACAAGGCCTGAGGGCACTTAAATAGCCCAAAAAAGCCACTGGGAAATGCACAGAAAATGGCAAGACAGGCTGCCCGAGGCATTCAGGGTCAGGCCTGCACTGTGACTCCACCTGTCCTTGGAGGGGGCTGAGGTGTCCCCGAGGGCATCTGAACTGTAGTACCACGGCTTGCAGATAGGGGGTGCTCTGGGCCTCTTGCTTTACTGGCCTGAGAGGAAAGTTCTAGCATCTGGCTGATAATCCTGCAGAGCTCCAGGTTCTTCTGGGTGATCAAGCCCTTGAGCTTCTCCAGCAGACACCTGTGCACTGGCATCTGGGGAGTAGATGTCCAGCTCACCCAGAGCTGCAGTGTGGTCCTCGGGGGGCCAGCGGCAGATCATCTAGGAGCTTCTGCCCACTCCCTGTACATGGATGGCCTGCACAGGTAAGAACATGCCGAGTGGTATCCAGGGCTGTGGCCAGTGTGTGTATTGCTACTTGGGGGGTGGGAGGGAAGAAGAGTCTGCCCATGGCCTAGAAAGGGCCCAGCACCTCCACCTGGGCCTGGAGGATGGCGGCCAGCTCCTGATGGTTGCTGCCACTCCTCAAGGCCCATGGCTGCCAAGTCCTTCTCAGCCTTCTCCTCCAGGATGAAGGTTCTAACACAGGACAGCAGGGTCAGCAGGAGCATCGGCAACTCATGTCCATGGTCTCCTGAAGCCCTTCTGATCTTGTGAAGGGCTCTCCTTTTCTGAGGGCTTGTAAAGGACCCGGCCTCAGCTCTCATTGACACTGTCCTGCCTAGCTGGAGAACCCTCCTGAATGTTTTTGTTGTGGATGGCCGAGAGGAGAGGTGTAGGTCGGGTGGAGTCAGCATGGTGGGCTTGCAGGTCTCCTGTTTCCATCACTTGGCTGTTGTCTTTGCTCCTCAGCAATGCATTGGCCTTTCTTCCCTTGAGCCAGGCTTCCCTCCGGCTGCTACAGAAGCCTCCTCAGTTGTCTTCTTGGATCTTGGATCGAAGCTATCAGGACTCAACCACTCTTGTTCCCTGCACTCACCTCCTTTTGTATTGGGCACCTGCAGGCTTCTCCAGGACCCCCTCTGAAAAGTTGGCCATTTTCCTGCCTTCTGCTCTAAGGAGGCAAGGAGTACTACTTCGCTTGGAGCTGGGAGGGTGTTCTAGGTGCAGGGCCAAGCTTGTACTTGCAAAGGGCGGTGTGAGTGGGCATGGCTTCAATATGTCCCTAAGATGTACCCAGTGTTCAGGCTTTTAACCCAAAATCATTTCCTACATTTGTACTATGGCACAAAGGTGAGAGTCTACTGCCTTTTCTACAGTGTGGATTTCAGTACAAACAATGGTGATGCTAATGTGTTGAAAACTTCTCTTTTTGTAAACTTAATGTTTTTTGTAAGCTTTATGGAATAGTCTTGACTCTACCTCATGGTTCAAACGGACTCCAGATAAGTATCCATATCAATCAACAGCCTGTTTCCCCATTGACCTATTCTGCTTATTCCTGGGGGTGGGATCTCTCCCTTTCCCTGCTCCTGGGACTCTCCCTCCCTCAATTACTAGGATCTTGGGCCTAAAAGTTTCAAATGCATACCTAAGAAAAAATTTCCCCCTAAACTCCTTAACTTTATCTTCTGCCTCCTTCCAGGTCAGGTGTTCCCTCAAAATCTGCATCCTGGACAGCTTCAAAGCGGCTAGCCCTGGGTGGTCCAGCCTCACAGACCACTTTGACTAGGCCTGTACTTACCTGGCCTTGGTGGTCTCACAGAAGCTGCACAGTGAGTGAAAGAGCCACCTCTCCCAGGACTTGAGCAGCATCCCAGCTTTCTTGGGTCCCCAAAGATATCGTCGCCCCCAGAGAGCAGGAAGCAGTTTAAAGAGCACAGCGTCCTCATTCCTGCCTCACCATCCCACTATTTCCTCACATTTTATAATAAATAAATGTTGTAAATCGGGTGCCCCGCCAGCCTTTCTTTTAGTAGCTCAGGGGTATTGGCTTCCGTCATCACCACACTCCAGGTGCTGCTCATTTCCCCTATGGAACATGCATACCCTTCAGCGAGTCCTGCCACTCAGGATCTGTTTGTTCTGTTTCCTGATCTGTCCCTCTGTCTCTCTCCTTCATGTCCCCACTCCCAGAATACCTCTCTCTCCCTTCTTCCCATCTTGTGTTAAATCTGTTGTGCATCGTGATATCCTGGCGGCACACCTTGGCCTCAACCTGCCAGGGTACCCCCACCACTTTTTTCTAACAGTGTTGGAAAGAAATTCAAAAGACTTTTGAAAGTTTTTAATGTTCTAGTCTGCAAAAAAGCAACATCAGCATTGAGAAAAGCCAAACACACCGCTGATTTAAAGCAAGACAGTGGTTTTTAAATTCCCCTGAGATGAAGAAATTCCATCCTCTCTTCCCATAGGCCAGGACTTGCCCTCTTCCCAAATTCCTCATCCTCTTGGCTTAGGACAAGAGCTTTATCCCTAATTTAGGGCTTGAGGCCGTCCCCTTCTCTGATCTAGTGCTCAGCAGGCTACCAGTAGCTCTTCCAGCTCTTCAGAGATAAACTGGGTGAGCCGCCAGGTAGGAGAAGGGATACCTAGCGCCTCGAGCTTTTCTGCTACTGTTAGGAACCTAAAGCGCACCTCATACTGTGCAAACAGACTCTTAATCTGTTTTCTTGAAACCAAGATCACCTTGCTCTCCTTCCCGGGAGGAAAGCTTTTGCTCCTCTCGGACCTAGGCACAGGGAAACTACAGACCAGACAGGGAGGAAAGAATTTCCAAGTCGGCGCCACTAGAGGGCGCGCTGGGTCAGCCTATGGCGGGGCGTAAGGTCCGGTTGGTGCCCTTAGGAGCCAGGGAGAGGGTAGGTCCAGGGCAGTGTAAAGACAGGCGTGGGGGCGGGGCTAAAGCCCGCATAATGAGTCGGGGTGGCGACCAGTCCAGAGCTGAAAGAGGCCGAGGGCGGGGCTAAGGCTCTGGGTGGGGCCTGAGGCTGGGGGCGGGGCCAGGGTTTGAAGGCTCCAAGACCCTGGGGTCTGGGGTGGGGTCAAGGGCAGAAAAACCCGATTTTTCACCTTCCTTCTTGCCGCAAACACACTTGCTTCACTTCCGGCCCCTTTTCCAATTCTGGCCCGGGATCCTCCGAGGAGGCTTCCCGCCGCTCATCTGTCTGCGCTCCCGGCCCGCCACGCGGGCGCCCCACCCTCAGGATGTGTTACCTAGTGCGTGGTCACGGTCACCGTCACAGGCAGCCTCTACCCCGCCCCCGGTCGGACCCGGGCTCTCTGGCCTTCTTCCCCCGCACCTGCCCGCACGCTCCCGGGGCCCCGCAGGTGCGGAAGACCACGAAATTCCACGCCCCGCGGAGACCCACCAGCTCCCGCGACAAGGGGAGGCACAGTCGGTCGGGCAAGGCTCCCAGGGCAGAGTGCCAGGTGCGTGCGACCCCCGGGCTGCGCTGAGCCTGTGGTCCCGGGTCCTCCGAAGGGGCGGCCTGCCCTTCGAGTGGGCAACCGGGTCCCCAACGGGGCCGGAGGTGCTACACCACCCAGTTTAACTGTGAACCGGTCCTGTTCTGGAGTCCGCAAAGCCTTCGGCCGAAAGGCTCCGGACCTCTAAATGGCGAGTCTCCCTGCTTAGAAAGGCCACCTGATTGTTCTTGAATAGTGTTAAAATTGAGGCAAGCAGTGAATTGTAGTTAGGGGGCTCATTACTGGTTCACCATGTGCTCATGTCCCACTTTGCAGGTTTGCTTCAGCTGAAGTTATGCCCACAGAGGTTTACATTACTGTTTGTTACAACTGAGAGGGTCCACAGACCCTCACAAGAAGTGAGAAAATAAGCCTATGATTTTTGTGCATCGAAGAGTTGAAGAACTTTGGCAGCAGAAAATGTTTTCTGTCTGACCTAAGGCAGAGACACTATAATACTAACCAGGACAGTTTCCAATACCAAATGCTCATCTTTTATTTATCTATTTACTTCCCAGACTGCCTTTTAAGGCAAGAAGCATGGAGGTAATTCATGGCAGGCCCTACTGTTGTAGAGAGCTTGAAGGAGCTGACCTTCTGTCAGATACCTTTTACTCTAACGAGGTGCACACTCCACTCGAAACGACTATTCGTCCAACTGCTTCAGAAGACAGGTAAAAAAAGAAATCAGAAAAATGCAAAAGAGAGATTTCATTACAGTATTGACCTTTTCTATCACACACACACACACTTTAGCGCTCCCAAATATCACATGAACAAGAAGGCAAAACATGACTAAACTGCATGGTTAATCTGTTCAAACTGAAAAACAAGTACATTGCTGTATACTGTAACGAGGCAGACATCAAATCCTTCCGCTGCATTCTAGAAGTGAATATCTGATCCCAGGCCTGCAAGGAAACACTGTAGCACCAAGCTACATCTCCAGCTGCATTCTGGAACCCGAAAATGGCCCCCTTCCTCCACCTGGAGATGAATCTGTTTTAATAGTGTTGTGGTACCCATTAATAGCGTGTCCACTAGCACCTTCAGGCCAGAAATACTCCCGGAACTGGCTGCTGTGTAAGCCTTGCACTGTGTGTTTGTTGTAGCTCTTTGGCTCCTCATGCCTGCCATGCCAGCGAGACTGTTATCCTCCTTTCACCTAGGATATAGACAAATACTTTGCCAAACTCTCTGTCTCAGCCAGCTTTGACATCACAGGGGTAAACTGAGGCACGGCAAAGAGGGGGTTAGGGAAGTGCAAGAAGAGATTGCTGATGGCCCCTTGGGGAGGGGGGTCTAGTACTCCTTGTAACTGGCATCTGCTTTCCCAGTAGACTTTTCTTTGAGGGTAAAAAGCTTGACTCTCCAGGCCAGAACTGATGGTTTCCAACGGGGCCTGCTGGCAGTAGCCAGGTACTAAATAAAGGGAAAGGAGGAGAAAAAGACCACACACACTAGATGGATGAAGCAAGACAAGCTCCACTGAGCAAGTTCCAGTAATCTTCAACAACTTCACGCATATACATGCATACATACATACATACACACACACACACACACACACACATACACACACACACACACTAGGCCGATGGAGTAAACTCCAAAGTACAAGCTCCAACCATTTACGTACATATACACACGTACATATTGGGTGGATGGCACAAACTCAAGTGAGCAGCAACCATATATACACATATATACACATATATACGTTTTGTGGATGGAGCAAAACTCCAACTTTATTTTTTTCTCCCACAGCTTATATATCTCAGAAAAATCTTTCAAGCAGTACAAAAATCACAATGTGGTTACATTCTCCTTTTCTTTAAGTGAACAATTACAATGAGTACGTGTAAGAAAAACATGTTCCTCAATATCCTCGCATGACCAAATGTTTTATGTATTATGAGTGAAACACAAACATGAGAAACAAATTATTCCCAAGAACCCACATACATTCATAACAAAGCAGCCTGTTATACATTAACAAAGTGTAAGCAAGCAAGGTAATTTTTTCAGCCAGTTTCTCTTTTTTGGCAGGCTGCAACCTGAAGTTACAAAGAATCAATTATCTTAAAAAGCAATCTTATAAAATCTTAAAAGAATCACAAATCTAAACTTTCATATAAGAACAACCAGCCATTTCTACTTTAAATCCTCAAGGTTCACATCTACTCATGAACAATTTTTATTACATCATAACAGGAAGCTGAGGGTAAAATCGGTACAAAAAATTAATCACCAGCCCAGCCTTAGGGAGAGTCGCATCAGTCAGGGCTAATTTGGGCTATTGTTCTTGTTCCCTAACCTCAAAAAATCCCTAGCTCAGCTATTGAGTGTGCCTTTCTGAATTTCAAATTGTTCCTCGAGGTTTTCTACATCAGAGCCGCTGACAAAAACATCTTATTCTAACTTTCTGAAACTATGTAAATCAAAGCAGGAATTCTATAAAATCATTAATTCATCTAAACATTTTTTAAATGAAACTTCACCTTCATATTGATCTGCAGGAAAATAGACCAAAGGAGTGTTCTGTCACCTAGGAAAAAAACACACCAGACTAGATAGTGAGGGTCTCCTCACGCCCAAACATACCATGCTAGATATATGAGGAATATAGCAATGACCAACATGAAAAGGCACAGCGGCAGCAAGAAGCAGAGTAGAGATGAAGCCCCTGGGCTAGGCCTCCCCAAGGTTCAGCCATGGCAGCTGAGCAAGACAGTGGGCCATCCCCAGGAAGCTTGCTTCCCGTGGCAGCCCCTGCTGCATGGCGCCTGCCAGGTAGACAGCTCAGCTGCTGAAGTGCTGACCACACAAGCCTGAAGATGTTTGATCCCCAGTGAGAACCTGTTACCCTGGTACTGGAAAGGCAAACATAGGAGGATTTCTGGGGGCCCTGGCGCCCAGTAACTAGCTAGTCTAGTAAAATCAGGAAGCATCAGGTTTGGTGAATGACCCTGTCTTAAAATAAAGTGGAGAGTGATTGAGGAAGGCATTTAAGGCCAACTTCTGGCCTCACACACAAACTTTTCCCTTCATTTTTAGGGAATTAGACAGAATGCTGCCTTACCTCAATGTAAACACTTCCAAAGTGGGGCCGGACGTTCAGCAGTTAAGAACACTGCTGCTCTTCCAAAGGACCTAAGTTTGGCTCTCAAGACCTCGGCTTGACTCTCATCTCTTACAGCAGGCAGCATGCAACCACGAGTTCCTGAAGGTCCAATGCCCTCTTCTGGCCTCTGAGGGCACCTGCACACACATGGTGTACTATACATCCACTCAGGCATATACACATAGTCATAACAATAGTCACAACAAAATATCCTTCCACAGTGGTACATTGCTCCCACACGGGCAATCCATTCCATTCTTGACTGCCCCTGGTTGTTGAACCATCTTCTTCCTCATAACTTCTACCTGCTGGTTCTGGTTCTTCAGTCTGAAATGTGTGAGGAAATATGTCATTATCCCTAGGCCTGGAGCTCTTCAAGGTTTAAAGTTTCCCCAGTCTCCCTGAGGGTGTCAGACCCAACACCTGCTATCTTGATCAGACTTCATGGATCTATTTCAATTTACAAACATGCTCTTTGCAAAGGAAAAAATAATTGGGGACTGGAGAGATGGCTCAAGGTTAAGAGCATTTACTGCTCTTACCCCAGGCTGAGGTGCTAGCTCACAGCCATCTGCAACTTCAGTTGTATCTGATGTCCTCTTCCAAACTCTGCGAGCACCAGGCATGCATGTGGTGCACACACATGCAGGCAAAAATACTCTTATTTATAACAAATAGATGTTTGTGAATAAATGTTTGACATGATCAGTGCTTTTTAAAAAACAAATGCATGTGAGAAAATTAAGTGCCCATATGGCCACCTAGTCATAAAGTAAGAGAGGCCATTTAAAGCACTGTCTGCAAACACTCCCTGGCTCCTCATGACTAACCCTCCCTGCTTTCTCCTTTGCCAGCTCTTTCCTATCACTGTCTCCGGACAGGTTGGCAGGGTGATCCTATGCTCTTACAGTCTTTCCTCTTAACTCCTTAACTTATGAGGCAGCTGGCTGCTTGGAAAGTGTCCTCAGGATAACAGCAGCATCTCACAAGTTCTGAATCAGTGGCTCTCAACCCAAACCACAGGGTGCCCACCAAAGCAAAACAAAACAACGAAAAGAAAAAAGCCCCTGCATTCCAGGGCATCACTCTTCCTGATGGTAAAGAAGAATCAAAGTCCTGCCACTTGATAGCTTTCAGAAGCTTAGTTTCTCAGCATAGAGACAGGCACACCCTTACGACATGTGACAGACTTTGAGTTAATTTGGCAAGACCTTACACCAGCCAAATTTGTTCTTTATATACTGGGCAAGGCAATCAGACAGAGTATATTAAATCACCTATGGATAATCATAGTAGCTTTTCCTTGTAAATCAAGGGCTTGGGAGGCTAAAACAAAACTACTGAACTAAGAACTATTTTCATTAGTTCAAGGCCAGCCTGGGCTACCAAGTAAGACCCTATCTCAAAAATCACTTGAGAAGCTTTGTGAAAATATACATTTCCAGGCTTAACCTATTATTTTGGCACACTAAATGAGACAGAGCAGAAGAACCCAAGGAAGACTGGGGTAGCAGAAAGAACTGTAAACAGTAAAAGAGCCAGAAATAGGCTCTTTATCCAATGATCAGAGCACAAGCTAATGCTTATATCTGCATTTCAGTTGCTTTATTCACTTGTATGTTTTAGAACAATTATCATAGCACTCTTTTATATTAACCTCATTTGTTCTCCTTTGAGAATGTTAAGTAAATTAAGGCATCATATTCTTTTGTGTATTTTTTGTTGTTGTTGAAAGTTTAGACTTTCAACTTAACAAAAATATTTTGGTGGCAGAGCTCTTCCTAACATGTGCAAGGGTCTAGACTCAATTTCCAGCATATACAAACTGGATGGATGGATGGATGGATAGAGAGAAATAGATAGCGAGACAGACAGACAGGTTTAACTGCAGCTAGGACAGCACCAAGGATCACTAGCCCTCCTCCCGCTTCCTATTCAGCTGACTTCTTGTCTGTAGCAAGTTGTCTAACTCATCAGGCAAAGGAACATACCAATTAAAGAAATGTCCTGAAAATTGCTTAGGATTTCAGTATAGTGTCCCATTTTGCCTCTGGGTGAACTTCACTGCTTTCTGATTTTTGAAACATAAACACATACAAACACACACACACACACGCTGCTATTAGTTCTCTGCCAGCTTAAAAAAATGAGTTTATTATGAGCTTTCTTGTAACCATGCCTTCCCATAGTTACTAGCCAAATCGAGCCCTCTACATTTGGGATTGATTCTCACTCAACTTTATTGATTCTACACAGTAACTTTAATATGTTTAGGTTCACCCATAACCCTCCCTAAAACAAAGTAAACAATTTTCTGTGTCTTCGAATTAAAGCACCAACAATTTCATAATTATTCTCTTTGTTAAGAAGGAGTGTTTAATTTGAAATAATTATTTCATCCTAAAACCTCAACTTATATTTTAAACAGTTCCTTCCAAACAGTGTTATGAGTATTAGGCTAAGAGATGATGGTTGAATAGAGTATCTAAGGAAACATGCTAGTGTTGTGGTTCACACCTGTTAATCCCAGCACTCAGCAGACTAAGGCAGTTGAATTGCCGTGAGTTCTCTGCCACCCAGAACAGAGAGAAAGACTCCAGGGGTGGGGTGAGTGGAGGGTCAGAGGTTATTACCTCTAATTTTAAAAGTTTTTAATTTTTTTTTCAACTTTCCAGTTTCACTGGGTACCAATATGTATGATTGATTAACATTTTCTTCTGGCTCATCTTTTGGAACAATGTAATTTACTGGGGTCAGATATTGAGAAATTGACTCATTTATGATTTAAATAACTTTACAAACTTAAAAATTAAAGCTTAGCTTGTCATTAATCACAAGTGTTTAATATTTTCCCTTGTCACATCCCCTAAACCATGTGTGTTGGTCATAGTCAGAGCTGAGGATAGTGAAAGGTCTGAATGCTGTTTTCCAGGACCCCAAAGCAGCAGTCACCAAGCTTTCCAAACTGGTTAGGACATGTTCTCTAGAACAAGCCAGACAAAGTATTTTGTGCTTCACAGTTTCATCATAGATACTCAAGTCTGCTGTTACAGGGTGAAGGCAGCCGCAGACTAGTCATACATAAATGAAAGGCAGTATTGCAGTAAAAGACTGTTTACAAAACAGTTAGTCGGTCCATGAGCCATAGCTTAGTACTTGTTTATCTAGCAATTTCATGTGACGTTTAGTTCCATTTGTAAGGCAGTCCTGAGTGTTAATTCTCCGTTATAATTACCAGTTACTATGGGGGCGGGGGAGGGCTCTAAGCCATGTACTGTGCTGACAGAGAGAGAGACAGAGGTACCAGCAGCTCTTGCCTCTGAGCTCCACTTCCATGTCTCTGCCTCCCATAGAGTATAGTCCACACAAAGCCTACAGAAGACACTTCTGCTTTTCTCCCATGCTTTACTTCTCACCATGGCCCTCTTCCACTGTACCCACAAACTCCTGACCTCTATACCAGCCCTGAAAATAGATACAAAACCATTTTTATGGTTTATGGTTTATGGCCAAAAAAAATCAACTAAGGTCTACTCAAGTCTTTACAAATCTTCCAAACTTATTTAAATATCCAAGTTAGAATGGGGTAGCACTTTTAAGCTTCTGACTTGAGACTAGGCTGTTTCTGTTCAGCAACACACTGACCCACATATAAAACTCAAGTCCCAATTCCCCCAGTTATTCCTAAGTTCCCTCCAGAGGCCCCATCATTGCATAGCACTTGTCAACCTAGGGAACTGAACTGTTGGGAAGCAAGTTACAATAGTAGTTCTATTCCTTCACAGCACTACAAGCCTCTTCAACAGATGATGCCAGGAAGATCCAAACACCAAGGAGCAACTTGACCCTTACCTTATACCATATATAAAACTTAATCATGATTCAGAGACAGATATAAAAGCAAGAACTAAAACTATAAAACTTATAGGGGGAAAAACAGAAGTACATTTTTATGATTTTGGATTTGCAATCTATTTATATGACTTCCTAGTCCATGCAACAGAAGTAAAAATAAATTGAACATCAAAATTAGAAACTTTAATATTTCAAAAGATATTCTCAGGAGAGTGAAAAGAAGGTGTACAGGAGGGCATATTTGCATAATAAAAGACCTGTGTCTGGAACTTACAAAGAACCTGTAACTAAGAAATAAGACAGATTTTAAAAACACAAAATCAAATAGATGTTATCCAAAGAAGAAGTAGTAACAAAAAGTACTGTTGTCATTAAGAAAATGCAAAACAAAATTACAGTGATATACTCCTTCACTTCTGTGAAAATGGCTATAATTCTTTCTCAAACATAAATAACAAGTGCTATAGTGAATACAGAATATTTGAACCTTTATATCATGCTTTTAGGAATGTAAAGTGAAGCATCTGCTATAGAATAGCCCAGGAGTTCCCCAACAAACTAAACACAAATTAACATATGAGCCAGCCGTATTATTCATTTCTTGGTAGTGCTCCTTGGAAAATTAAATCAAGTACTCAAAAATACTGCTTTAGTAAAGCAATAATCTTAAAAACCAAATATCTATCAACTGATGAATGGTTAAGCAAAATGAAGTATCCATTGGTAGAATATTATGTAGCCATTAGGAGGAATGGAGTCCTGGTTCATATCACATAATATATCAACCTCAAAAGCATTATGTTAAAAGATAGAAGCCAACACAAAGACCACATAGTATATGGCTCCATTTATATGAAGGCCTATAAAGAAGGTAGGTGCTTGAGGTGGAGAAAAGGTGGGTTCCTTAACAGAGCAATAGCAAAAGAACAGGCGCTGCTTTTTGAGGTCAGGAAAATAGTATGAAATTGACTCTGGTCATTATATTTAAATAGTCATTATAATTAAGCTGCTGTATACAAGTCAACTAAAATTGATGGATTCTATGGCATGTGAGTGACATCTCAATAAAGATATTTTTACAAAATAAATAAAACAGTTGTGGGGAGGACTAACCTAGTCCCTACAGCAGGCCACATGAGAATTCTATATTCTGAAAGCAGGACCTAAAATCCTAATGAAGCGAAAGGAATCTTCGATGCAGCCAAGCAATGTCAAATGTTTTCTTACAGTTATCAGGATATGAGGGAGTCGCTGCCACAATGCAGGCTTCCATGGGGTGCCGAAAGAGAATATGGTGGCATTGTCCCAGTTGCCCTTCCTGAAGAACACAGGCCAAAGTGTGAGCCTCCCCGCGTCATGAGCAAAGGACATCAGCACTATGGATTTGGTGGAGAGACCTGGCCAAAGTAAGTGAACTTTCCAAAGTCACATTCACATAGGTCCTCATGAACCGTTTCTCGTCTTTACTGTTAGTTCTGTGTTAACATGTCTGCTTTTGGATTTCTTTCCCTGTTTATGAAAAGACACAAAGAGAAATACTAATTCTTCGCTTCTTAATTGTGAGGTAGGTCTGTGGTAAGGTAGGTCTGTGGTAAGGTAGGTCTGTGGTAAGCCTGTAGATTTTGCTTTATGTTGCTGTCATCTGAGATAGTAAAGTGTTGACTTAGAAATTTTGATTAATTCCTCACCTACCTAAAACAAAATGAGGTCTGAGAGGTGGCTTGGCAGTTAAATGCACTGGCTGCTCTTCCAGAAAACCTGAGTTCGGTCCCCAGCACCCATGCGGCAGCTAACACATCTGTAATTCTATTCTGGGAGATCTGACCCCCCTTCTGGACGGCAGAGGTACTATGCACATGTGATGCACATGTGATGCACAGATATAAATGCATCATAGACATAAAATTAAAATTAAAATCAAACTAAATGAGATCAAAGGTTTAAAATGTTTTTAAGTTAAAAAATGTTTTTGCCTGAGCAAAAAATTGGCCCAGTTTATACCATATTTTTGGTTTGAGACTCTGTTTTCCAGTTTGTTCACAAATCTTTACAGAAGTGTTTGGGACTGTAGGACACTATTTTCAGGTTGATTTTTTTTTCACACATGTCCTGGGGTACATAGAGATCAGAGGAAAATGTCAGGAGTTGGTTTGCTTCTCCTATGTGGGCTGCAGGAATTGATCAGGCTTGGGAGCAATCTCCTTTACCCACTAAACTAACTAGCCTCCTCATAAGTAATAAACTGTAAAATAATTTCTTCAGCAAGATTATTCAAAACAAAAAAAAGGAAGGAGCCTAGACCTGGACGTGCAGGCATGTAATCCAAGCTGGCTAAGATGTTGAGGAAAAAGGATCAGAAATTCAAGGCCTGGGCAATTTGGTAAAAAAAGATCCTGTCTCAAAACATAAATTAAAGAAAAATGATTCAGGGTATAGTTCAGTGTTCAGGAGTGAAGAACTTGCCTAGCATGCACAGGCCCTGGGTCTTTAAAAAAAAAAAGGAAACAGCAAATTAAATTAAATGCCTCATTATTTGCTAAAGGTTATTATTTACCCAGAATAGAATCCTTTTATGGCACAGTTTTTCCTGCCTTATCTGACACTCTCAGTTGCCTGGTTTACTAACAGTCTAGGTATCTGGTTTCTCATTATTCTAAAGCATGTGAAAAATATAAATTAGGAAAGATAAGCCACACTAGAAAATGAAATGTTAATGATAGGGCCATGAGCAGCCAGTGGCCCTCTTTAAGCCTCAACAAATAAGAACAAGGCCCAGCAGAGACCAAGTGGGAAGATTCAGACAGCAGTACTCATTACAGCTCGTGTAAGGACCACAAATTCGAACACCTGTTCAACCGGCCTTAAAGACTCCGCCTCCACACAAACGCTCAGCTGTGCTACAGTGTAAACTGTAGGCTGTCGCTTCCCTCGGCGAGACACTGCTAATCTGTAGTCCAGGGATTTGACCCCAAGTGCTTCCACCTATTCATCTTATCAATTGACCCATTTATTCATTATCTATTCTGTAACCTGAACATAGCAAAAGTGGGCTTAGAAGCAGGGTTACATTTACATTCTTTGAGAGAGCCATAGCTGTGGTCCCAACAAAAAAATGCACAATATTCTAAAAAAAATCAGAGGATTCACACACAACTCCAGTGTGTTGAAGCAAAGCCAAAAGAGCTACTTTTGAATATTCAGAGAAATCAAGTTTGAAATGAAGAGGTTCATTGTTCTGACGGCAACAGCCGTAAGTCCCCAGGGAGGGAGTACTATTCACCTTAGAAATGTCACTCTTCCCTGACCTTGAGTCTAAGTTGATGTATCTGTTTTTCTTGTGCCCTTTTATGTCAAAGTTGTCATTTTAGCATGTTTTTCTCTTGAAAATATCTTTCAGACAGTCTTATCTTCTAGCATACTGCAAATAGCTTTGCAAACAACTGTAAAGACTTTTTTCTTACAGTATTTTTCTTTCTCTCTAAAAAGAGCCTTTTATACAAAATATTTTTCAGCTTTCTGATAGGTCAAGCCACAATTAATTTATAAAAATATTGTTCTTGAAACCACATGTCACTTTCCCTGGGTGGAAAGGACATTTCAGTTGGGTTCTCTTGTTTCCACACCCACTCCTTGTGGGGATGTGTGCTCATTGTTTTTTGTCAATTTCATAAAGACTAGAACCAGCTAAGAGAGGGGAACTTCACTTAAGGAATTGTTTCTATCCAACTTTCCTGGGAGCTCCTAGGTGAGAATTTCCTTGATTGATGATGGGGGTGGGGGAGGGAAGCCCATGGACAGTGTCACTCTAGGTAGGTTGTCCTGAGCCTGAGCCAGGGGGGGAGCAAGCAGTATCCCCTCTTCTGTGGTCTCTGCTTCGTTTCCTCCCTCTAGCTTCTTGCTTGAGTTTCACCCTGACTTCCCTTAACAATGGACCATATCCTGTAAGATGTAACAAACCTTCTTCTCCAAGCTGGTTGTGATCAGTGTTTATGACAGCAACAGGCAGCAAACTAGGACAGGGCGGGCACCTTCTTTCTTCACTAACTCTACTGATGAGGAGCACAGGCATCTGCTTCTTGGCGAGAGTATTTGAAGTGCGGAAACAGAAGGAGCAAGGCTAAGGGCAGATTAGCTACGGAGCAGGACTGTCATGCCACGGGAGATCACTGCTCCTCTAACTCTTCCTGACATGACTACATCTAAGTAAAGCTCTTTAAAGGGATCTTCAGTCATACTCACCTAACCATGTGTGAAAGCTTCAGAAATTCTAAGTTGAGTCAGTTACCCCCCAATTCATCCATACACTGAAAGAATAAAGTCAACAGCAATCAAAATGTATGGTCTTGTTTTCACGCTCATAAATGCTTTTATTTATAAGCTTATTAGGCAAAGTTGTTAATTTATTTTTAAAAGTAAATAGATTCTTCACTAAGCTACTGTAAGATGATAAAAAGATATTAAATAGATCTCTAGTATTATGTGAACTAAAGGATTTGTGAACCTTTTCTTGGTGATCTTTAATGGTAATGGTGGTGGTACTTAAAAGTTAATATGACTTTCTAATGTCCTAAATGGAAATTTTATCACCAGACAAGAACCAAACAATTAAAAAAGAAAAAAGAAAACCAGACACCCACCCCATGGGAGAGAGCCAACCCTGTCACTATTAATGATACTTTGCTATGCTTGCAGACAGGAGCCTAACAATGGGAATAGGAGTGGTCTTTGACTCTGTTGCCAGTCACTGGATCCCTTCTCTTAGCTGGGCTGCCTTGTTAGGCCTCAGTGGGAGAGGATACGTCTAGTCCTGCTGTGACTTGAGATGCCAGGGTGGGTTAGTACACTTTGGAGGAAGGAGGGGAATGGGCAGAAGCAGGGCATAAAGGTAGAACTGTCAGGAAAGGAGGGAAGGGGGATCAGGCTGTAAAGTGAACAGGAGGCCCTGTCTCAAACATACATGAACATGCACACACACAGCCCCAAAACAGGAAAAAAAATCTATCGGTGGAGAAATACTTATTTGAATATATTTGCCCCTTTGTTGGGTATTTAGGGAGAAGGGTTTTCCTTTTTAAAATTATGCATATGATACATGTCTGTTTTTAGATATGCACATATGAATACAGTTGCCCAGAGAGGACAAAGTGCTGTGAGCCACCAGCGGCTGCTGGGAACTGAACCCTGGTCCACCACAACAGCAGTACACACTCTTAACCATTGAACCGTATCTTGGGCCCCCTTTTTGAATTTGCGCTTTTAACAGCAAGGTCTGTTTATGTGACCTAAGCTGAACTTGCAAGTCCTATTTCTGCATTCTGCTTGTGAACTTACATGTATGCCACCATTTCTAGGCTCCTTAGGTTTTACTACAACTGAAATTACCTCTTTTGAAGTGCTAAGTTGAGATGGTTAAGTTTTCCCATCTTGTTTACTGAAAACTTCTTTACTAATTTAAAGTGTTACCTTTTATATATTCTGTATAGAAATTCTGTATATTCGTGACTGTATTCCTGTCTGTCCTTGCTATCTAGCTGATGTGCTGTAATTTTGTAAAAATATATTTAATTTAATCTGTTATCTTTTCAGAAAGCTTCCTATTGAACAATTCTACTATTTGACACAAAACAAGAAAAGTGATGTCTATGGAAATGATTCTTTGTAAGTTGTTGGCAGGGGCTGTTATGTGTGAGATCACAGAGTATTTCAAGTGGAAATGAATTACGTGAGAAATTTTAAAGCCCTTTTAGAGAAACAAACCTTTCCTTCATATTAAAGATCACTAACACAAGAAATCAGCTATAAACAAATGGAAACAAATGGACCAGACAGATTCTGTAGTCTTTAAACAAGCCTGTGCAAATTAATTGGACTAAAGGGCCAATTATCTTGGACCACATCCCTGCCATCTCCTCTCGGCTAGTAAGATGTTTGCAAAGAGTCACTGAAAATGCCAAGGCACTGTCTCCCATCATATTAAATTGTTGTTTTGAAGTGACTTCTCATGTATACTGAAAAGGCATAGGTGTATTTTCAAATAAAAATAGATGTAATCTCCATATTGAACCGAGTTTCTATGTAAAAGGAACATACAGCAACTACAGAAACACTGAAGTAACACTGAACCCTTAAGGTTTGGGCTAAGAAGCTAATGCAATATAGGACTAAGCCACTAGAGGGAGCCAAAATTTGTTTGTCCAAGCTGTACACATTTGGGTTTCATTAACTAACTCAATTCAAACATGGCAGAATTAATGGACAGATGTCTGAACATCTGTTACTTTGTATCTTTTTTAAATCTTTAATTTTTTAATAAAGTTCATCTAATTTTTTTCATTTTGATTCAAGTCCATTTTAGTCATGAACTGTCATAGCAAGCATTGTTACATGAGAACAATTTCAGATGCCAACTCATATTTTATTTATATGTAAATGTATATATAGTAGCCATCCTAGCAACACTAAATCCTTTGGATTCACATATTTATCACTTCCTGCACTCCCATATTTCTGCCTCAGTAAAATAGCTGGAAGACAGGAAATGATTTCTTTTTTCAGCTCACATCCACAGAATACAAATAAAGATAAAAAGTGTTATGGCTCAAGTGAACTGTGCGTTTATAATACACTATAGACTAATACAGCTATACAGCTTGCTGCCTTCTTGCCAATATATCCAGCATGAAGGATATCTAAAACAATTACCAGTGTAGTAAAATCTTCTGATTTATTTGGTTGTGAAACGATAACATTCTGATTATTTTCCACACCTAACATCTGTCAGAGGCGTATGACATGAGCTGAAAGCAATTGCTGAGGTCACGGTCAGCAGATAACTTGCCCTCTGCAGGGGCTTGTTTCCAGGACCACGGTATTAACTCCTAGGCCTGTGGGTTCAGAGTAATCAGTAAGTGCACTCCAGCGAGATGAGCTGGTTCAGAAAACCCATGCCTTTGGGAACCTGGCTGATTTTGTACTCTACCCTCTGTTGATTGTGCAATATCCACTGTCATGAGAGAGCAGCAGCCATTGGCAAAGGGACACAGCATACCCAATATTTATATATCCTCCCAGCCAGGCCGCACAGGTCACTTTAGGACACACAATTGCATCAGGCGTGATGTCAGGCTCTCAGGGTGCTCCGGCTACAGCCTGATTATGACAGAGGAGGTAAGAACAGGAACTTGTAGCCCCTGAACCTTCCCTGCAAATAAAAAATGCAAAAGGTTTGGTAAATAGGACTAAGTTGAAATCAGTGGGAAAATCGATATATAGGGCAATTAATATATGAAAATACCATGCCTGTGTCTTATCATTGTGCAAGGCAGTAAGATATGCCTACATGTCAAAATAGCTTAAACACAGAATATAGCTTAATATTCTTAAGTTCCTAATAGGAATTCAAGCCTTTAAAAGCTCCCACTTAAATTAGGACTTTTTTTTCCTATTTCTACTCTAGGTTACCCAAACCACCTAATTCAACAGTGGGGTAAGTATATACTTTATATTTTCCTCCCTTTTATACTAAAAAACATGACGGCATGCTTATGACCTAGATGGGTCTGAACACAGATGAAACCTTTCTTGAAAGCTCCATTTTAGTTATTGGGACAAGTCCAAGGCACTTATATTTTATTTCTGTCTCTTTCTGTACTAGGATTGCACCTAGAACACCATAGTGCATTTAGTCCAGGTCTCTTTGGGTGGCTCTTGGCTTGTTTTGATAATCTTATTAGTTTTGAGGGTTAAGCCAGCAATCCCAGCTACCTTTTAAGAGCAAAGCACCTTTATAAATTATTTAGGACTAAGATGTAGCTAAGATGGTAGAACACTTGCCTAGTATGCACCAGGTCCTGGGTTTAATTCCCAGTACATTCCTGTAAGCCCAGTACTCTGGAGGCAGAGGCAGGAGAATCATGAGTTTTAGGTCATCCTCGGCTATATGTTGAGTTTGGGGTCAGCCAGAGCTACATTAATCTCTGTCAAAATTTTTTTCCTGTTGTTTTGCACGGGAGTTTTACAAACTCTTTTGTGTGGGGGGTTTTTTGTTGTTGTTTTGTTTTTGGTGGTTTTTATTTAATCGCCCATTTTGGTTTAGTTTGGTTTAGGAACTCGGGAAGTAATCCAGCCGAAAGCTGCTCTTTGAACCTGTTCCTATATTAACATTTCCCACACTGTAGAGGGGCTGTGGGAAAGGTTTTACTGTTTTTACTCATCTTCTGGCTCTATAGGACATTTCTGGGTCAGCCTGTTCGTTTCCTGCCTACTCCTAGAAGCAGCCAGAACCTTGAGATACAGAGCTCCTTTTATTAGAAACTGGCCTAAGGAACCAGATCTGAGCAGTAGGTGCTGCTAGGCATCGATGTTCTCCCACACCTAACTGGAAACATTAAGGTTTTAAAATTGTGTTTCAGCCTCGGCGAATAGCTACTCAAAAAGCGGTCAGAATCCATGTCAAGGTCGTGGGAGAAGGGTATTAAAAGGCAAACTTCTAAGACTTCTTGTTTGGGGATTTTTAAAACACTTCACACAGGGTGTAAAAGGGAAGCCCTTTTTGCTGGGTTACATTCACCTTTCTTCAGTCTGAGCTTCTAAGTGGCAGGCTAGAAATACAGCACCGTGGTATAGGCAGGTTGGTTCCCTCTAAGAGCTGTGAGGGAACCTACTCTTGGCTGGCCCCTGTGTCTGCTGGAAGTCTTGGCCTATAGATGTGACCTCTCAGTTCTGACCTCACATGGTGTTCTCAGTGCATGCCTCTGGCTGTCCAAGTTTAAACCTTCTTTTAAGCACACAGCCTTCAAATTAGGGCCCCACCCCACTTCAGTATGACCTCCTCCTGCCTAATCACACATACACTGACCCTATTTCTAAATTAGTTTAGAACATAAGGCCCTTGGGGGTAGAATTTCAACACAGCTTGTGAGGAAACAAACCTGTAATCGCTGTCTTGTTTTCTTGCATTCTAATTAAATATCATTCTCCAGTCGGCGGACCTCTCCATCTCAAATTTCTTATTTGTACAGCTCCTACACTGCCCTTAGTCTGTGGCAGTTCTCCAAGCAATAGTAAAATGAGATCTTTTTTAACCTTTCCTTCACTGTGCTGTTTTTTTGTTTTAATTTCTAAATAATTTGCTATGTGTGTGTCCGTGTTCTGTTGACTGCTTAAAGAAATAAGTGGCATGGATTGGAAGTCCTGTCCAAGATGTTGGATTACTGGGCCAAATGCTCAAAATGATTTTATATATATATATATATAAGACCTATCAGGTCTTATCAGGAATGGCTGTATTGTTTTCCTCTGTGGTCTAGTAAGGCTGCTCCCCCTTCAGGGGGAGGTGATCAAGAGCCAGCCCATGAGTTCATGTCAGAGACAGTCCCTGTTCCCCTTACTAGGGAACCCACTTGGATACTGAGCTACCATGGGCTACATCTGTGCAGGGGTTCTAAGTTATCTCCATGCGTGGTCCTTGGATGGAGTATCATTCTCAGAAAAGACCCCTGTGCCCAGATTTTTTGGTTCTGTTGCTCTCCTTGTGGAGCACCTGTCCCCTCTAGGTCTTTCTATCTCCCCCTTCTTTCATAAAATTCCCTGCACTCTGCCCAAAGTTTGGCTATGATTCTCAGCATTTGCTTTGATACCTTGCTGGGTAGAGTCTTTCAGAGGCCCTCTGTTGTAGGCTCCTGTTCTGTTCCCTGTTTTCTCCCTCTTCCAAAGTCTGTCCTGTTTGCCTTTCTAAATGAGGACTGACCATCTCACCCAGGGTCCTCCTTCTTGCTTAGCTTCTTTAGGTATATAGATTTTAGTATGTTTATCCTATATTATATGTCTAGTATCCACTTATAAGTGAGTGTGTTCCATATGTGTCTTTCAGCTTCTGGGATACCTCACTCAGGATGATCTTTCTAGTCCTTACCATTTGCCTGCAAATTTCATGATTTCCTTGTTTTTAATTACTGAGTAGTATTCCATTGTGTAAATGTGCTACAATTTTTGTAGCCATTCCTCAGTTGAGGGACATATGGGTTGTTTCCAGATTCTGGCTATTACAAATAAAGCTACAAACATGATTGAGCAAATGTCCTAGTTGTATTCTTGAGCATATTTTGGATATATGCCTATCTAATGGCAGAGAAACACAGATAAACACTTAAAGAAATGCTCAACATCCTTAGTCATCAGGGAAATGCAAATCAAAACAACCCTGAGGTTTCACCTTACACCTATCAGAATGGCTAAGATCAAAAACTCAAGTGACAATACATGCTAGAGAGGATGTAGAGAAAGGGGAACCCTCCTCCATTGCTGGTGGGAGTGTAAACTTGTACCACTACTGTGGGAATCAATCTGGTGCTTTCTCAGACAATTACAAATAGTGCTTCCTCAAGATCCAGATATATATCTTCTTAAAACATGAAGTGGTGGGGCTGGAAAGATGGCTCAGCAGTTAAGAGCACTGCTTGATCTTCCAAAGGACCCAGGTTCAATTCCCAGCACTCCTATGGCAGCTCACAATTGTCTATAATTTCAGTTCCAGGGAATCTGACAACCTCACAGAAATAAGCAGGTAGACAAAACACCAATGCACATATAAGTTTAAAAGAAAATATGAAGTGGAAGTTAAAAGCAACAAAAAATTCTTCCTATATTTACTACAAATTGTAAAACTAATACACTGTGTGCTTTACATTAGCAGTTTAGGAAAATACTAATAATTAGGTATGATTATTTTTCAGATTGTTAGTTTTGATTTATCTAGCAAAATTAAGACTTCATTGTTTATGATATCTTCTACAGAATGCTAGCTCTGTGAATATAGGAATGTGGTCTGGACCATCTCCACAGGGCACAGCATCCACCACAGCAATGAAACCCAGTAAATATTTGATTTTTTTTTAATTGCACGTCTCTGTTTTTATTTACTTGTTAAATCCTAGAGAAATCTGCTCATCGTATCCAATTGAACATCCCTACCACACACACACAAGCCGTGGTGCCATGTTTCCGACCTTCACGTCGCCTAAGGACCTCTACACTGGTGTTAAAGCTCGCAGCCAGCAGCCTTTTCCTCCTACCGTACCAAGCAAGGCCTACGATACAATGGTTATAAAGACAAGAGGTAGAGTGTGGCCTGAAATCAAGACTGTATGTCTTCTTATCATTGTTATGAATCCCGTAGGAAGATCAAAGCAGGCAAGGAGAGCAGCAGATGGATTGGCCTGTCAGAGTGGGTTAGAAAAGATAACTTAGCTGCAGCCCACTGCAGACACCGACTCTGCAGACACGTAGCACCGGAATCGCAGCCTCTGGGAGAAACAGGACGTCTCCAGCTGGTCTCATGTCTTAGAGTACCCATAGGTCTGGTTAACTAAAATACAGCTCTGAGCTCTTCAGAATAACTACTTTTGCTTCATTTTTCAGGTAACCCCTACAGATATGAACTTCATGATATTCCCATGGATTCAAAGAGAAAAGCATTGTGTTGGCCAGGTCAGGGTGTATATTATGATGTAAGTATCATTCAAAGTGTGTGTTTAAGGGAAAATTGACATAATTTTACCTAATTCACTTAAAAATGCACAAGATGAGACTAGGGTGATGGCTCAGTGGGTAAAGTACTTGCTGTGGAGCGTGAGACCCGAGTTCTGATCTCCAGTACCTACACAAAAGCTGGGATGCAGGGCAAACCTAACCAGTCTACCCTAATCACTGAGCTCCAAGTTTAACGAAACCTCGTTCTAAGATTATAACATGGATAACGATAAAGGAAGACACCCACTGTTGACCTCTTGTCTCCACAAGGATGCACACACACACCCCTTCCCATACACATGCCCATACAGTGCATATATCAAACACATAAAAGTGTGGAGCGCTTATATCTAAATGAAAAGTGCAATTTTAACTTTAATACTTAATTTTATTAGCTGTTTCATTTACTTATGATAGGTATGGGACATTTCAAGAGTAGTAAGACAGAAGCTGTTGTGTGTGTCCTTGAAACTACATTGGGGGAGGACCGAATTTCTCATACTTTGTCTCCTCTAACTCCACCCTTGTGGTTCATAGTAAAAGTACTTTACATAATTCCACCTATGCATAAAACAAATGAGAGGTTTTTAAAGAAAGATTCATAAGCTATTTTCAGTCTAGTCATTATTAATGCATTTGTATCAAAGTCTAAAAGAAAGTACAGTATGTTAAATTGCTGCACACAAACCACTTTGAGATACAGCATGTAACTCTTACAGTAATTTTATAAGATTACTACCACCAAACCCATTTCACAGATGGGGGCACTGAGACTGTGACTATGCAGTGAGTACAGAGTTTGGGCTTGTGAGGCTTTTCTCAGTTCTTTACCTGTACTCCACGTGGATACAAAAGGGGAAACTTTCAATCAGGAGGGAGCATATCTAGGCATTTGAAAATAATAATGGCTAGCACTTATTGGCCAAGTGGTTTCTAAGAGGCAGTGCCAGGTTCTTCCATATAGTAGCTCCTCACAGCCAAGAGTTTGTGAGCTGGGTAAGCAGTTAATAATGGAAGGTTGGAAACACTGAGCTTTCCCTGGAAATCCAGTGTGGCAGGCCACACGGCTGTCCACAGAGTAAAAAATTCCTGTTTGTGTTTTGTAGTATGTCTAAAAGAACAATCATTTTAACAGGATCTCTGGGTTTTTTTTATAATATCTTTTTACAATTATATACTTTTAATAAATAAACTATCATTTTAAAAAGTCTTGCAAATAAATAAAAATATCACAGGTCTCTGATTCCTTCCTTCCTGTTACCTAAGTAACAGTAACAGGAAAGCTTATTCTGGCGTCCACCCCATTATTTCATGTTCTGGTAGTCTACGTCTCTACCATGTGCTCTCACCATGTCACTGTTTTTTGGGTTCCTCCTTGCCCAAGTGGTAATAAAGTCCAATGATGTAGTGAGTTAGGAAGGCCTTCTGGAACCAACCTTATTTTTTCCCCTCATCTGCCTTTCTTAAGTAGATTCCTGCCATGAATGCTCTCTTCCAGGGCCTTTCTGCCTGCCTAAAATTTGCTTGTTTTCCAGGGCTTCGCTCAACAATTCATTTCTATTGAAATATTGTTGGGATCTAAATCAGGAGGCCTTTGTTCTAGTTAGTAGCTGTCCTTTGTTGGCATCTGCTGTCTCAGTGATATGGGAGGCATATTGTTTCTCTTTGAGCTCTGATTAACTTATCTGTATGATTTCAGTAAAGCTGGCCTACAAATATGAAACATTTGGGGAATAATATAAAAACTGGGAAATACTGGATAAGACATTTTCGTCAGTCCAGCAAGGACATTTTTCTCCTCTGCTAACGCCTTCCATATTCCATAGCTAATACCTTTCCACACCCATCCACAGCGTGTCAACTGATTACAACTCCTTTGAGAACACAGTGTGTTGTATTTTATCTTCCACCATGTTTGGGAGGGGTGTTGTTAAATATTTGTTCATTTGTAACAGGATATCATGTAGCCCAGATTGGTATTGTATTTGGCATGTAGCCAAGAGTGACTTCAAACTTCTGATCCTCCTCCCTCCCTCCCAAGTGCTAGGATTGCAGGTATGTGCCACCACACTAATTTTATTCAGCGCTGGGGATGGAACCCCAGGATGCTAATCATGTTAGGCAATCACACCACCAGCTTAACTGCATCCCGCTCTCCCATATACAGTGCTTTCTACAGTATTTTTCACTGGCTTTGTTCCTTTTCATGTCCCCATTGTTTAATCTTACTTTTGTGGTCTGTTCTAACGAGTCTTTTTGTTTTTGTTTCATTTTTCGAAATAAACCAAAAAAAATGCCCTGTCTTTCCTGGAACTTACTCTGTAGACCAGGCTGGCCTCAAACTCAGTGCCCCACCTGTCTGCCTCCCAATTGCTGACATTAAAGGCATGCACCTGGCAGTGGCGGTGTGTATATATGCATGTGCGGTCAGAGAACAGCTTCCAGGTGTCATTCTCTCCTCCTTCCAAGGATTCTGAGATGACACAGGGCTGTCAGGCTTCATGGCAAACACTTCTGCTTGCTGAGCCAGCCCACTGGCCTAGGGCTTAGTCCGTAACAGAATATTTTAAATGTCATCTTATCCTCATCCTTCCTGATACATGTTTGAAGCTTATTCTATCGGGACTGCAGAGCTCTGGGTACCTCATTCCCACCCAGAGCCCACAGTATCTCTGTATTTGATCTGTTTTCTCAACTGAGTTGTCACTGAGCACTTGCTGCTCTAACCAGGTTGTGGTGCTTTGAATAGGAATGGCCCCATAGACTCATATGTTTGAGTGCATGCCCTATAAGGAGAGGCACTATTAGGAGGTGTGGCCTTGTTGGAGGAAGCGTGTCATGTGGAGGCTTTTACGCTCATGCTGTGCCCAGTGTGACACACAGCCACTCCTGCCTGCGGATCAAGAGGTACAGCTCCCAGCTCCTCCAGCACCGTGTCTGCCTGCAAGCTGCCATGCTTCCCACCATGACGACAGTGGACTAGACCTCCTTCCTGTGAGATGCCGTAGTCATGGCGTCCCCTCAAGCCACTGCTTCCTTCCTTCCGAGATCTCCTGTCTGGCCACTTCCAGCCATTACTAAGCCAGACATACATTCCTTTTCCTTCCAAATTGGTAAACAAGCAAGTTTTAATATTTGATTATTCTGGGCTGCTTATGTCACTCTTTGCTGAGAAACCTAAATCCCCTGCCCTTTCTTTCTCAATAACAGAGTGCGCTTAGTATTGGGTTTGTGATATAGAGTCTTTAGGACGAAATGTACTTTGTAATCATCTTTTGAGTAAAATGAGATCTAATTCCAGAAGGATGTGCCATACACTTCCCTTACTTTGCTTTTTTGGTTTTTGTTTGTTGATCTTGCTTGTTTGTAGTTTTTCAAGACAGAGTTTCTCTGTGTAGTTTCTCTACTTGCTTTGTAGACTGGGCTGGCCTGGAACTCACAGAGATCTGCCTGCCTCTGCCTCCCTAAGTGCTGGGATTACAGGCATGCACTGCCTAGCTCACTTCCCTAACTTTGAACTTAATTTAAACAATTTTCAAAGACTCTCCAAGTCTATTTATTAATTTAATGTTCATTACAAAACAGCCTTCCTTAAACCTAAGCATCTGGATAGAGCCTTGGCTTCTGTTTGAAAGAGAGCTCACTTTTTCCACCTTTATAGAGGCCCCACTCAGATGTTTCCTGGTTATTAAAACGCTTGCCAAGATACCATAGACAACACTAAATCTTGCATTTCCTATTTAGTTTCTTGTGTCCTAGACTGCATCTCAGCAAGTGATCACTCGGTATAAAGTACATTAGCCAAACCTCCTAAGACAGTGTCTGAAGAAGGCCCATGTATTCCAAAGATAGCTCTGCAAATAAAGAAAAAGACAAGGAAACAAAGAGCGCTTTGGGGGACTAGACAAGACGGCTCGCTGGTTAAAAGCACTTGCTGTTCTTGCTGAGCACTCGGGTTTACTTCCCACCATCCACAATTGCCTGTAACTTCAGTTCCAAGTGATCCAACACCCTTTTCTGGCTTCTGTGGGCTCCTGCACACAGGTGTATACATAAACGCACAAGTACACATACATATTGTATATGCAAATAAAATTTAATAATCTTTTTAAAAGAGCTTTCTTTACACCTAAGTAAGCAAGCCATAGATTAATTGACAGCATATAGAGGTAGCTATTTAATATTTCTTGACAGACTCAAGTGCCTTTTACACGAGTTTTCTACTTCCCTAAAATGGGAGCTGCTTCAACATTACAAGAATTCTATCAACAGTATCACCCTTAGGCCTAGGAACTTTTCATGGCTATCCCCTGCCCTTCCTATTTGTACTCCTCCCTGTGGGGCTGAGACTTTATGGAGTAAGAGGCCATACAACACATGTTCCCCTGTCCCCCAACACTCTAGAGACTCTTCTTTGTATCCATCCTTGAGGGTTACTATATCCCCAGCCAATCTACAGCTCTAGGCTAGTGGGGTAGTGAAACAGCTACCAGCCAGAATGGGGATGATGTGAGGTAGAAGAGAGCCCCAGGGGGACCCCAGACTAAGTGCAGCATCTGGCAGTATAAAACTTGAAAGAGACTAAGAAGTCTGAATTTGGAACTGTCTTTCCAGGTTGCTAAATGGCGTGTTAAAGTAGATGCCAATTTGTTAATTTCAGCTAAACTGTTTAGACACATGGTAGCTTTCCATTTATACTTCAAACCCCAGGCCCTGCGAGCTTTAAGGGGGTCTTGGTGTGCAGGCAACAAGTGGCGGAATGTTACATACTGCCCACCTCCACCCTATCTCTGCTTCTGTCGTTTTTTGTCTCCACATCTCTGCCTAGTTGCTGTGACATAGCATAACATGGACTCTCTCATCTCCCTCCTTCCCACCCTGCCCCCGGCCTCACTTCTCCATTCAACTAGAATCAATCCATTTCCTCAGTGAACTTCTAAGTAGTGTTGTCTTAACCTTTTTAAAAATAGTTTTCTGTAGTCTCTTTACGCCTACTCTCTTATACTAGCCACTGTGCTCCTGGAACATGTTTGCTTTTGATGAACCTTCTTTCCTGCCCTAGTTGTGTCCATCCAGGCACTGACTGACCAGTTAGAGCCACACTAAGATGCATCTAGCCATGTTTACATGTACAACTCTCTAGAGAATACAAAATAAAACTACGGTTCTAAAGAATGACTATTATATTTTAATTTGAGTGACTTAAGCCTTTGTCAGCTGTGGCCATCATCATGCAGTTCACTTTCAGGGACAGAAGACAAAGCAGCAGCCACTTTGACTAAAGTCAGCCAGCAGTTCACAGAACCCTCAGTATGGCTAATGAAACTGCACTAGAAGTAGAGTATTCAGGGACAAACTCCAACCTAAGTTCTCAGAGAATTTTAGAAGAGATGTTAACATCTCCTTGATAAAATGTGGTTATAGTTACAACCACCATGCCTGGCTTGAATATAGTAATTATTGAAAAAAAATGACCTCAACCGCTTGCCAGCTGGGACAGTGAGCCAGCCCTCATTCAGGCGGATACTGTTAGTAACAGCAATCTTTATGTTCATATTCTAGTTTCCTAAATGTACTGAAAAAAACAAGTCAATATTCTACCCCAAACCTCCTAAAACCTTTGCTCCTAACCCATCTGTGAGCCCATGGGAAGCTGTGGAGTCTTCAAAAGAAGCCAATATACAAAGAAACCTTGAGAGGTCCCACTGGATCACTTCATACAATCATGATTTTACAGGTATGAGTCCCCGCTAGCACAAGTAATGAGAACAAAAAAGGAACACTCACAAATGCTGTCTATCACAAGCTTCCATTTTCTGATGTCCTTTCATGTTACTCATTGTATACTAATCCACATTAATGGGAAAGCTCAGTTTCTCTTTTAAATGGGCATTTGGGAGGTAGGCTGGTTTATATTTTATTGGTTATAATTTATATGATAAAGAGAATGGGTAGGTTTTCCTGTTTACAAAGTAGTTTAAATACCATTCTTAATTTACCAAAATAATAAGACAATTTTTTCATTAAGGTCCAGGGCCCATGAGCCCCCTTGAACTGGATGATTACCGTGAAAAGGAGGCAGCAGATCTAGCTGGACAAATAGGATTTGACCCACAACCTGTAAGTAATCTCAGTGAACTCTCATTTATGTGGGGGTGGGGGTGCATCCAGGCCTTGTCTCCTCCCATGTTTTCTGTCTTGAGTATTGGTTGACACCCAAGCAAAATGATGTTTTCTGTCTTGAGTATTGGTGGACACCCAAGCAAAATGACAATCTAGTTGAAAGATAATTCTGAACTTACCAGAACTGATCTAGAGACCCTTATCACTATTTGGAAAAACAACTCTTCATAGTACTATTTTTTTAAAACATTTTCTACCATGCTACCATTGATAAAATAATTCACAAAAGAATTTGCTTGCAAAAAGTAAGCAAAGTAAAAGTAAAGTAAAGCTTAACTAGTGACTTCATGATCCTTGATAAAATCTGGATCTTTGCAGACTTGGGCATCTTACACATTACCATGACTTTTGAAGAAATTAATGACTTCTTCCTGATAGTCACAAAAAATGAGAGTTGGCTGAATTACAATCAAAAGCCAATGCTTTTGCCTATATAAATAGAGAACTGATTATATAACTGGCTTAGGAGAAATTACCAAGCCCTGTAATAAAATATATAATCTGTTAGCCCAATTATGTAAAGAATGCAAAATGACCTATATTCATTTGTTGGTTTACTGAGGCCCTAAATTGTATTCTATATGAACACAACTTCTGAAAACAATTTTTGAAGGTATACATTGTGAAAACATATATAACTATAAGCACATGAAAACATAGATTAGTTTTAGATTACACTGAACACTTTAATTTTATATTAGCTCCAGCATTTGTGAAGAGGGTACCAAATCAAACACCTGAGTTGGTTCCATAAGTTGGGCTTTATAAGCCACCAAAGGGCTTTGAGTTGTTTTGATCTGTATTTGCAATGGGCCCCCTCCATTGGATTAGTTATATGGTCTGACTCTGGGGCACAGCCACTCCGGGGAAGGCTGTTTTGGTGCTGATCAAAATCCCTGTGAACCTTTTAAAGAATGAAATGCAAGGACTGGAGCTAGAGGTGATGTTCAGTTAGTAGTGTGCTGCGTTAGCATGGTGGGATCCTGGTTTGATTGCTCAGCACCTCATAAACCAGGCATGATGGCACATACTTAAACTCCAGCACCTGAAAGGTGGAGGCAATAGGTTCATGAGCTGAAGGTCACACTCAGCTGCATCTCAATTTCAAAGCCAAGAATTCCCACACAGAAAAGCTTGTCTATAGCCAAATAAAAAATATATGTTTTCAATTTTACCTAAAGCCAGTAAAAGAGAAAGATTATTTATATGGGCCCAAATTCAATGTTGTTAAATAAAAACTGAAGGATCTTAGTGTGTACACTTCCAGCCCTTTCCTATTTACCGAGATAGTGAAAATAGGTATGAAACTGGCCTATGTGTAGCCATATCATTGTAATGCTACATTTATTAATCAGATGATTTTTCACCTTTTATTCCACTGGTATAGCAAGAAAAATTCCATACTGCTTTAAAACCTGCCAGACCTCTGGAAGGTCGAATTGCCCGGCTTCTTCAGAAACAACGACCTCTGGAGGCTTCGGGAGAGCAACAACGACCTTCCTGTCCAGACTGTACCCCTAGAGTCGTGTGTGCTTTCCACAGATTCATACCCAGTTCTTTAGAAATGTTGGCAATGAAGGATAACCTCCTGCCTGGGAGGACCCATAAAAAACAGGATATCGAAGAGAAGATTAAAGAAGAACAAAGCTTGATATCTACCTATCCACTCCCAACTTCTTATCCAACAAAAGATATGAATAGTCTTTATGACCTAAAAACATTTCCAAAAATCACAGACACTAAAAAGACAGATGATTTGTACCGGAGACAGCTGGCATTGAAACCCTTACCTGTATCCTACTCTAAGTCAAATCATTACATTAACTATGACCAACTTAAATCTACCTTCCGTGACCCATATACGATATGCCAAAACCCTGCTCGCCTCAGTAAGTCTAATATTCTACAAAACAAAAGTGATATGGATGATTTCAATGTTGACAGGTTCTTAAGTAAACCAGAATTTATGGGCATGGACATGGAATGCCGTGAAGAAAGAAGACCTATTGTGGGATGGATTTCTAGAGCTGAAGCATCTGAGCCTCAGACCAACCTACTAGATCTTAGGAAACCATTTTCAAAGTCCATGGCACACAAGCGTTTGCATAACTCCATCCGAGAAGAACAGAAAGACCTCAGGGATAAACTGCACTCTGGGATGAGACATCAGTTCTATGGCCATAATGCCCATTATTTCTACAATTGAGAATTTCCCTCTGTCCTTCAAATCCCAGCCTCTTGCAGGAAAAGAAAATATGTCACAGAGTGACCTGCAATTGGCTGGATTCTCTTTCTGTACTAAGCCATAATGACATTAATGAGGTTGTTTTTAAGAATTAAGGTTAGGATCTGGTCAGAGGGACCAAAATAATGTCCTGACTTCTTAAAACATTTAACAGTTTGTCGACAAAACATCAAAACCATGGAAAAAAATTAGTCTTTAATCTCATCTTCAAATGATACTCTGAAGTTTTCCAAAATCACGAAAATCAATGTGCAGACAAAATTTACATCATCGTTTTGCAAGAAATGCAAAGTTGAAAAAATTCAAATATTGAAGATTTGACAGATAACTATAGAATGTATCATGCTTTAATAAAATTAGAATATTAACAATCTCTTTCTGTAAATGTTTTCACAAAATAATGGGTAAAAAGGGTAAAATTTATCTGAGTTCAAGACCATCCTGCTCTACATAGTGAGTTACAGGAGAACCTCTGTCTCAAAAAAAGAAACAATAAAAGGGAGGGTAGAACTCAAATCCCCAGTTAGATGATGGTCGAGTGGCTCTCCAAGTTGTGTAACTTCAATAAAAGTCTGTCGACAAGTCAGTGAGCAAGAGGAATCCTGAACGTTCTGCATGTACTCATTAGATGTGTTTCCTTCCCTTAGCCTTCTGATAGAAAACAGCAATTTTATACATGTAAAGTTATTTTGTGACAATCCAAATTATTAGACTTCCCATCTTGGCAGGAAAAAGTGTACCAAGAGTTATGTTTTTAAAAGTTCTCTTTGATGCTGTGTGTGTGTGCCCATCACAGCACCAATGTGGGGGTCGGAGAACCTTCATGAGTCTTCTCCTGCCACTGCAGGTTCTAGGGCTCCAGCTCAGGCATCAAGCTTATGTGACAAGTGGTTTTACCTACTGAGGCATCTCGCTGGCCCATGAGATACATTATAAAAATAATTTACAATTAAGTTAACAGCATGACAAAGTTAGTGTCTGGGATAGCTGAGTTGCTTAGAGGAGGCTTAGACAAGACCAGCTGCTCAGAGAAAACAGACTAGCCAAGCCACATAGAAAGAGATCAGCTGAGCTGCCTGGAAGGGTTCAAGGCACTTGAGCTGCCTGAAAGAGCCTCCAGCATGATGAGCTACCTCAAGATGGGCACCGAGCCCCAAGTTCCCAGCTTTTGTGAACTCTCAGCCCATGCTGGGACAAGCTATGATGCAGCTGTCTGAGTCATTTCTGTTCCTGTAAATATACCCTCACCTACATTCCTATAAATAATGGCAGTAAAACTCATTGGTTCATACAAAAATGTTACATGTTTTGAATTATTTCTGTTCAATAACCAACATGTATATTAAGTAAACCTATTCTGAGCTAAAACTACAAATTGTGGGTAGGTATTAAGGAAAGCAAAATTTCCATATTAAAATACTGAAAACTGTAATGCAATCAATCACATGACAATTTCTAAATTGTTCATAATTTTATAGGCTACTGGGCTAGAGTGTAGCTCAGTAGTAGAGTCCTTCACCAGCATGCCTGGGTTCAGTCCATAACATCAAAAAGTTTGTAATACAGGTTCTGGGGAGAGAACACGGCAGGGCGAAGCACTTGCTCTCCAAACACAGGAGCCCGCATATGGCAGTCAGGGTACCAGCCATGCCTGTAACAGGACCCTCAACATAAAATTTAAAAGTTAAAAATGTTTAAATGCCTTTTTTAATAGTCACTGAAATATCCAAGGTGATGTGCAATATAGTGAACATATTAGGTACTCAGGTCCTATTATCTCATCCTAGAACAGGCCCCAGGACTGGACTTCTAAGGAACCAATGCTGAAAGATGTGACTCCACAGTGCAGCACAGTTTCACCCTTTTTTACAGCTGTGTGACACACACAAGCATGACACAGTGTACATGTACAAATTAGAAGACATCTTCGTGTG
Source organism: Pachyuromys duprasi (assembly GCA_028658305.1). Taxonomy (NCBI): domain Eukaryota; kingdom Metazoa; phylum Chordata; class Mammalia; order Rodentia; family Muridae; genus Pachyuromys; species Pachyuromys duprasi. The sequence continues at coordinate 72,645,453 of CM053763.1, read as the reverse complement.
GATCATGGGACTGAGCGCAGGCTGTCAGGGTTCACGGCAAGCACCTTTATCCACTGAGTCATCTAACAGGCCAAGGAACTTTTAAGTTTTAATTATACATTTTTTTTCCTTGGGTCTCCAGGGTGTACAGCTGCATTCTAACTACAGGTGTTTAGCCATTGCCTTGTAAGAGCACCACAGCCTTCATTTCAGCACTGTCACAGTCATCTGCTCTCAAGGGGAAGTATGTCCTAACTCTAATATGGTTAAAATGAGAGGCTCTGAGTAAGCGGATACCTATACTCCACGTAGCTCAAAAGCAGTGGTGACAATTTCTAATGGAGATTCCAGAAGTAGACCACCCATCCAATTTCACTTACTCTTAAAATGATCAAAAACACAGTAAAACCTTATAAAGTTTGCTCGTTAGATTGTGCCTTATGCTACAAGCATACAACACACACACACACAAATCAGCCAGGTTAGTGGGGAAAATTAAAACATCAGGAAGATGCTTTCTAACTACCTGGGCACATAAAACTGAAGATGGAGAAAACAGCCAACAATACATGGCAGAACCCTCAAACGGTCCAGACTTAGCACCAGGAGCCTTTAGATCTGACAGCAAGGGGAGGAGGGACTGGAATTGGAGTTCAGGAAGCAGGCACTCAGCCGCCTGGGTGTTCTCTTCTCACTGTCCACTCCACAGTGCAGGACAACTGAGGAGACCAGCATCTCTGGCATGGGAAGCAGGCATGGCTGAGGATGGGATGCTTCCCTGAAAGGGGAGAATTATAGTCACGAGGGTCCCAGCTGGACACAGATCTTCAAAGGGACTCAATAAAGGAAGGATAGCTGGGAACTGTTCACAGAGATGTGGCTGAGTCAAAACTGCAGGGAGCTAGTGATGCTCCAAACAAAAGGCAAGAAGCCTTTTCCCAGCCCTTCAGGAAGTTTCCAGTGCCTCCCACTAGCCCAACCAGAATCTGGGAAGCATGGGCTATCAGGGTTAAGAAGTCCTTAGAGATCACTGGATTAAGGCAAAGAAAGGTAGGAAGTGGGTCATCATGAGTAAGAAATGCTAAGAGCACGGGAATCATCTTCTCTGGGTCTTCTAGATAACTGGCTGCAGCTTTACACTGGCTGCCTCACCTCGCAAGTTTATATTAATAAACAAAAATTGATGAACCACCTCTGCTACCTTCAGACTAGCCTAAAGCTTCCTCACCTCTTAGTCCTTGCAGACTTGAAGAGTTAAGCCTTACAGTGGGTTAGGCTTGGCTTATGGGAATCTTTCTAGATCACTAAACTGCCTCCATGTCAGCAACAAGGTGTTTCACTTCCTTGTGTTTGCTGGAGTGATGCTTTTCGTTTCCTGCCTTCAATAATGTTCGTTTTCCATTCTCAGCCTCACTATCTGCCACAGGAAACCAGAGTGTTGGGCTGTCTTCACATTCATTATGCTTTGCTGACTCAGCTTAATAACTTGTGGGGTTTTCACTTAAAATGAAAATATATAGTTCTCTGCTTCTCAATTGAAGACTCAAAGGCTACTGTAGAGGTTCTTTGTTTGTTTGTTTGGTTGGTTGGTTGGTTGGTTTTTTCTTTTTTCTTTTTTGTGTTTGTAACAGGCCTACATGCAATTCTGTTGTGTCTCAGTGGAAAGCAGAGAGAGAGGAACAGTAAACCAGTACAGTGGTGTGCCATCTTGCATGCATGCATTTCCTGATTTTAAAACAACTATAACAATGACATTGATGACCATATATTACAGATCACCCTAACAATTATATACAAGCAAAGACTGAAATATTGTGAAATTACAAAAACGTGCCATCCAGACAGGAAATGAGCATATAACTTAAAAACAAACAAACAAACAAAACCCCCCAGCATCTTCAGATTCATTCCACACAGGGTTGCCACAAACCTGTAATCTGAAAGAAAAAACAGAATGTTACAAAGGGGAGGAAAAAAGCACAGCATAATAAAATGAGGAATATTTGTACAGATGTGGGGGTTGATAGGATTGTTCATGTGACTGTGGATGATGAGAAAGCTGGGAGTAGCATGGCTAAATTCAAAACCCAGAAAGCCCCAACCAGGGAATCTACTACCGCAATTCTGCCTGGGAAGGAAGAGGTTACTGGTGAAAGTTCCAAAGACCAGAAAACCTAGAATTCCCTGTCCCACAGCTAAGAAGGGAGCTCTGGAGCCTGAAGAGACAGCAGTATTTCCCTTTTCTAGGCCCTCCACCTATTGCATTTGCCCACCTATTCTGGATAAAAGAGAACCTATGTTACTTACCCCACTGATTGAAATGCCAGTCTCTAGGAGATACTTTACTGACATATCTAGAAATAGTACTAGCTACTTGGATATTACAGAATCCAGTCAAGACAGTTATCTGTCTCAGCGGGTATGAAATTCCAGGTTTTCAAGATGGAGTTCCATCCACAGATGTTGGCCAGTTGCATAATATGCCTATACTTAATACCACTGAACAAAACAGCAAACTCTATGTGATATGTTTTACTACAATAAAAAGGAGGAAACTAAACTATAGTAAATCTAATTAGCAAAACTGTTTATCTATCTGGCATTTCTCTTTTTCTCCTCCCTGGCCTGCCTTCAGAATTATAGTAGCTGGCATTTTGTCATTTCATTGTATATAGAACATGAACAAACACAGAGAGAGCTTCTGATGAGAACCTCATGACAAACAGCATCATACGGTAAGGAGCACCAGAAGGAAGTCTCATGGCAAAGGAAGAAGCAAGAGGGACCAGGTTTGCTCCTTCATAATAACTGACTCTCTCAGGAACGAATTCACTCATGAAAGAACTATTGTGCCCTTTACAACTTGAGCCCAGATAGAGCTTCATGGAGAATCAAGACGTAAGGTATCTGACTGAGAAGTCATGTTCCTCCCGTTAGGCCCTTCCTCTTAACGATCGTACCACCCTCCAATACTGTTAATTGCAGGGCAAGCTTCCAGGACATGAACCTTTGAAGGATAAACTACACCGGAACCATGTCCAAGCAGAGAGCCACTTGTTTAAATCGGTTGGTAAGGAAAAATAAGACGTTTTGGTTTTGTTTTGCCAAGGATGACTCTGACCCTCTCATTCTACTGTCTCCTCCCTCCCAGTGCCTGGATTACTGGTGCACCTCATCATCACCACCATCACCCATTCAGTGATGCATACAGTGTTAGCAATCAAACCCAGGGCTTTATGAGTGCTGGGAAAGCAATCAACTGAGACTAGTATACAGGAATAAATTGCTATGTCAATCCACTCACTTGGTTAACTAAGTCACTAGCATACCTATAAGATTTGCAGTAGGATGTTCTTGAAAAACTTGTCATCAGCCAACTCCTTTATAAACTAAGAACAGTAACTTCTGCTACACAGAGAGAACATACTGAGAGAATAATGACCTCAGTAAGGACTACATTTTCTTTGGAGAAATTTGGAAAGCAATATCAGGACTTGGTTTAATGACATAGTGAATGCCTACAGGTGTGCTATGCCAGGTCTTTAAAAAGTCTGCTAAATAAGCATGTATACAAATAAGTTAAATAAGCCTATAGAAGGACTATATCTGAATACTCAATGAATGCCCCCACAAGCTACAAAAAGTCTTGAATATGTGTGATTTCTATGGTTTTATAATGAGGTGTGGCCATAGAGAGTTGTGTTAGAGAAAGAGAAATTAAAGTTATGATGGTTCAAAAAACAATGAAAATACAGTCAGACCTCCACCTATGGATTCCACATCCATGTCGTCCAAAAACAGCAGATCACACCACATACTATGTAGTTAAGACTTACAATATTCTCAGGCATATTTAATGACTTTAGAGTTTTTGTCTTGTTCCCTAAGTGACACTATATAGTACTGTATTTGACATTAAGAGATTACTTAAATATTGGGAGACTGTGAAGATTATATGAAGCATTATACAATTTCATGAGAGGAAGTTGAGCACCTATGAAATTCTGTGTGGATTCTGGGAGTTGTTCTGGAATTAGCTGTCCCTGGGGATACCTAAGAACAACTGTACTCATACAGACTGATATCTTCCCTGGAGCAGATTACAGGCCAAGTGGCTTGAAAAGGATCTTCGGCCACTTAGACCAGATCCCTGACATCTAGTGTCAATCTGACGGTGGAAGGAAAGATAGTAGAATATAAATAAACTCCACCAGAATGTTCAGGTTTACTTTAGATACCTAGAGAAGAGCCTGGCACACACCAGGCACAGGCGGAACAGAGGGAAAGGACCGGCGCTCATCAGAATTTGGGACAGGAGTAATGACGTTAACTTCCAGTGAGAGAAGTTAGGGTATCGGGGAGTTTTAAAGTACAACTGGAAAGCGTGCTAACAAAACTTCCACCTCCAATATGGCCAGAAGGGATGCAAGTCCAGTGGATTCCCAATGATCCTCTGATCAGGTCAAACCCTTTACCAAAAGCTTGTCTGGCCACCCTCGTTTTTCTACTAAACACTCGGGGAAGCGAGCAGGGAGTCCAGGCGTTGATGCTGCTGCCCTAAGCGCAGCCTCTTCCCCGGCTCTGAGGCGCTGGGTGACTGCGAGAGAAGGAAGAAGATGGTTTAACAGAGGGAAGGTCACCAGCAGGCGTCCACCCCAAGGCCGGTGCAGCCGCGCCAGTCAGGGAGTGCTGACCAAGTCTGGGTAAAGGTCGGCAGGCGACCCGACAGCCGTCTAGCCAGCGGCGGCAGAAGGACTCCTCAGACCTGGGTGTCAGCTGAGCCGAGCCGCGCCCGGGCGCCCCAGGGCGTCTCCGCCCCCGCCTCCGGCGTCCGCAAGCTCGGGCACCCGGGGGTGACGTCATCCACGTCCACGCCTTCCGTTCCAGCGCCTGTCGTAAGCGTCGGGCTAACAACGTCCCTAAAGGAAGGGCGCCCTCTGGGCACATCCTACCATGCTAGCCCGCATGCGCGCGCACCTCGCGAGCGCGCACAATGCTGGAGCCAATGAGGTGCAGCTACGTCATGGCGCAGCGCCGGGCGCCGACGCACGTCAGGCAGCGGGCGAGCGGAACGAGTGTGGTTGCACCGACACCGGTACATAGGCGCGGGCCGGCGTGTCCTTGGGCTAGAGAGCGGGACGTCGGTGTTCGGGACGTAACCTTTGTGGGGTCGACCAGCCGGGAGCGGTGAGCGCGCGACGAGGACGCGGGGCGGGAGAGGCGCGAGGAGGCCGGCGCGGACCTGACCCAGAGGGGCATGCGGGACTGCGGCAGGGGAGGGCTGGAGGCGCCTCGGTGGCAGGGCCGGGTCCCGGAGTCCTGGAGGGGACTCGCCCGCCGCCCTTTCAGGAAGCAGTAGCTGCTGCTCCTCTAGGGCAGAGCCTGGCCTTTACCTGATGAGGCGTCTGGAAGGGTGGCTTTCCCCAGTCTCCTTGAGACCGGCCTGCATGGCTAACCTCGTGGTCACCCCCGGGGTCTCGGAACGCGAGGGTGAGAAGGTTCCTACCCCAACCCTCCTTTGCGTTCCGGTGCTAGACTAATGCGAGAGAGAGCGACTTAGCCTCCACTTGAGGCCAGAGCGGGTGAAAGCACCAAGAACCCTTTCGCCCCCTCCCCCCGCGCGCCTCACCACCCCATGGATGTGTTTTGTCTTATCTTTGGAATTGGCTTTCATTGGCAGCACAGACAGAGTTAAGCATCCCGAAATGTTAGAATTGTAGTGGTTTGAGCTTAAAGGAATTACAGTCCAGTTTCGTCTTTGTGACTTTTTGACCTTGCCCTCTTCTGGAATTGAGTTTTGAGCTGGGTTTCCACTTCCATTCCTTGGGCATGAACCTGTCATGAATACAGACCCGCTTTAAAAGGAGGGTCTCCTAAATACTGTGTTTGCTACTGAAGAGTATTGCAAACGGACTGAGTAAGGTAGCATCCGGCCTTGTATTAGAGGTGGTAAGAATAGCTGTAGGTTGGTAGTGAAGCAATGTGAATGGTCACTGGGGTCCGTTGTGTGTGTTGCTGTAACAAGTTACTTGAACTGTTGGGTTTTTTCATTTTTAGAATTAGAAAATGGGTGATGTTGAGAAAGGCAAGAAGATTTTTGTTCAGAAGTGTGCCCAGTGCCACACTGTGGAAAAGGGAGGCAAACATAAGACTGGACCCAATCTCCATGGTCTTTTTGGGCGGAAGACAGGTCAGGCTGCTGGATTCTCCTACACAGATGCCAACAAGAACAAAGGTAAGTAGGGGGACTTTTGCTAAGCCATAGTACAGATTGCATGGGTGTAACCCGTGCAGACTTAACAGGATTATAAAACACTTAACCGCTGCATCCCTTTCTGTTTAGGTATCACCTGGGGAGAGGATACCCTGATGGAGTATTTGGAGAATCCCAAAAAGTACATCCCTGGAACAAAAATGATCTTCGCTGGAATTAAGAAGAAGGGAGAAAGGGCAGACCTAATAGCTTATCTTAAAAAGGCTACCAATGAGTAATTCCACTGCCTTATTTATTACAAAACAAATGTCTCATGGCTTTTAATGTGTACCATAATTTAATTCGTACATCAAAATTCAGATCATGAATGACTAACAATATTTTTGTTGGACAGTCTCAATTTAAGTAAAACTGACTTGTAGTAAAGTGGATATGACCCTTTTTAAAATAATCCAGTTGCACATAGACTGTCACAGCTCTCCCTTTCTCAAGATAAAATTGGACTTAAGTAGTAATGTTCTACTTTCCACAAAGATGGGGATGTCACCTCAAACCTATGAAATGGTTTTGTACTTAGGTTTATATAAATGGGCATATGATTATGTTTAAACACTGGGAAAACTCAGTCTCATTGTCTCAGAAGCAAGAAGACTCACCTGTGTTTCAACTTGTGCTCACTGGTCTGTTACAGGCAGTGGTTAAACGTCAGTAAGCAACTGTCTTTCTTGATGATGCTCTTTTATGTAGAATTCCCTATGTTAAGGATGCTGCCCTTTTACCACTGAAAGACACTGATTGTGGTTTGCGTAAGAGATCAAATAAAGAATATTTAATACTTTATAGTTCATCTATAAGTTAAAATGCTTTTCGAAACCAGCACTTGGACCTTACTTTCTAATTTTTTATTATCTAAGACGACTCTGTAATCCAGGATTGTCCTTAAACACCCATTCAGAAACATAATAGTGGAATGAACTTCTGTCGATGTGTGGTTGGTAATGGTGCTCTTTGCCAACTTACTAGATGGAAAGATTAAAATAAAGGAGATAGTTTTAAAGTTATCAACAGTAAGAATATAATTTAAAACAATCACAGATCATGCTTTGGTTGTGCCTTGTTTAATGACTGTTAAAATTTTAGTTGTTTCAACTTTCCCTAATGGAAAGCCATGCTCTAGTGAAGGCACTAGGTGGTGTTCCCTTCAGCTCTGGAGCAACTTAACCTAGAACAACACTTCACCCTTAGTTCTTTGTCAGAGTGTGATGTATAAGGGGAAATAGTTACATACTCACTAAGTAGTCCTAAATTGTATAAAAACCGATAGGGAAATAAGGGTAATAGCAGGAAAAGAGCCTCATCGATGACATCAAAAGTGTGGAGAATGATTAACTAGGCCCCTGAAGTCTGACAGAACACTTTGATATAAACCTTGTTCATATAAGAAATTGAAGACAGTCTGGAAACAGATTTAAAGTTTTCTGTGATTTGGAGTTTTGTAAGATTTATCTTATTTGTATAGGTGTTTTGTTTGTATATGTCTGTATACTGCACATATTGCAGTACCCTTGAAGGCCAGATGAGGGTGTTAGTTCCCCTGGGACTGGTTACAGAAGGAATCTGCAGTGTGGGTGATAGGAATCCAAGCTGGGTCCTCTAGAAGAGCAACCAGTGTTCCTAACCCCGATAAGGTTTTTACTTCCTAAGTCCTTCATAGGTTGAGCTTTGGTGAGTCCTAAGTTTTGTAACGGCTTTCAAGGGACACTTTTTAACCAATGTGCAAAGAAAGCAAGCCTTGGAGTTACCATTTTCTTGTATCCTCCAAATGATAGAAAAAAAAACACAAAACATCAAGCCATAAAGATGAATATAGACATTTGGCTTAAGATTTTATAATATAGGCGTTTCATTATTGATTCGAAGAAGCCTCATTAATGTAACGGGTAGTTTGATAGTCTTATAGCTTATAAATTCAGGTACTTTAACCTAGAAGTGATAAAGCCCTGGTGATTGAGTCATGTCTTGACATGCTGCTTACCTCACTGGATATGCCTTTTGTGAAAGCTTGAGGAAAGCATCCCTACTGATGTTCTCTCTAGACCTAGAACATTGTCTAAGGCCTACATTGCACAGTTGGTAGCTCCTATGTTCTAAGGCTAGTAGACTCAAGTAAAATACCTAGTGAAGATAGAGGGTAAGCCCTGTGAGTAATGCAGAAAGGGGACAGTCTTTGTTATAAAGAGTACATTTCTCTTAGAAATAAGGAAAGTGGGGTAAAAAGCTACCTCTCTGTCACTCATCTGCTTGTTCTTAGTTGCTGTTGTAGGTGGCTAGTTTAGTTGTATCACAAAGGGAAGTGAGGTGAGCTTCCCGGTGCCACCTAAGCTGAATGCTTAGGAAAACTGCCCCATAGAACTTCATGTAATGGGTCTTTTAGATGTACGTGTCCATTACCCACTTGCGGCAGTTAAATTCATGAAATGTAGGATGAATACAGAACTAAATTCTTATTGAACTAAATTTCTGTAGCTACAACTAGCTAGTTGCTGCTGTATATATGGCATGAATTACATAAATTCCAGTGCCTTTCTGAACACTGGTAATTCCTTAGTCTAAATCTCATGCTTGCTTCTGATTTTATGATGCGTCTCCAGTTGAATTTAAGTTGGCTGTTTTAGGTGGGTAGAGAGGCACCTCTGTCTTTTGTTGCCTTTTCACAGGCGTTCTATTATGTCTGTTCCCTTTAACCACTGGAGATTGCTGGATAAAGGACATGTTGGGGTACCTGCTGGCTGTCGAGAAAAAAGGTCTTAACAGACTAACCTTCCACAGCTACGTAGTCTTAGATGACTTCATATTGGTTAAACTCAGAAGAAAGCTGAAACCAATTCATTTCTAGTGATACCTTTTTGAGCTTCCTTTTGTTAGAATATTTTGAAAGCCAAAGATGTTGCTGGGCCCTGAATGAGAGCTGCATAGAGCATCCAGGTGAGCTCCTGCAAATACACCAAGGACTCCTGTTCCCTGCTGAATCTTCAAAGTATTACTGAGACTCACACTGACCTTTGGCTGCATCCATTTGTTTAATAAAACCCAAAGTATTAAGTTTAGACTTAGTTAACTTCTGGATTATTTTGGTTGGGAATTTAATGTGCTTAAAAAACTAGTCATGTCCTAAACTATCTTCACACAAAAAACTTAGGTAGGTTTATCATATGCCTATATTCCCAAAGAATAAATGTTGTAGTTCATTAGTAATCTTCCTGTCCATCAACATAGCATACAGCTCATCATTTATAAGAAAGACACATGGGCAGGGGACCAATGTGTAATAAATAGTAATACCATTCAGTTTTTAGAAATAGTCTGACTTCAGTTGCTAGAATTTTGTTTTAATGACCCAGGTATGTTTGTTTGTTTTTTTCTCTTCTAGACAGGGTTTCTGTATGTAGCCTTGGCTGTCCTGTAGACAAGACTGGCCTCAAACTCAGAGCAGCCTGCCTGCCTCTGCCTCCCTGAGTGCTGGGATTAAAAGTGATACCACACCCAGCTTAATGACCCGGTAACATTGACATCTAAATACACTGGTGTTTGGGAAGATTTTAAGAGATGTCTTGTAATCCAGCTGAGACGTTACAGATAAAGTTTACTGAGCCATATGAAGGCATACGTAGCTGAAGAGCAACACAGATGAAACCAGAACCAAGAAACCTTTGCTGTAGCTCAGTCTTAGTCAGAACTCCCAATTCTGGGCTGATCAGATGGCTCTGGGTAAAAGACACTTACCTACCTTCAAGCCTAATGACCTGAGTCCAATCCCGAGAGCCTTTATAATCAGCATACTGCCTGCCCTCCACGCATGGTGTGGCGTGCATAATGCTTAAGATTCTCAGACAGTAATGAAATTACCTTTTTGTTTCCCATTCACTAGAAATTCAACCACATTCTACACTGGGCTCTTATTTAATAGGTATCTATATAACATTCAAACATTGAGTTAGTATTTCTATAACATTTAATAGGTCTACAGCTTGAATTGTAAACTTGGAAGAACTGTTGGACTAGATAATTATATTATTTGAGGTGTGATGTAGAAAATGTTGGGCCGGGGACTAAAACTGATGAGTACAGTGTCAGTACATTATCACACATAGGCCCAATCCACCCTCACACCTAACAGAAAGTAAAATCCCTACTGAATAAGTCACATTTGTTCATTTGTGTGTCTACAGCTGATTTCATGTTACATTAAGACCTGGTAGTGACAGTTGGGTGTGGTGGTACATGGAGGATTTTGAGTTCTGTGTCAACCTGAGCTGCAACAGAAACTGCAGTTCAGAAACGGATGCTTTAAGAAAGTCTCACCAGGCTCAGGGTTGTGGCTCAGTTGCTAAGAGTATTTATTTAGCATGTGTGGAACCCTGGGTTTGGTACCTAGCTTTAAACCAGGCATGGTGGTGCATTCTTGTGATGCCAGCCGTTGGGAAGTAGAGACAGGAAGGTTAGAAGTTCAAAGTCATCCTTGACTATATAGTGAATTTGAAGCCACACTGGACTAAGACCTGTTCTCAAAAATACAGTTAGGTTTCACCAGTTTAGAGACTTGCCAAGTGGCAAAATGAGATTGTGTTTCTCATAGATGGACAGAGCTTAAAGGTTACTTTGGTAATTACCTTGCTAGCTTTCATACAGACTGACCCTGCCCTTTCCAGGATGACTTATAAAACTTCATATGAACTGAGTCATGTCTCATTTATTTATCATCTGTCAAGCTGGATGTGGTAGTGTAGGCCTTTAATCCCAGCACTGGGAGGCAGAGACAGGAAGTTCTCGAGTTAAAGACCAGCCTGGTCTACAGAAAGATTCTGGACAACCAGGGTTATACAGGGAAACTGTCTCAAAAAGAAGAAAGAAAAAAAAAAAAAACAATAATAGTACTTTTTTATATATTTTATGTGATGAGTGTTTAGCCTGAATCTATGTACAAGAACCACATGTGTGTCTAAAGGCCAGAGACCAGAAGCAGGTATCAGATCTGGAACAAGTTTCAGATGAAACCTGGGTCCCCTGTAAGATCAAGTACTATTAACTAGCAGGTAGTCTTCTAATAGATACCTGCTTTAATAGGAACTGCTCCAGGCTTGTGCTCCTGTGGCCCTCAGAGATGGAGCCTGCTCAATCTCCACATTGTCTACAACAGAAGCCTTATAACTATGTCATCTTCCCGATCCTTTCTAGCACAGGCAGCTGCTGGTAGGATCTAGACATCTACTTAAACCTCTTGTCTTTACTACCCATCGTCACACCCACTAAGCCCTTGAGCTCACCTAGGCTCCCCATAGCCTCTTAGTCATCCACGTACCAGTGAATGTCTGTCTTATTTACTTGGACTTAAAAAAACCCCAGGCCGCTGTCATTTTCTGATGACCTCTGTCCTGAGCCAGACTCGGGATTTCTTCTCAGTCTCTGAATTCTCCATATTCTCTACCATGGCCATCTGTGCTTCCTCTCCTGATTTGCTCTGTAAACCCAGCCTGGGCCGTCAGCCATCTGCTTTCTCCAGTCCCATGCCTGACTTCAGTCTTGGAGGAAATTGTGTGTTTCTACAGTCAGGCCCTGTAATAGAATCAACCCTAAATCCACTGAAGCAGTGGACACCTTGTCAAACTGTTCTTTATGTATCCAGTTTCCAAGTCCTGCAGCTACTGTGTTGTTAAGCTTCTTGAGCATCTTAGCCTCCCTACCCCTCTTTCTCATGGCAAATGGTCCTCCAGTTTCCAACATGAATTCTTTACCTCCTGGCCAAAAGGAAAATTCACCCGGTTTGCTGCCTGCCTTGAGCAATGCTATTAATCTCGTGATGGCTCAGAGTGTTCAGATCATCAGTATCTCTACATGACACAGATATCTCAGTGTGCTCTACCTCCCTCGGCCTCCCTCTTCCACAGGAGGTGAAATGCTGGATGCCTGCTTTCTTTTCAGTTGAGGACCTCATGGGCACACTTCCATAATACAAATAAACACTGTGTATAAGTTCTTAAGCAGTAGCTTTTCTTATTCGGTGTGAGTAATGAATTTGTAACTGTCCCTACCTGAATAGGCCTGTATAGGTCCAGACTGAACCTTTCCAACTAGGAGAAACTTTTCATGTACACAAAATTGTTACATATTATATTTAAAATATAACTTTTTGTGGCTTTTACTGGTGAAGGTTGGAGAAAAATACCTCCCAAATTTGAGCCTTCTGCTAGCAGTACCTAGCAGAACCAAGCACACTAACCTTCCTGTACCTTGGATTCCTTGTCTGTAAACTGGCATTAGCCTTCATAGCTGTGGGATTTACAAAACCAGGTGGCATGCTAACTGGCATTCAGTAACCAATGTTAGCTAGTTTTGGACTAGCCAGACCAGACACGCTGCCACACTGTCTACAGTAATAAAAGTGCATTTAGGAGTTAAGGACACATGATTTTTCCAAGGGGAGTGAACCTGAAGCTCACTGGGTCACAAGTGGAAGCTTTAGAGATTTGTATCCATGACAAAATCATGTCATTCTAAAGTTCACCCCTCCCTGTGTGAGACCAGGAATTCATGAACTGTGACCTTGACATTCTCCTAAGAGTGTTCCTAATCAGGGCTGAGATAGACTAAAAGAATGGATGCCTACTGTTCGTGCACTCAACTTCCAAGTATGTTTTTCCAGTAACCCAACAAAGTTTGGAGTTTTGTTAGTTTGATGCTGTGGTTGGCATTTTGTTATTTTGTAGCAGAGTCTGCCTTGGGTTAGGCTGCTCTGAACTGCTGCCTCAGCCTCTCTAGCACTAAGAATATAAGCATGTCACCACACCTGGCTGGCGTAGTTCTTACCTGGTTTGCTGGTGTAACACAAGTCCTGGCCAAGGTTTTCCTGAACCTTAACGGTCGTCTCAACAAGGACAGAGAAGTCACGATGGTAATGTTTGCATTAGAGAAAGTATGGGGTAGGAAATGTTGAGTTACGCATCCACTCTTCTGCTTCCCCAGAGATTCAATATAGGTCAAAGCAGCATGGTGCCTTGAGGACCCCTACCCTGTGAAACTGGGAAAAGCCCATCACAGAACATCGTTCACTTATTTGGAGTGGTGTTAGGTAGTTGTACTGTCGAAGACTGTTGGTTCTGGAGCAGCAGCGCTTCAGTGATTCTTGGATGTAAAGTGTACAGTACAACAAAAGCTCATATGCTAGCTCAGTGAATTGTTTGCTGAGTGCATACGTCACAGATGGAAGGAAAGAGATCTGTGAATCAGATTAGAGTATACACACACACACATATATATACTTATATATGTAAAAATGTGTGTGTGTGTGTGTGTGTTTTGGAAAATAACAGAAAAGGACTGTCCATTCCAGCATACCAAGCTGGCATTTCAATGTGGCGAAGGGCAATTTAGTTGACTGAAGCTCAGGTCAAGATTTAGGCAAATTCTCCAAAACAAAATGTAGTTGTATCCACTAAATTATTTTGTTGAGAGACCTGCTTGAAGATTCTGATAGCTTTCTTTCTATTCTCCAACCCAAATTTGACAAGCAGGTTAACATCAAAGTCTAAAGGAGAGTGATGTGTTGTTTCTAATAGATTCAGTCAGTTGGAATGGCTGCCCTTTTCTGACAGAGTTCTCAAGCAGAGTACCTCAACAGTGGGAACTCAATGCACCACAACTAAACCGAACCTCTGAGTTCACATAAAAGCAAAGATGTGCCCTGAAGTAATAGCCACAACCTCTCTGTCCTTTCCTCATGATCATGCCTTCTCAATACCATTAGTAGGCTTCTTTCTGTCTATTCTGCATCCATTCCCCACCCCCTTCTCCCAGGAACCTGGAGGGATGATTGCCGAGCAGCCGTGTTGGGTTGGTAACACCTGAAGATCGCAGCCAAGGATGATGAAGTATAAAGATGGAACAATGTGTCCCGTGGATAGTATAGTGAAGATGCCATATAAACCAGATTACATTACCATTTCAAGAGAAATCTTTCTTAAACTGTTACCATTTCAGCATTTGTTGCGTGCATCAATTCTAATCTTGATACCCATGTAATAATGTCTCCTAAAATAATGCCTTTAGGTTTTTTCTTACCTCCTCCCCCCCCCCACCACAGGAGTAGCCACATTCATAAGCACCTAACATGCCAATGACTTTCTATGTTTACAGGTCTAATCTCTAATATACAAAAGCTGTATATTAAGCTGCATTTTAGACACCTCTGATATACACATACACATTGTGATGTGCTTAAATGAGAGTAACAGAATATGTACATATCCTGACTCCTAAGCCTTCAAAGTTATATTGTAGGGCAAAAGAGACTATATGAATATGATCAAATTAAAGATCTTGATAGAGGGACTTTACCCTGGTTTATTCATGTGGTCCTCATCTAGTGATAAAGATATTTACACATGAAACAGGAGTCAGAGTTGGAAAGAACAATATGGTACAGGAAGCAAAGGTTGAAGTGATGTGGCTACAAGCTGAGATATGCCCGGTAAACCATTCTAGCCTTGAACTCAGAGATCCACCTGCCTCTGCCTCCCAAGTGCTGGGATTAAAGGCATGCACCACCACCACTAAGCTCAAAACAAAACAAAACAAAACTCTTGTGGAGAGCCGCTTGTTTGTCAGGCTGCTTTGTTTTTGAGCTCTCAGTGGAAAAACATGTTTTCACCCTGGCCTTTACCTGGAGTCAGGGATAAGCAGGATGTTTTGCCAAGTTCACTTCCTTTTGTTTGTGTGAGGATCGCATAGACAGGTGGTCAAGGTAAAAAAGTTTGACTTCTCCATGAACCTCTTCATTGTACTGATGTGCTTTGCTCTGACTATGAAAAGGGATTGTGGAATAAACCAGTGTGACAATTCCTACTGGCAGCCGTCTTGAACAGACCCCACATAGAGTGTTTTGGGGTTTGTTTGTTTTTTCCTTTCAGTCCTCACTCCCCACTCAAGAACTGTTCGACTCTGCTGGCAAATTTGACCCATTTATATTTCCTGTCTTTATCATTAGCTCATCAAAACCAGAAATTACTTGTGTGCCTTGGGTTGTCCCACACTTGATCTGTCACTCATTGTGGCATATTTCTTGTTCTACATATTAACCTCTGTACACACACATACACACAAGTCTTAAAAATAATTCTCAACAAAAATGTTGGTGGGAGCATCAAACTGCTCCACCGAACTACCCAGTCCCTTTGTCCTGGACCTACGGTCTCAGTCATAAACGTGCTGCCCCTATGCAGACCTTGCCTGGTATGGAGCATTTCCTTAATGACAGAGAGAACACCTTCGCTTTTTCTCCCTCCCTCTACACCCTCATGTATCCAGGCTGGTTGTGAACTCAATGTATAGCGAAGTATGACTTTTGTTTCTTCTCCTGACTGTGCCTGCAGAATGCCAGCATTGCAAGTATTCACCACCACACCCAGCTTTATGATGCTATGTTTTGCCTGCTAGGCAAACACTCTATCAGCTAAATTACATCCCCAACCCCTAGAACACCTTCCCTAGGCACTGACTAGCATCATAGTCCTGCTTCTTCCTAATCTCAGTGTCCGCCAGGTCATAGTGGCAGCACTTGGTCTTTCTCCAAGTTTTTGAAAAAGACAATTGGCTGCTTTCTCAGCCCTATAGCTCAGGATTGCTGCCATTCTACTTAAACTTTTTAGAGTAAATGTTCTATCAGTCCCTTATCACTCATGAAAGAAAGCTCATTTGAGCGTCCAGAGATATTGTCCTCATTTCATCCTGATAAAATACTGACCAAATGCAGTTTAGGGAAGGAAAGGATTTATTTTGCTTACACTTCCAGGTCTATCATTGAGGGAAGCCAGAGCAGGAACTCAAGTAGGAACTGAAGCAGAAGCCATGGAGGAGTGCTGTTTGTTGGCTCGCTGCAGGCTCGTGCTTATCAACTTTCTTATACAGCCCAGGAACACGTGCCTAGGGCTAGAGCTGCCAACCGTGGGCTGGAGCCTCCCACCTCAGTTAACTAGAACAGTGCCCCACAGGTGGTCCACAGGCCAACCTGGTTGAGGCAATTCTTCAATCAAGGATTTCCTCACAGATGATACTAGCTAGGCTTTGTCAAGCTGACAATCAAAGCTAACTAGCACAGCTATATTGCAGTCTGTTTTCCATTTGTATCACCACCATCATCCTCAACCCTCCGCCCCCAAACAAAACTATGGTAGCTCTCTTATTGAATGTATTCTCTGCTATGGGTTGTAAACTAGTCAATGTGTTCCTGTCTTGCTAAGAAACGACAAAAGTCCTTACTAAAACAACAGCAGTAACTACTGTATTGCTATCATAACTATTGTATAGCTATAATATTTTGTACTTTAATTGCATGGCTACATATTGTCCTTTGTGCCTGGTTTCATTTCACACTCAACAAATTCTGTGGATGGCAGTGGTGACTGGTACTTATTACATGGTTCTATGTCACTCTTAAAATGTAGCCGCTGGATCCAACAGAGCCCATGATGCTAATGGTGAGTATAAAACTCAACAATCTTTACTAAAAGGACTGACAAAACTCACTCTCTTAGTACTGAAGCTGGAAATGCTAATCAACAAGTAGGTTGTAGAACAAAGATTCAAAGAACGAAGCCTGAAAGATCCAAAACCCTTGATCTTTCGAGTATAGCTGTCCCTCCTGCTTATAAAAACTCTGGGTAGTCATAAGTAGTCACGAGCCTTGCCAATGAGAAAGAGACTATCTCAAGAATGGTCCATCACCGTGCCCGGTTAAACGGCATTGTTAGAGGCTGGAAGAAAAGCTTAAGACCTCCATACTTTTCATCAACAGATGAAAGAATAAAGAATACATGTTATACATGAGAACCTGAGTTCACACTCAGAACTGTAATCCCAGTTCTGGGGAGACAAAGCCAAGAAGACCTTGGAGTTTGCTGGCCAGATAGTCTAGCTCAAGCGGTAAACTCCAGGCCAATAAGAGAGCCTATTGACAGACGGGTGGGCAGTTGGGGCGGGGGACGGAAAGTAAGAGAGAGGAAAAGCTGAATAACATCTGAGGAGAAACATCCAGGGTTGTCCTGTGGCCTCCAGATGCACACACACACACACACACACACACACGCGCGCGCGGGGGGGCGGGGAGGTGGGAGGAGAGAGAGAGAATATGGGTTACTTAAAGATTTGCAGGAGGCTGGGGGTGGCTGGTATGAGGAAGAGATTTTTGGAGAACTGTGGCACTGCAGGGAGCCTGTCTTCAACATCTAGTTTAGTGTTTCTGAAAGATAGTAAATGATTAATCAGTAGATAATAGATGTTAACAGTTTCAATCTTTCTGCAACGTGCACACATAACACCACACAGAGTCCCACAAATGTATTCAAGTATTGCACTGAAGCACCAGTTAGTGACTGAGAACACAGAAAATGTTGGTGGCCTCAAGTAACTTGTCTCCAAGAAAGAAAAGAAGTAGATTCTTGGTGCAGCCATTGGTACTATTCCAGTGGGTCAAAACCACAGACTTGTTGTTATACAACATGAGATATTCCCCACACGTTCACATTTGGAACACTTTGTCCCCAGCTAATAGCTCTGTTTTAGAAGGTGCTGGAAACTTAAGCAAGTGTGGGCTAGCTGGAAAAGGTAGATTGCTGTGAGCATGCTTTTAAAGTTCTAGTTGTTCTCGGTCCCCTTCTCTGTCTGCTTCCTGATTGCCATTAGGTAAGCAGCCTCTGCCACAGCCCCCTGCTGCAGTAACTTTCTGCCTCAGCACAGGCCCAGAATTAACATAGGCAGGAACTCTGGACTATACCTCTGAAGCCTTCAGCTAAAGTCTTTTTTTTTCCTTTTAAGTTGTCCTCTCAGATCATTTGGTCACAGTAATGGAAAGCTAACTGACCCAGAAAACTTGCACCAAAGAAGTAGGGACATTTGTATGACTAAATCTGACTGTTTGGAACTGTGTTGTGGGAAGATCTTAGACTATTTTAGAGAAAGCCTGAGAGGCTATCAGAGAAGTTAGTGGGCAATTCTAGTGAAACTCTGAAGCCCCACAATCCTGCTGGAAATGTAGACGGTGAAGAGTATGTGTGGTTTCAGATAGGAACAAGGATGCTATTCACGTGTGGACCTGAGGCTGCATATACTACATCCTGGTAAAGATCTTGTCTACCGCCTGTCAACACTGTACCAGTTTGTGGGAAGTGATGAACCCTGTGGAGGACATTTAAGGCCTCCCAGCATTTCAGCCGTGGCGTGGGTATTGCTGGCTGCCTTTAGCTTCTGAGAATCAGAAGCAAAAAGGAGAATAGAAAAACTTGAGAAACTTGCAGTTTAGTTAGAAAAGCCTGGGCGTGTGTCTTAATTAGCGTTTCTATCACTGTGATAAAACACCATGGCCAAAAGCATCGTGGGGAGGAAGGGGTTTATTTCAGCTCACATCTCTCGGGTTACATTCCATCACCGAGTTAAACCAGGGCCGGAACTCAAGCAAAGCAGCAACCTCAGATGTCAAGGAGGGGTGCTGCTTTCTGGCTTGCTCCCCAAAGCTTTCTTATAGAACTCAGGACTACCAACACAGGGTAGCACCACCCAAAATGGGCTAGGCCCTCCCACATTAATCATTAAGTAAGAAAAAGCACCACAGGCCAATTGTGCAGGGACATTTTCTCTACTGAGGTTCCCTCTTCCCAGATAACTCTACTGGTGTCAAGTCAACATAAAACTAGCCAGCACACCAAGGCTAAGGAAGAAATGCACTAAGTACTTTGTATGGGGATGATGGGGAGGATTCCTTAAGGACAACTCAGGAATTGACCAGCTGCCACTCATCTTCACAAACTCAAAGGTATGAAACAGTAAGTTCTTTTGGAAGATGTTCCCCTTGAGGAGAGAGTCCTGCTCTCACAGATCCTCCTACAAAGTTGTTACTTCAGGTGAGAGACCAAAGAATCAAAAATTAGTTTTTTAAGCTATTGGTTTAAAATTTAAAGCACAAGCCTGAACAAAGGCCAGACAGGTGGAGACATGTCCAGCTACCTGTGGGGAGGACTCAACCTTACTGAATTCCTTTCCTGCCCACTTGAGATACAGTTGCTAGGAAACTGGCCCAGACTGTCCCTCTCACCTAGGACAGCCAAACAAGGGAAGCCAGACAGTTAATGGTTTGGGGGGTCCCTTCTATAGCCAATCAGTTCAAAATGTAACATCCCCTTTTGTGTTTCAACAAATAGCCACTTGCCAGGCAGGAATTCCCCTGCTTTGGGCATGCTGGGAGGGATTGGACTCTTTAAATCAACCACCTACTGTGAGCACACGGCTCTCTGCTCTCAACAGCTGTGTTGGTGAGGGTGTGGGCTCAAGCTATAGCATGTAATAAAAAGATCCTCATGTGTTTTGCAATGGACTCAGCTCCTGGCAGTCTTTTGGGGTCTCACAAATAGGGCACAACACAGATTCATTCCACAGGGCTCAGATGCTCAGGCATTCTTGGCTGCCATTTTTGTGGATGCTGATAAAAGACACAGACCCCCAGTCAGAAACAAAGAGCAACTCTTTCTTAATTGGAGTTAAAGATGGTTGTGACCTACCAGGTAGATGCTGAGAATTGAACTGTGGTCTTCTGAAACAACAGCCAGTGCTCTTAACCATCTCTTTGACCCAAAAGGGTATTCTTAATTGCAATTGCCAGATGCCAGAGTTATCTTTTCTTTTCCATTCTCTCTCTCTTTTGGTTTTTCAAGACAAGGTTTCTTTGTGCAGCCCTGGCAGTCCTGGACTCGATTTGTAGACCAGGCTGGCCTCAAACTCACAGAGATCCATCTGCCTCTGCCTCCCCAGTGCTAGGTATGGGCCACCACCACCTAGCTTCAGAGTATTATTTTTGTGTTACTTTCTCAACTCCTGATTCCTACAGCATGGTGCAAAGAGTAATAACACAAGGAGCACAGGGTGTGGAGAATTCAAACTATATCTAAAAAGTGTCTCTCTTTCTCTGCCTCTGGTGTGTATGTGTGTGTGTGCAGATGATACTGTCCTCTAAGATTATTTATTGTACAAATAACTTTAAAATAAAATCATCCAGAACAAAGGTTCTGTTCAAAGAACCAGAGGACACATGAGCAATTCATGGTTAATTGTCTTCCAACATACCCATGGAATATCATGAAACACCTGTAATGTGCCTGGGCCTCATTGTATGCAGAGCCAGAAGATGATAAGAATTTGAAAATCTTTAACTCTAAATAAATTATTATTGGGATTCACTAACACCCACTTCTGTCTGCCTTGCTGCACACTTTGAAATCCCTTTACTAGTTTGCTTTTGTTGTTTATCAGGGTTTTCTTTTTTTGATTCAGTGAAAATGTATTGGTCCAGCTCTTAAAAACAAAACAGAAGCCTGAGCTGGGTGCGGTGGCGCATGCCTGTAATCCCAGCACTCTGGGAGGCAGAGACAGGAGGATCTCTGTGAGTTTGAGGCCAGCCTAGTCTACAAAGTTCAGGACAGCTAAGGCTACACAGAGAAACCCTGTTTCAGAAACAAACAGACAAACAAACAAAAAGAAACACAGAAGCCTGTATATTATGTATTGTCTACTAGGCTGTATTCAGACTGACTTGGTTCCAATGAAGGCCTGGACCATAGCTGTTGAAGGGTACGTGGTCTCAGTTGTCTCCATATGGAACCACGATGTTGGTATCTCCACAGTTTTTCATGAGATGACCTCTCTTCTGCACATAGGTTCGGTTTGAAAGGAACATAAAGAAATAAGTAAATAAATGAAGACAAAAAGGATATAGAATGTTGACTAAAAAAGTTAGTCATGAGCCAGGTGGTCCAGGTAACTGAACCCTAGACATGAAACTAATCTCCCATGGGGGACTGCTGGTGGTATTCCAGGGTCTTAAGTGTCCCCCACATTCCTGTGTTGAAGGCTTGATCTTCAGTGCAGCGTTCAGAGATAGGGCCTTTGGGGGTGATTGGGCCACCAGGGACCCATGGTGGCATTTGTGGATTAATCTTGCGATGGGATCATAAGTTAAGGGGTACTGAAGGGCAGAAGGAACTTCAGGAGGTGGGGCACTTGGAGAAGGCAGGTCATTGGGACTTGTCCTGGAAGGGGGTAGTGTGTCTCTGCCTCTTTCTCTTTTGATGTCACTGCTTCTCGATGGCCATGAGTGAGCAGCTTGCTCTACCACATGCTCCCCAGCTCATGGTGTTCTGTCTTACCACAGACCCAGAAACAAGAGCCAGGTAACCTCGACCAGAAGCTGTGGACCCAGATGATCCTTCTCCCTTTAAGTAGATTTTGTCACGATGATAGAAAGCTGAGCAATGGTGTTGACAGAGCTGGAACATCTGTCTTCTTGGGCTTCTATCTCCCAACAGGAAGATTTAACTTACACCCCATCTTATCCCTTCCAAATTTAGGGAGTGGAAAGTAGCCATGAATTATGATAGCTGAGTTTCTTCTTCGTGAATGGAAACAGTGGGCCAGATTCTTTTGCAATAGTAGGAATAAAGAACTGTAAATACCTTCAGTCCCTCTCCTCCTCTACTCTCACTGTGTGGCCCCTTCCACTCACTGGCCTGGTCTCAGAGGACACCGCTTGTGTTCTGTGTCTCTTCATAACCCTACTACTGATTAGCAGTAAGAAATTAATAAATACCCCATGAGCCATTCTGTATTATCTTCCCAACTAAAGCTTAGCTCTGTGGTGGTGGAGATGGTTCCGTTATTTTTTTATTCCCCATGCTGCTTAATTAATTACATGAAGCAGTGATCTTAGATTTCATTAAGAAATGGGACTTACCAAGAACAGCACCATTCATACTTTAAGGTAGTTTTAGGGGACAGGTTAAAAGGTTTGTCCTTTTTGAATGAATCGTTGGATCTTCAATCTCTTGCACTGGCACTAACCTGACTCCTCTGTAAGTATTTTATTTTATTTCTGGTCTTCTCTTCACCTGCTGTTGACTAGCAGACTTCCTTCCCATTCAGATTGAGGCAATCCATTTGACCTTGTTATCTCTCCCTTACAGGAAGGTTTTGAAC
Source organism: Pachyuromys duprasi (assembly GCA_028658305.1). Taxonomy (NCBI): domain Eukaryota; kingdom Metazoa; phylum Chordata; class Mammalia; order Rodentia; family Muridae; genus Pachyuromys; species Pachyuromys duprasi. Next base: position 72,623,192 of record CM053763.1, on the reverse strand, counting down.
CAAATAGGTTCCCAGGTAGCTAGGTCCTTATATCCGTTCTGATCAGTAGCTATCTCTTATTCAAAAACCAGCCTGCAGCCCACTTCTCTTGGCCAGGGCTCTTGGGTGCTCTTTCCTAAGCAGCGGCTCATGGAGCTACCAGCCCCTGTGAGTGTCATGATTAATAAAATGCTTTACCGAAAGTTCAGGCTACATGTTTATTCACGTTACCTGAGAGGAGAGTTGGAAGAATTTTATGATTGTGTATAGTGTAGAATCCCGCTCAGCAAATCCTGGATATTTGTAGAGACTTCACATTAAGCGAAGGTATAAGTGTCCTGTTGCTTGTCAGCTATCATTTCTGTTTTGACAGGGTAGGGGTTTGTGAATCTGTCTCTGTCTTCACAGTCAGTTCCCTGCCTTTGACTGAAAGTCCTGCTTGTGTTTCCCAGTGGTGTCTATAGCTGTGGCAGTTTGGTTTTAAATGACTGTTCACCAGAATGTGTTCTCCTTCCTCTCAGGGTCATTCCTGACCACACCTTTCCATAAATCCTGCCATCCTGATATGGCCTGGAATGTGTGACATTTGCCTTACACCTTTCTAAAACACTCAGCACAGATTCTAAGCAAACACTGTGCACTGAATATTTTACACAAATTATCTCACTTAGTCCTCCTAACAGCCCTAACAAGTAGGCATCAACACTGCTTCGAAGGTAGAGCTTGTAAAGTTAAATAGCTTGGCCAAGTTATACAATAAGTGTGTATGAGAATGGAGGCTTAAACTTGATGTCATTGTCTATGGTCTTTGGACTCGTCTATGGTGAGTCATTTCTGGGTTCATTTCCGGGTTCGTGGGGAAGGCATAAAAGTCTGTTCCCCACTCTGCCTCCTGCAGTGCCGACTTTGTCTAAGGCAAAGTGACTAACTGGGTTCTCCCTGCTCCCATAGTCCATCGACGCCCAGAACACACCTTTAAAGATGTGTTTTATTTTTTTGAATTACGTGTGTGTGCGCTGCATGGGGGTATGAGGTTGCCCACGATTCCAGGCGCCTGAGGAGGCCAGAGGCGTTTGATTCTCTGGAGCTGGAGTTACAAGGGGTTGCTGGGAATAGAACTCTGCAGAACCACCGAACCACCCCTACACGGTGTATTTTTAATGTATGATATATGAAAATGCTCCTTGGAAACGTAAAACGTTTATTTAAACTTAGATTTTTATTATCATGATGCATTATGGAGCCAGATAAGGATCCGGGAACTCCAGGAGGCATAAGCAGAGGAAGGTCAAGTGTTGGAGAGAGCAGGGGGAAAGAGAGAAGAGGTAGAGAATTTTGTGGGCTTGGTCACCCGGAAGCTGGCTATTTGAACACGTGGTTCTGAGGGTGACAGAAACCTTTAGAAACTGGAGGCCAAATCCCCACTCTTCTGGTAATGGCAGCCTTGCTTGGTTCTCTGGGGGAAGACGGAGCTGTTTGGTTTAATGCCCTACGGTGGTCTTTGCAAAATAACCGAAATTAAAAAAAAACAATAAAACAATAAAACGAAAGTTGAAATCTGAAGACAAAACAAATCAAAAATTCCTTGAAAATCAGAAACAGCCCCTGTGCTTGGCCCCAGAGTGAACGCAAGAGGGCGCGAGGCTTGCACGATTCACCGGCTGCCGCGGAACGCACCGGACCCGTCTGTTATTTGGAGAAGCATTTCCCTAAGTCCCGCGAGCTACACCGACCGATAGCTTCCCACAGCCCACCTCTTGTTTAGTAAATATCATCTCGGTTAAGTATCCGGGTCCCGAAGATTCGCCCGTCCGTAGGATGAGGAATTATAGATCTAAAACCAAAAGCAGAAGTTTAGTCCGGCATGGTTCGAGAAGCGCTCATGGCGTCGCTCGAACCCTCCACGAAGGAGACGCCTTGGGGAAGACTTCCGCTGCGTTCAACCCACAGGACACAACGCTTTCTGAGCTGCAGACTGTTGATCCTTCTAACCCCTATGCGGGCTCCATACTCACAAAGCGAACTTCCCACAATTCCTCAGCTTCTCGAGGGGGGGGGAGGGGGGCGGTCTGTGTCGGTGCCAGGCAGCCCTCAAGGAGAGAAAAACAATCTAAAAATTCCAATTCTCTATGGCAAAACAAAGGAGAAAATCAGATAAACCAGCGTTTGCGGCGGACCCACGTCTTATTTTAGGAAGGTTGTTGGACGGGGAAACTGAAATATTATTCATGGTTTGCCTTGGAGTCCAAAAGGAGAAGGTTAAGAGTTGGGCAACAGTGGAACTTAAGGTTTTTGTCCTGAGTTTGAGGTGGAGCTTGTTTGTAGGCGTGGACACTTGTCAAAATGCAACTGGTGATGCTTTCAAGAGAGCGTGTTCCAGCAGGGAAAATCAAGAGTGTTCTGATAGCTGGCCTTGGAATACCTTGTCCGAGCGGAAGCAAGAGCATCAAGGCGGAAGCCAGTTTAACAAGAATCAACACGACTCTAACTGCTTCTTTTCTGTTGCTGCTATAGTAAATTATCACAATTTAGTGGCTTAAAAAAATGATCAAATGTGAGTTCTGTAGAAGACCAACACAAGTCGCAATAAGCTCCAATCAAAGTATCTGCAATATTCTAAAATGGTGGCTAATAGATTTGATAACTGCATTCAAAGTCAGAGCCTCCAGCTGCAACCTACGGTTTACAAGAAATACAGGAGTCAAAGGAATACAAGAAGTGACCTTAAAGGGTGTAATGAGAAAAATCTAGACTATAGAAAGCTCCTCTAGATTAACGGCTCATTCTTCAAAACACTGTCAGAAAGCAAAAACAAACAAACAAAAGCAGGGAAGTCACAGTTGGAAGACTTAAAAATGCATCAACTGATTACAATGTATTGCTTCTGTCTGAATCTTAATTCAAACAAACTTAAAAATGCATAAGGCAATTAGGGAAATTGAGCGACTGAATATTTGATGATATTAAGAATGTTGATTGTCTTAGATGTTATATATATATATATAGTTACAGATTAAGAGACATGGTGTCTGGAATTTGTATCAAAGTAATCTGGGGGCAAAACCAGGGTAAGGTGGGGGAAGAGAGGGAACAAGATTGACCAAACTGATGGTATGGCCCCCAAATGATGGAAACTTACTCATTACTCTGTTCTCTTTATGCTTCTTTAATTTTTCAATTTTCAATAATTAAAACAAATGCCATTAAAAAGGTGGCTCAGGGAATATGTACACTCTTTCTTTCTTTCTTTCTTTCTTTCTTTCTTTCTTTCTTTCTTTCTTTCTTTCTTTCTTTCTTTCTTTCTTTCCTTTTCTTTGAAATAACACCTCATGTGTCCCAAGGCTGGTCATGAACTTTCTATGTAGCTAAGGATGGTCTTCCTCTTCCAGCCTCTATTTCCTCAGTTCTTGGATTACGTGTGTGCCACTCAGTCTGTCTTTCTTTGCTTTTTCTTCTTCCTTCCTTCCTTAGAAATTTGGTAAAAATATGGAGAAAGGAAAGGCAAAAGATTATGTCTTTAAAGCAGTTTTTAATTTTCTAACCCCATCAACAAGAAAAGCAAATAAATATAGAAAAGAAAGGGAAAACATGATCAATACGTTTTCTTTTCTAAATTTTTCTTCATAGCAATAATAACAATTGCTAAGTGTCATTTAGCACATTCATGGCACATGATGCGGCTGGAGAGATGGCTCAGCCATTTAAGGCTAGGCTCCAAACTGCAGCACATGATGAAAGCTTTTCTAAACACCTTAAAATGTTGTTCAACAGATGGATAAGCGAAACATGGTACACATACAATCAGGTGTTATTCTGTTTCACAAAAGAAGAGATTAGTTACTTGTCTTATTTCTGCAACAAAATATCTGACAAGAACAACTTAAGGAAATGGTTAGATTAGTTGACAGCTCTAGGGGATACAGTGCATCACGCCAAGAAGAAATGGCGGTGGGGGCAGGAAGCGGCTGCTCAGGTTGTGTGCACAGCCAGGAAGCAGCATGAAGATTGATGCTCAGCGTCTTTCTCTTTTCAATCAGCCCAGGAACCCAGCCCAGGGGATGGACCACCTACACTTAGGGAAGTCTTCTACCTCAATTAGCCTAGTTTAGAAAACCCTCTCCTACTTGCCCAAAGTCGTATATCCTTGCTAATTCTAGATCCTGTCGAATTGACAAGATGGAACATCAGAGAAGGAAAATTTGACACCTGGGTACAACAGTGATGAATCTTGAAAATTCAGATTATTCTAAGTGAAACAAGCCAGGTACAAAGAGATAACTTCTATGTAATTCCATGTATACTAGTTACCTAAGAGCAGTCAAGTTCATAGAATGAGCAAGTAGAACAGAAGTTGCCTGGGACAAACGGGAGGAGAAGACGGGGTGCCATTGTCTACTGAGTGCAAAGCTCCTGTTTGGGCTGATGAAAAGCTTTAGAAATGGCCAGCAGTAATGGTTAGACAGTCATGTGGATGTCTCTGATACCACTGAGCTGTGCACCGATCATGCGACAAAAATGCTGCTTCCACATATATTTTATCACACACACATACATTAAAACATTTTAGTTGTGTTTTAAGATAGGTTCAACAGCTAATACAGAAGTTTAACCTAGAAAAATACCAGGCTAAAGAGGCCATGATTTTTGCCTGGACTGCCTGTAGCTCCAACACATGTTGTATAAAACGCTGTGTGGCCTTGTGTTCATAATTTCACAATTTTTCTTTTAATACATGCTATTATCTGTAGTGCGTGTATAATATCTTAGTAAATAGGTCTATCATTATTTATTGATACACATACACCTCACAATTATCTTTTTTGTTGGGGTTCTCCTGTGTTATAAAAATGCTATTGTGAACTTCTTAAAAAAAAAAAAGCTATCTTAGGGCTGGAGAGGTGGCTCAGAGGTTAAGAGCACTGGCTGCTCTTACAAAGGTCATGAGTTCAATTCCCAGCAACCACATGGTGGTTCACAACCATCTAAAATGAAATCTGGTGCCCCCTTCTGGCATGCAGGTGTACATGCAAACACGCATTGTATACATAATAAAAATAAATACATCTTTTGAAAAAAATCTATCCTATTTAAAAAATTGACATTGTACCTTAAAAAATGAAAATAAAAATCTATCCTAGATTTTTTAAATTCACATTAGCTTTTACAGAAAGAACCAAAAAGTTTTCATGGAATAGAGGAGTCTGGAAAATGGGAGGAGAGAGAGACTGGCTGAAGGTTGCAAGGAACAAGATGCGGGGGGGAGGGGAGGGTTACATCAGGAATATAGCCAGGATGCTCCTGGGAAAGGAGAAGATGGCTCCTTCCTAGAGAGGCGCTCAGGTGAAGGGTAGGGAGGAGGGGTTGATTGCAAAGGACAGCAGGGGTGGACTGTGGAGTGTGAGCTGGGGACAGGGGACTGAGTGAACATCAGCCTGGTGGTGTCCATAGTCGCAGAAAGGTGACTGATGAGGGTCATGGGAATGTCGAAAGGTCTGGAACTCTGGGAGCCAAGCAGCATGTGGGGAGGAATAAAGGCCTTGCAAGTAGCCATAATGGCATATTTGAACAGGGAGATGACCAAGCATCGGTGACCGGCAGTTGCCCTCAGCATCCTGGAAGAGACTGGGAAAAGTGGACTAAAGGGAAGACCACAGGCTGGGGACAGGCCGAGTGGGCTTGGAGGAGAGAGGGGTTCCCACCCTCTGCGCCCTTCCCTGCAGCTGCGCAGCCCATGCTCCAGCAATGTTGCCGCCGTCCTGATGGCTTCGCCTCTGATTAAACACTGATAAAATGTCACTCACCACACCAGTGTCAACACCACCCCGGGAACCAAGCCCTTGCCAGGTCACTCTGTGCCAAGCAGTCTTTTAAATGTTCCTGAGCGATTCTGGCTTAATTTTCACACAACTCGGAAGAATTAGAGGCCTTGTCCCCTCTCTGCTGGTAAGGAGAAGAAAGGCCAGAAATAGGGTGCAGTGTCCCGAGATTACACAATGAGGTCACACTTCTGTGCCCTGAGTTACGCTGCTCCTTCCCCCGGGATGCACCCCATCTCCTAGTCCCCAGCTCCACCTTGGAGAACTTATTTCAAACTGAGCAACACACTCCAGCTCTGTGGAGGGGGTTATTCCTCTGCCGTTGCACAAGAAAACCAAGCTGTGTGGCTGTCGACTTCCTCTATCTAGGTTTAGGGAAAAGGAAGTGGGAAGCTAGAATCCCGTGGGGGATAAAAAGCAAATTTGAGAGTTGGGTTGGGGAATTCCCAGCTAATGCAGGCCGGAAAGAACGCGCAGATCCACGTGCTGCACTATACCCTGTGTCCGGTAGGTGGCAGTGTCGGCATTAGTGCTGCATGCAGTCTTCAGCCTCCCAACCAATTTGTTGGTTGTTGTATTTAAAGTTAATTTTTAATTTTTATTTGGTTATTCTGTCTTAAAACATTTAAAGAGTTACATACACATAATAAATGTTTTCCAAATCAGTTTCAGAGATTTATAATCCCACCAGCCACCAGAAATACGGAGATTCTAATCCCTCAGCCTCTTGCCTTTCACCATTTAGACTTTCAATTTTTCCCTTCCCCAGCTCCTACCAGATCATCCCCGCGTTCCCACCCACCCTACTCCACACCTTCCTTCTCTCTCTTAGAAAAAAAAACACTAAACAAAAAAGCGTACAACGTAGAATTTAAAAAGAAAATAACAAAGAGAAAGCACAAGAAACAGTCACACACATTAAAAAAACATAAAACACAAAATTGAAAATCATAATATAAAAGAAAAAAAGCAGTAAAGACAACAGAAATGCCCAAACAAAGCAAAATGAGACAAGAAGTCAACGAAGGTACCGTGGGCTCATCGTGTGCTGGCTCCTCCTGCGGGACACAGAGCTACCCGTAAGCTGGTTAGAGTGCCAAGAGGACTCCGCGGAGAAAACTGTTTCCTCAGCATGTGGGTGTCAGCTGAAGTCAGCTTCCGGTTTCGGGATGGATGCTCAGGTCCTCTTTCCCCGTCACCACTGGGACCCGTGAGGCTTGGACCCGTGAGGCTTGGACCCGTGAGGCTTGGACCCGTGAGGTCCTGCGCATGCTTCCAGAGGCCCTGTGAGTTCATATGTGGTCAGTCCTGTTGTGTCTACAAGACATGTGTGCTTGGAGTTTTCCATGCCCTTTTGCACTTAGAAGCTTTCTGCCTCCTCTTCTGCATAATTCTCTGATCCCTGAGAGGAGGGTTTGTTTTATTTTATTGGTTTCACAAGAAATATTTGAAGCAGGGTGTGGTGGTACATGCCTGTAATCCTAGCACTCTGGGAGGCAGAGGCAGGTGGATCTCTGTGAGTTTGAGGCCAGCCTGTTCTGCAAAGCAAACCCAGAACAGTCAAGGCTACACAGAGAAACCCTGTCTCAAAAAAAAAAAAAAACAACCAGAAATATTTTACTATTAATTTTTCCCTTTTGTTGAAAATCATTTTTGTCTCATAGTTTTTTTCTGATTACATTTTTTTCCTTCCCTCTCTTCCTCCCAGTCCCACCGCCCCTCCCATCTAGATCTGTCTCTCAATAGAAAACAAACGGGCTTCAATGAGCTAATAACACGACACAATAAGAGAAAACAAAAGCTAACACATCAGAAGAGGACCAAATAAATGGAAAGAAAAGAGCCTGAGAAAGGGCACAGAAGTAGATAGAGATGCAGAGACCCACTCATTTGCACATCTAGGAGTCCCATCAAGACACTAAACTAAAAGCCATGGTCCATACTCAAAGCACCCGTAGGGTAAAAAGAGAGAAAATAAAATAAAATAAACACAAAAAGAAGATAAAATTTTAAAGAAAAGAAAAAGAAAAAAAAAAGCTCCAGCTTGGCATTATGAGATAAGGAATCTCCAAAGATGCTATTGAGCTCGCTTTCTCCTGGCCAGCTGCTGGCAGGCAGCCTGCCCTTAAGAAAGCAGCCAGACTCCATCTGCAGAAACTAAGTTTTCATTTGCAAGTGGTTATCAGTTAGAGGCAGCTTCTGGGGTAGGGATGGGGGTACCCGCCCACTTCTCCTTGCAGCTCCTTTCAGGGCCCCTTCTGGTGCAGATGGGAGCATGCTGCTGCAGTCTCTGTGGGTTCATGTGCGCATTGGTCCTGTTGGTTTAGAAGGCCTTGTTGCCTTGGTGTCCTGTATCCTCTCTGGCGCTTACCCCTTTTCTGCCTCTTCTGAGCCCTGAGCGGAGAGATTTGATGGAGATACCCTATTTAGGGCCGACACACTCCAATTTATTGACTCCTCAGGAAGGCGGCTGCTGCCCACCTTTCGCAGACAACGTTCTTTGTTCCCTCCACCAGTGCCACTAAGTCAGGGACTGGGGCGTTCTGCCCTTCCTGACTCCAACCACTTGCCTCTCCTGTCCTCATTCTGGCTCCTGTGGAGTTGCCGCTCTCTATGATTGGGGAGAAAAGCAGAAAGGCCCAGGAAAGGAGAGAAAGCTGCTGTTCCAAGTTCAAGTAGAAAAAGCGTTTTCATCTTTAAGACTGGTGTTTTCACTACTACGTAGGATTCAGTTTTAGTCAGTGGCTTGGCCTGAATTAACTGTCTAAGAGGAAGCTGCTGCTGAGGTAGCCTACTACCAGTCATCAGAATACTGGCATCTTCACGCATTCATTGGTAAACAGGCACCTTGGTGACTCTGAATGGCCCAGCTGGCATCACCCTTTTGGAACTCTCTTGCACTGTTCCCACAATGCAACAGGAAGTATAATTCCTGCCCCAGCAGAAGCTGTTGGTTCCAGCGCTTGGGCCAAGGCAGTTCCAAGTGTCTGGAGCTGCAGCCAAAACAATGTGTTGTCGTTAATAACGCACCAGGAACTGATCGGCCAGGGAAATGCGAGGACCCCTGAGCAGATTCTCCCAGCGGGGGGGGGGGTGGTGGTGCAGAAAAGGACTCATGATGCAGAGGGTGTTTTAATACGCAGTATGTAGAGGAGATGATGCTTCTTTGGTGAGAGTATCTGTTCCACTATGATGAGTATGCTTTCAACATAAACTCCGTAATGATGCTGTGAAAAAGCGAGTCAAGACCACAGAGCAGAGAACTCCACACAAATCCACTGACTTAAAACAGATGACAAGTCAGCCGGGCACGGTGGTGCGCGGGCCTGTGATCCAGGTGCTCTGGGAGGTGGAGGAGGAGACAGGTGGATCTCTGTGATTTTGAGGCCAGCCTGCTCTACAAAGCAAGTCAGGATAGCCGGGGCTACACAGAGAAAAACCTTATCTCAGGAGAGGGGGGTGGGAGGGCGATGTTCCACTTACAACAAAGAACAAGAGGCACACACATCAATTGTTTCAGAAGGTAGATTTTGGCTAAGGAAGTCATTTTTAAATTCTGGGAAAAGAAGAATAAAAGCAAGGCGTGGATACAAATGAATAACAGACATCTGCTTAATCAGAGCCGAGAGGTGAGCGTGGTCTCTAGGCGAGAGGGGCTGTCTGTGTTCAGACCACCTAAGCCATGAAGAAGGGAACGTGGGAGCTCCCTCACCCTCCTGGCTCCTGAAGTGACTCCCTGTTGACCAGGCCTGACTCCGCACTGACTGGGTCCCTCCCACAGTGACCCCATTGGTTGGGCTGGTGGCACCTGCGCCTGGCATTGAGGAGTGGAACTAAAAATGGAGTCCCACAGCCTCCACCCAGTGACACCGGTGTTCAGCACCAAAGCTGCCATGCCACCAGACAAGGCTGCCTGCCAATTAAGATAATGCTGCTAAAAACGAGTGCATAAGTGATAAAGAGCCACGTAACGATGCTGATTGCTAAGAACGGTGAGCCCTCTTCCCTCACCCCAGCATACCTGAAGTCCCGCAGCGACCATGTGCCTCTTGCTCTCCCCCCTTTACGGTTTCTATTATCGCAGATTTAGAGATGAGAGAGAAGATGCTGGGCTAGTTTGCCTGCCTTAGAGCAGTAAATGCAGAGTGAGGCCACGTGGGGCCAGCTAAGTCCCCGTGCCAAACAGAAAAGCAAAGCGCATTCCTGACTGCACAAGAACGGAGACTGGAGACAGTGAAGCCCACTGCTGTTTACCGAGCTCAAGAGAGGGCGCCTCTCAGACAAGCCTAAGTACATGCTCTGAGTGTCACTCCTGTAGCACTCTACCGGCCCCTCCCTGCCCCCAGCAAAGCAGAAATGCTAGGAGAAGTTCCACTTTAGGTGGCAATCAGTTCCCCCGGGAACTGGAGGAGGCCAGTTGCAGGGCGATGCTGAGTTACCTCACCCACATTTCTCTCACGAGGCAGTTGTCACTCGGCATAACCACAGATAAGTAATGAAGTACCCCTGTCCCAGAAAGTGAGCACGTTCCTTTCTTGTTCAGGACCAGTGTTTGAGCTCCTGCCTTTGGGACACTATTAAAAGCTTCGATTTTCAGTTGGTCCCTGTGGCGCGGAGACAGACTGTTGGGGAGATGGCAAATTCTTGCTGCTTTCATCCTGTTCTTTCTTCCACAGCATATTTTTGCAATGTTAATACTATTTTTTTTTAAAGATAAATTGAGAAGGATTGAACTTCCCAATGGCATTTTCACTCGGATCTGTTACTACACCTGGCACCTCTGGAGTTAGAAACAATCTGGCAGAAAAACAGCAGCCACTGGTAACCGGCCACAAGACGACAACTCGGGACGGAGCTGGTATTAGAACACAGGTGCAGGACCTCAGGACGTGACCTAGCGTGACCTCCAGGGCCTGGCGGAACCAACAGACGTGAGATGTGAGAACGGGGACTCGTGGGGTGCCATCCGTACTTGCAGGAGGAGCGGACAAATGGAGAAATGGTGTACCTCCTGGGATCAAAATATCTACGTGTGCCTCCAACCTGGCATACACTGACCCGAGCACTGACAGGAGCATGTTTCCTGCCTTCTTGTTACAACAAGCATGGATCTGTAATACAGACTTTTTTTTTCTTTTTTCAAATCAAAACAAAATCAGTGCTGTCGTGTTGTCTTCTGTGCGTGTTGGCCAGCCAGCCCTCCTACGGTGCCCCCGCCACCAGCAGATCTCAACCGTGCATCCAGAGCAGCTCACTCAGAAAATCGGCGTGATCACCGGCTCGGAACGCTCAAGGGGAACTTTGCTCTGGTCTCGGTTAATTATTGGGAAGCCACAGAACTGAGAAAGCAGAGCAAGCTTGCTCCCCCACCCCCACCCCTGCCACCCAAGAGTGTTAAGCATGACCAATGATAGCATCCTTAATATTACACATTTAAAATACTTCATGTTTAAAGGGAACCCCGCCCCCGGTCCCCCACCCCTCACCACCACACAGTTTTCAGCCTTTGTTCTTTAATCTTGTCCCGGATCTACGACATCATAGACTATAGCATAGCCCCCTGGGGCAGGCTGGGTGCCTGGTCACTCTTGCGGCCTGTTTCAGGGATGTGAGCCACCAGCCCTCTCAGCTGGGCAGAGGATGCACACTCGACTTGAGTTCAATCTAAGTCCTTTAAGCCAGGAGTGCCCTGAGGCATGTGAGAAGACCAAGAGGAAGGATAGCCCACTTTTAGGGCCTCTCTCTGATTATAGAGAAATGTTTAAGACAAGGGTGGGTCCCGATGCTATTAGATTTAAGGCCCGAGCGTCATTTCCAAGCTCAAGGGGAACATTAAGAATAAGCTATTACATGGCGAGCACTTGCCAGGCTCCAGGGCAAAGGCTCTCACCGAAGAGAAGACTGTGGTATTTAATGGGCACACTATGCATATTCTGAGGGGTTAGGGTGTGGGACAATTACACTGAATGCATCAATTCGAACATATTATGGCCTAGACTGGTTACCACGGCCGGCTTTTCATCGGCAGAAGCTGGGTTACGTTCATGTGTGGTCACCCCTGGAAATGACTGGGGTCCTGTGATGGTGAGAAAATAAGGCACTTGGGTATTTGGATGTCAGTGGCAGTGATGGGTGAGCTCTGTCAAAGCCTGGGTGGGTGAAGAGGGCCTTAAACATGGCTGAATGAAAAAATAAAAAATAAAAAGGAAAGGATATGACTGCTCCTAGGTGTGGTGGAGGAGAAAGTTTATTATGGGTATGCAGGAGAGCACAGCCAGAGGCAGACACATCTGGGAGAGTCCAGAGTGGTCATGACCCTGAACCACGTGGGGGAAGGGAAAGGGAGGGAAGGGAACCACGTGCAGGAGTCAGGAGGTCCAAAGGTACAAAAAGGGGCTGCTAACCGAAATGTCTGGATAGGAAAGAGCCTCTGGGGAAAAGGGCAGCCTAGCTCCTGGGCTGGAGAGTTTGGGGTAGAGGGCAGGGTATGCCAGCCATACCCTGTAAGAGGTAAGGACTGAGGGATGCTGGGAGAACCTGGAGGCCGGGTACATGTTGGTATGTTAAATAGGCATCTCAGCCACTTGCTCAGGTTTGAAATGTAACAAGGGTCAGAGAGATGTGTTAGGCTGAGGCTGGCACTCAGGAGGGGCGCTGCCCCACCCCACAATGGGTGGAGGACTGCCGCTGCTGCCTAGCATGGCTGCTGCCTAGCACTGGTCAGCTCCAGCCTCTCTTTCCACACACTGTGCTTCCTGTGGAACTCCACCACACTTGGGTTAAGAATTCACAGTTTCAGCTTTCTCATGCCTGATTGTGGAAACAATCTAGCATTTTCACACTTGCTTCGATACAAGGTTTTGTCCTTGTTCAGTTGTGAGGCAATCCCACCAGAGACAACCACATGGACACTCTTCTTTTTTCATTAACTAATTAATTAACGTCATATCCCGACTGCATCTTCCCCTCCCTCCTCTCCTTCCAGTCCCTCCCTCTCAGTTCCTCTTCTCTCCCCTTGCCTCCTCCCCCTTTCTCCTCTGAGACAGGAAGGCTTTCGTGGGTATCAACCGGCCTTGACATATCAGGTTGAGGTAGAACTAGGCATATCTTCTCCTATTGAGGCTAGAAAGGGCAGCCCAGTTAGGGGAAACGGATCCAAAGGCAGGCAACAGAGTCAGAGACAGCCCCTGCTCCAGTTTTCAGGGGACCCATTGAAGGACCAAGCTGCACATCTGCGACATATGTGTAGAAGGCCTAGGTCGGTCCCATGCATGCTCTTTGGTTGTTGGTTCAGATTCTGTGAGCACCAATGGGACTCACACGGACTTTCTTGAAGCTGAAAAGAAAGTTTTTAGTGCCAGAAGGCAGCTGCATGGGGAACTTTCCCAGCTCATTCGGGCAAGAGTCTTACAGCCCTTTGTCTTTTATGCACAAAAGTTACATCCTGGTTGGCCCATTTCAGTTAGCAAGAAGCAAAACTACAGAAGCCAAAAAATAAAAATAAAATAAAATAAAACAAGGTTAGTACATTTAGGGACTTTCCTGCATCCTGGAACTATGGACTAGGTCTCTTTTCCCCATTTGGCAGGTGTTGGGGACCTATGTGGTGGGTTTTAAGGTCAGAATGGCTCCTCCAACTTGACGTCTAAGTTCTGCTAAGGCCTGGGGGCGTGTTACAGTTCTGGCCTGACAGAGGCTTGCTACCTGTCCTCTGAGACACACTGCATCAAAGGAGCAGAGCTCTGTGACCTTGGACTGCTGTGAGCCTCCTGGTCCTTATAAAGAGAATGTTTTTTTTTAATTTTTTATATTACACTTTATTCACTTTATATCCCAGCTGCAGCCCCCTCCTTAATTTCCTCCCAATTCCACCCTCTCTCCCTCATCTCCTCTCATGCCCCTCTCCAAGTCCACTGATATGGTCACTCCTCCTCCCCTTCCATCTGACCCTAGCTTATCAGGTCTCATCAGGGCTGGCTGCATTGTTCTCCTCTGTGTCCTGACAAGGCTGCTCCCCCCTCAGGGGGAGGTGATCAAATAGCCAGCCACTGAGTTCATGTCAGAGACAGTCCCTGTCCCCTCACTTGGATACTGAGCTGCCATGGGCTACATCTGAGCAGAGGTTCTAGGTTATACCCATGAATGGTCCTTGGTTGGAGCATCAGTCTCAGAAAAGAGCCCTGGGCCCGTATCTTTTTTTCTGTTGCTCTCCTTGTGGCAAACGGTGGGATCTAGAAAAGATCATCCTGAGTGAGATATTCCACAAGCAGAAAGACACACATGGAATATACTCACTTATAAGTGGATATTAAACATATAATATAGGATAAACATACTAAAATCTGTACATCTAAAGAAGCTAAGCAAGAAGGAGGACCCTGGGTAAGATGATCAATCCTCACTCAGAAAGACAAACGGAATGGAGGAGGAAGACAAACGGAACAAGGAGGAAACAGGAACCTACCACAGAGGCCTCTGAGAGACTCTACCTAGAGTGTATCAAGGCAGATGCTGAGACTCATAACCAAACTTTGGGCAGAGTGCAGGGAATCTTATGAAAAAAGGGGGGAGATAGAAAGACCTGGAGGGGACAGGAACTCCACACAGAGAGCAACAGAACCAAAGGATGAAGAGAATGTTTATAGTGCCTGCTTCCTGTGGCTGTCACAAGAACAGTGGGACTATAGTGATTTCTTTCTTTCTTTCAGGATACTAGTGAACCTTGTACCACTAAGTTATTTATCCAGCCCCATATTTTGTGTGTTTTTAGAAGACAAGCAGGTACACATGGCCATGAAAAGTCCTTAGTAGTCTTTTGTCTTTAGACATATAGGAGCTATCAGTTCAAGGAGTTCTTATTTATTTTGGAAAAAAATAACCAGAATGGAAATTTTTAATTAATTTCAAACAGGAAAATCTCCAGTATAAGTACAAATAATGCTTCATATACCACTGCATTCAATCACCTGACATAGGATAGGTTCTGTTTATTTTATTTAACAGAAGACATGTACACAACCTTGGTGTGTATGAGACCCATGCTTTACTAATAGTAAGGAACTCTATCCTCACAAGATACTATATTAAGTAAAAAGTAAAGTCACTGCTTGGTCACAGAGAGCAAGATCCCCACTCTGCCAGTAGCTGGGCGTAGTGAGTGACCTATTTCTCACCCTGGCTTCTGCCCAGGACAGCGCCCAGCCTGCAGCAGGCCTGAGAACGGACTGAACCTGGCTGCCTGTCACTGTCTGAAACCTCTCAACAAACTGTAACACACGGGTTCTGCTATCAGACTGAATATATCATTTATCACCCAAAGTAGGGCACTATTAATAATTACAGCGGGAAAACACATTTAATCCAGGACGTCTCAGGCGAAGCAGAGCGAACAGTGACGTACAACTGTCGTCACACAGGAGATGAAATCAAGACGCAGGAGGTTCACTAACTCGGCCAAGATAGCATGTGGTAAGTGATGCCAACAGGCCTGGAAACCAGGAAGTCAGTCCAGAGGCCTCAGTGGGGGCACACTGCTAAGGGGGATGAAGCCTGCAGTGCTGCACCCACACCTGCCTATCCCACACTCCACCCACAATGCCCACCTCCCCTTCTAAGGCATGTACACCAAAGAAAGCTTCCATGTATCCCATCTGTCTCCCGGGACATCTGTGAAGAAAGGTCTCTGCAGGGAATGGACACCCTCATAGGCAGGGATGTGTTGCTGAAAATATTTGGAAAATGTTCCAGCAATATTCATTAAACATTAACTCACAAATATCTGGAGTCTACACACACACACACACACACACTACCACCACCCCCCACACACACCACATACACACCACCCAGACCAAACACACAACACATATACACACACACATCACACACACACTACACAAACTCCCATACCCCACATACATACACACACACTCCATATCGTGTGCACACACATACACATTTGTATTTTTGAGACAGGGTTTCACTATGTAGACCAGTCTAGCCTCAGACTCTCAGAGGTCTGCCTGCCTCTGCGTGCCAAATGCTGGGATTAAAGGTGTGCGACACTGCCTGGTGCATCTTTCTGTAACTGATTTCTGGTTAAATTCTCTTACAGCCTGAGAACCTCCCTTGTAAGATTTCTATATTTTATTAGAAATTGTTTGATTTATGTGGATGTCCAGAGGCGCATTGGTGCTGCGTGTGTGTGGAGGTTGGAGGACAGCTTACAGGATTCTGGTCTCTATTTCCATCATCTAGGTTCCTGGGGTTGAACTCAGGTTATCAGGATTGGCAGCGAGCGCATTGACCTGATCTTGTACCCCCAACCTCTCGGATGTTTATTCTTTTCCACAAAAGTGTTAAGGTTATTTTCTGGCTTACTCTTGGTGCTCAATACCGTCATGTACTCCAAAACTGTAGTCTGCTCGGACTCAGTGGAGACTTCTACAAATGGTGGTTAGATACCATGGGCTTAGTGTTGTATGGGTCTTCTGGTTTGTTTTGTTTTGACTTGGTTTGGTTTGGTTTTTGCCCAGTCTGACTGTTCATGCTAACAGTTCCTGAAAGAAGTGTTGAAGTCAGTTATAATATAGTTCGTCTCTCTTTAATGCAGTCCCATCTGGTTTTGTTTCAGGCCTTTGGTACATTCGCATTTATGACTGTTATGTCATCTTGGAGAATTAACCCTTTATCATTATGTACTGGTACTCTTCTCCCTGCTAACAGCCCTATTCTAACACCTGATTTGCTAATAATAGAAACTTTAGCATACCTTTAAAATTCTTTTCTTTTCTTTTATGGGTATGGGTGTTTTGACTTGTTTGTGTCTGTGCACCACATGCATGCCAGCAGAGTCCAAAAGAGGACATTTTATCTCCTGTTACAGACAGTTGTAAGCCATATGGGTAAGGGGAGTTAAACCTAGGACCTCTGGAAGAGTAGCTAGTACTCCTGACTGCTGAGCCAGCTCTCCAGCCCAGTATGCTTTATTTTGGTTAATATTTGTATGGTATATTATTATCCAGACTTTATTTTATATCTGCATCCAAACTTCACATGGGTTTGTCAAAAACATGTAATGGAGCCTGTCTTAGCTAAGGTTACTATTCCTGTGATGAAACACCATGATCAAAAGCAAGCTGGGGAGGAAAGGGCTTATTTTACTCACAGTTTTGTGAAACAATTCATCAACAAAAGCAGTGAGGGCAGGAACTCAAGCAGGGCAGGAACCTGAAGGCAGGAGCTAATGCAGAGGTCATGGAAGGGTGCTGCTTCCTGGCTTGCTCCTCAAGGCTTGCTCAGCCTGCTTCCTTACAGAACCCAGGACCACTCACAAAGGATGCCAGCCCAGGGACGGCACTACCCACAATGGGCTGGGCCCTCTCCCATCAATTACTAGTTAAGAAAATGCCCGACAGGCTTGCCAACAGTCTGTTCCTATGGGGGCATTTTCTTAATTGAGGTTCCTTCTCTCAGATGACTACAGCTTGTGTTGAGTTGACACAAAACTGTCCAGCACAGAGCCTTATTTTTAATCTGGCAATCTCTGCCTTTTACCTAGTGTGTTTAGACAACATATTTAACTATTGATGGGGCTGGATTCTGGTCTGATAGCTTTATCATTTTGCTGTTTGCTTTAACCTCTGATTTTTTTTCCTATTTCCCTTTGTTAGGCTCTCTTTCGGAATTTTTTTAGAATTCCATTTTAATTTTTATTTTGGATTTGGCTCTGTATTTCTTTGTGCATGTTTTTCTTTAGGGACCATTCTAGGGAATTATATGGATTTTATGTGCATTTTTTTCTACTTCTGTAGCTTAGAGTTAACTCTGTACCAGTCTGTGTAAAATGTAGAAGCCTTGCAATTACTTCTATCTGCAACTCCCCATACCTTCCATGTCAGTAACATATTCGCATGCTTCTTTCACTAGTTACACAGATACTTAACAACTTAAGAAGAAAAGGATCCTTTCTGCATTTACACACATTTATGTCAATTGGCAGTTAGCATTTCCAGTGCCTTTCTTCAGTCTCTGAGAACAAGCTTCCCCTGGGTTAATTTCTTTGGAAAACATGCTGGTTGGCAGATCTTTCAAGAGCAGATCTGCCCTGCAAATTACTGAACTTTCCTTCTTCTAAGACTTGATTTTACCTTCTTTATTTAATATAAAATCCTAGACTGAATCCTTTTCTTTCACCTTTTTTTTTCTTTCCCTAGACAGGGTTTCTCTGTGTAGTCTTGGGTGTCCTGGACTGGCTTTGTAGACTAGGCTGGCCTTGAACTCACAGTGATCAACCTTCCTCTGCCTCCAGAGTGCTGCGATTACAGGCGTGTGCCACCACGCCCAGCTCCTTTCACCTTTCTAAAGTATACTATTGCTCCAATGTCTTTTAGACTCTGGTCTCTGATGAGAAATCCATGATGGTTTCCCTGTATAGAATGTATTATTTTTTAGTAGTTGCTCTTAAGACTTTGTTGTTGTTGTTGTTGTTTCAGATATCTAGTTATAAAGTGTCTAGGAACTTAGAAAAATTATTTTGCCTGAGAATGGCTGAGTATCTTAAATCTATATACTTACATTTTCTAGCAAAATTTCAAAGTTTTCACCCATATTTCTTCAAATACCTTGTCTTCTCAATTTTTAACCTCTTAGTCTTAGATTCTAATGGCATATTTGGCCTTGACTTTTTGATAGTCTTATCAGTAAAAGTTCATCAGAGAAGCAAAACAATAGGATCGATCTATCCATCTATCTATCTATCTATCTATCTATCTATCTATCTATCTATCTATCTATCTATCAGAGGGGCTTCTGCACCATCATTGAAAGCCATGGTGGAGCATAGCTATTCATCTCTGAGCAGCTAGGAAGCAGGGTGGGGTAACCAGCAGGGAGACTGCCTTTGAAGACACAGTATCAGTTACCTTCTTCCCCTACGGAGGCCTCGCTCCCACAGCTCCACCATCTCCCAACACTCCATTTGAACTTTTAGTCCATCTGTGAAATGAACCATCAATGAGATCAGAGACCTGGTGGTCTTTGGAACCCCCCCCCCCACACACAGAGGGATGCTTTACTGATTCCCTAGATATTATTCACCTAGTCCCTGACAATGATGCTTAACCCCCGCCAGGGGGGCCACTGGTGTAGGACTGACTTTGAATCTGATGCTCCAAGGACCACAAGCCATATCTGTGAGAAGAATATGAGTGTGCGGCTTGACAGGAAGCTCCGGGCCGTGCTGTTTTTGTTTGCTTTACTTTGCTATGGATCAAGCCCAAGACCTTGGCACATAATAGACAAGCACGCCATCACCTGGTTCTACTTCCCACCCATCAAACGGGGAGCAGATCTGCCCTTCCTCTCTATTTTTGTCCTGTGTAGTGCCACAGTGAGTGGAATGGGACCCAGCCTAGCGGCCAGAGTGATCTCTGCACATTCTGCCAACTCAAATGCATATCTCTTCCAGAATGACACCTCCACAAACACCCTCAGAAATCTTCTAGCAGCTCTTCCGGGTGATGGGTCTTTCTTGGGAGCTTTGCTGGCACCTATGAGTTTCTCCTCAGAAACACAGAAGGGTACAATGATCCTGAAAGAAGTTCCCTAAGAGAATACCTTGCTGCCTAGTTTTCAAGATTTCTGTTGGGGAAAAGAATCTACTATCGTTGTCTTATAGGTCTGCTTTAGTTTACATTTTTCTGTGTCAAATAGAACAATAAAATGAATCACAATAGTTCCTACTGTCTGGAACCTTCACTTGTTCACTGTTGCGTGCCTGGATCGGAGACACACACCCTTGCCACTCGGCCCTTAGGCTTGACTTTAGGTGCTCTGGTCTCCTTTGTCTCATTTCATAAATAGCAGACAGTGACAGCAGTGGGGGGCGGGGGGTACACCAAAGCTCTGCCCTGGAGAGATACCGCTGCTTCAGCTCTGGCAGGACACAGAGCAGAGTCCAGGGCAGCAGGAGGCTTCAGTTTTCTAGTCCGTTAATTCTATTTGTTTTCTACAGGTTCACGCACTCCTAAGAAAAGATTATGATTAAAAATAATGACAAAGGCTATTCATAGTAGTGCACACTTTTAATCCCAGTACTCAGGTGGCAGATGTAGGCAGATCTTTGTGAGTTCGAGGCCTACGAGGTGAGTCCAGGACAGCCAGAGTTTGTTACACAGAGAAACCCTGTCTTACAAAAAAAAAAAAGACAAACTATTTGTATAACTGATCCTTGGAAAGTAAGATTTCCTTTTATCAGTAATTTCTGAATTGAGAGAAACCTCTATTGCCAGCTTTTAAAGGAAGTTTTGTAGGGAGATCATTCGTGCTCTCAAGTCATCTGTTTCTCTTCCTGTAACGGCCCCAGACCTTAGCACAGCTGACTCCATGATAGAAGTACCATTCAGGGTATAAAACCCAACACAGAGACAGCACCACCAACTGAAATCAAAACGAAGACCGAATCCTCCAAAGTCCACAGTTCTGAGAAAGTCGCTAAAAGTGCTAACCTTGCTCTTTGGCCAACTGTTCTTGTTAACTGAAGTATGTCAGCAATGGATATATATATATATATATATATATATATATATATATATATATATATATATTGTGCTTAAAACTCTCACCCTGAGAAAGGCCTCAGCAGCACACACGCTGCTGCCCTTCCTTAACCATTCCTCCTCTTCAGCGGTGGTTTAGGACCCCAGAAATTAGAAAATGAAGGCTTGGGCTTACACAGCTCATCACTCCTTCCTTCCCAGTGTAAGAGCAAGAGCCCTCAAAAGCACCCCAATATCTGCTTCAAAAACCTTCAACTCTCTGACAGAGAAAGCTTCTTTTTTTCCCTCTTCATTAAATCCCCAGAGGCCATGCTCTTGCCTGAAGTTCACAGCCAAACAGAAATCAAAGCAGCTGCCCACCTCGAACAGACAAGGATTCTTTTCTTGGTGGAAAATGCCAGGGCCAGATTTTCACTTCCGAACTAGTAGACAAGAAAATCAATGAGAGAAGACTGACCCAGGAAGGCCTGCCCAGTGCTCAGCATGGAGGTGGGAGAGGAAGGTGCTGCCACAGACTTGGCAGGTCACGTTAATTTCGGCTCATGGTTGCAGCGTCTATGACGGTGGAAATACGGCAGCAAAGCAGGGACGTTTGTGTGTGGGCAGGCCAGGGATACTGCCCTGAACTGACATGCTTCTCTTCCTTGCTCTAACCATTGCAGGGGCAGGGTGCAGCCACGGCCTGCTCCCCTCACCTCCAGGGCCAGTCTTTCTCCCTCAGCTCACTGCAAGACGCCCAACGACAAGAGGTGTGCCTCATTTTCCTAATGGATTCCAAATCCAGTCAAGCTAACAATGAAAATGAAATGTTACAGTCATTTGGGTTTTTTTTTTTTTCTTTCTGCTCGTCTATTTTTAGTAACAGGCAGCACGAGAATTACAAGAAATCGCATTACTGGCTTTCTTTTTAAACTTTTATTCAAATGAAGGATTTGCAGTTTCCAACCCTGGCAGTAGGGGTGGGCGCGGCAGCCTGTGCTCCGAACCAGCTGGAGTAGTCTCCAATTTCTGTTTGTTCTGAATTGTTAAAACTTGTGCAAACCCCAAAGGCAAACTGAGATAGGTCAGACTGGGATGTGACGAAATTTTAAATTTTACGTGCATTGGCATAAAGGTGTCAGATCCCTTGGAAATGGAGCTACAGACCGTTGTGAGCTGCCCTGTGGATGTTGAGAACTGAATCGGGCTCCTTTGGAAGAGCAGCCAGTGCTCTTAACCATGAGCTATCCCTCCAGTCCCTTGGACTTCCTGTTTCAAAGGTGCATAAAATATGAAAGAGCCTTGAGGTCCCCCTGGCAAATGGCTTATCATGTGCTCTCTTTCCATTCCTTCCACATACTTCAGATTCAAGGCAACTTAAAAGCTACATAAAAACAAAGACGAGGTAAATCAAGAGTAGTCGCTTGGGGCCTTTAAAAAGACAGAAGCAGGGCCTGGGGAATGGCTCCGCGGGTAAAGAACTTGCCTTCCAAGGCCAGAGTTAGGAACCCAAGAAAAAGCCAGGCGCCATAAGGAACAAGTAGATTCCCAGGGCTTCTACTTGAAGTAGGAGGTGGAGAGAGAGGAATGGGTCAAACATGAGGGCCAGCTCATCCATAACAGGACAAAGCGGGGCATTTGTCTCAACTCCAAGCAAGGGGGGAGAAAAGGACCAGCTCCTGAAGGCCTGCCCCCTCTGCCTTCCTCCCCGCCCCCTCTGCCTTCCTCCCCGCCACCCTCCTCTTCTCTCAGATTTTTTTAAAGCTCAAAGCAATGATTTTAAAAAGATAACTTTCAAAGCAATTATTGTTATAATTTCAAGAAATTATTTTTTAAAAAAAGAAAATTCAAAAGAGGGTATAATCACGACATAAATACAGATATAAACATGAAAACATATTCAGGAAGTTATTAATGAGAACACTAGGACGATGGAAGTGAATCCGGGAGCAGAAGCACAGTGAACCTCCTGAAAGGACCAAGTCGAGGGAACCCTGAAGACAGCAGGAGCCCTGTCCAGCCATAGGCAAAAACGGTTTTCTGTCAGTAATGTGTTTCTTTCAGTCACAAAATAGCTTCCATAGAACTTGAATGAGCAGAGGGGCTCATGCAGAGGGGAGTCTAGACAAATCACTTTCCAACAAAACACAAAGTTTTCTCTGTATCTGACACTGGCGAAGACGAAACTAGCGTGAAAATCTGTACCGGCTTGGAACAGGATGAGAAGCCTCCGGGTTTCACAAGAATCCTGAAGGTCCACTCCCTGACACTCAGACTTGTGTTTTATTTGTCTCAGAATCCATCTGGGAGGCTGATTTGCAAGTCCAACCCACAAATTTTATTTATCCCCTAATCCCATAATAGTCCCATATGAATGATGACCTTTTCTGATATTTTGCTTATTACTTTAGGGCAGAAACATTTTTTCCCAGCTACTCAACTTTCCGCTTTTATTATTTTGAATATTTTTATCTATTTACATAATGTATTCTTTTTAGTTTTTTTACATAAAAATTGAGACTGCAGTGTGTTCCTGATGCCAATTAACTTTTGAGCTGCTGCATCCAGTCATCTCTTGGGACCACAAGACCTTTTGTAGCACAAGTGATTGGGGGAAAAATAAAATAAAATTTAAAGATGCTTTAAAAATTGACCACGAATTTCTTTATGGGTCTTAAGAGAAATTGGAAACAAAAAGACAACCTGAATCTCTGGGAAAACCCATGTGTCTTCTCCTATTGTTTGACTCCAGGAGAGACGTTGGCCACAGTCCATTCTGAACCTTTTCTGACTTTACATAGCATAAGAATTGTGGCAGCCCAAGTTCAGGAATTCAGGGGAGACCTCAGCCCTCCAGACACCAGAAGGGCAATTAAACTGTACAGGTGAACAAAGCGTTGTTGTTTAGACTCAAACTAAATTGAGACTCTGAGGGCCCACTCTCCCCATTGGAAAATGTCATCCTTGTTTGTATGAAGACACACACATACACACACGCACACACACACACTCCATGGTTCTGGGAACCTTTAAGGAAGTGTACTTATTAGGAGGGGGTCAGCCCTGGATTCTGTGGGGTAGAGGCACTGGGGAACGTGCTGTCAAAACGACCTTATTATCTAGTGCCATTCACACCATTACCACGAGGTGTCGCTGTTGAATCCTAGTAATTCATTCTGCCTAGCTCCTTTCCATTCTTGTTTTAGATCTGATCGTGTCATGATGGTATAATAGGTCATAGTTCACACGAGAGGCTTAAGCATCGAGTTGTTGCCATCTGGCCATATTCAATCTGGACTGTGCCAGCAGGGTTCAAACTCGAGGTGTCTGGAGCACAGAGGCACTGACAGGTGTCCCAAGAGCTTTGACACAGGGGTTGTTTGTTTTGGGATGTGAGTCCTCTCGCGGCGTTGCTTCTTTCTGCCTTAGAGAATCTTTCTCAGCAGCAGCCACACTGCCCTACCTCACCCTGTCTCACCTCTAGATCCTGTCTGATTTCTCTACTCATTGTGAACACTGATCACTATCTCATTGTCTAAACTTCACTTGCCTCCATTTTCTTCCCAAGCCAGCCTTGTTGCCCACGTTTCCTGCAAACACTGATTGCCAGACCCAGGGCTCAGCTGATCACTGCCCCCATCCATCTGTTCTTGTTTTGTTCTGTTGTTTTTTGTTTTTAAACAACAACGTCTCCCTATACACTCCTCTTCCAGTTGCACTTTTGAGTTTTTGCTGTCTGTCTTTCCTGGCCTTTTAGTTTTGGTTGAATTCCCTCACATTCCTGGCTAAGAGGTCCGAAACCTCTCTAGTCATGTCCATTCCTGTCGTGGTTGGCTCTCTTTGCCAAATTGATACAGCCTAGAATCCCCTGGGAAGAGAGTCTCCACATTGGCTTGGTCTGTGGGCGTGTCTGTGGGGGATTTTCTTAATTAGGTTAATTGAAGACCATGCCCACCGGGAGTGGCAGCATTCCCTAGGGAGGGGGACCAGAGCTGTGTACGTGTAGAGAAAGCAAGCTGAGCACAAGCAGGCAAACAAATCGGCACGTGTGCGTCCATTTTCCTCTGCTTTTGATGTGGATGTGATGTGACCTGCTGTCTCAAGCTCCTGCCACGGTTGACCTCAGGGCAACGATGCAACTGCAGCCTGGAGCTGTGAGCTGAGATAAACACCAATCGCCCCCAAGTTAGTCACAGAAACAGGAATAAAACTAGACCAACCCTCAAGGCGACTTCATACGGCCCCCACGGCTTTTGACACTGCCCTACATACACTTACTCCCAAGTTTGGATTTTTACGCCTGACTCTCCCTCCAGCTCAGCATCCACATCCAGCTGTCCTTTGACACATCCATGTGCTCACTGAAGTGGTGTCTCAACCTTCACAGATCAGCACCCCGATTCTTAGTTTTCCTTCCACACCCTACTCAACTCTTCCCCACTTCAGTGTGGTGTTTTTATTCACCCAGTTGCTCAGGGCAGGCACTAAGGAATCACCACAGACTCTTTTCTCTTGGAATCCATCGGCAAACCCAGCCTGTTGGCTCCAGCTCAACCTCCGGAGTGCTGGGATCCCATCCAAATGTGTCATTAACAGGACATTTCTCTCTATCTCCGTGACCACGCCTTGTAATAATATAGTTTTCATTGCTATACTGAAACATCAGAAGCAGGCTACTTATGAGGAACAAGAGATTTATTTAGCAAAAATCCAAACAGCATAGCGTGGTGGTGCACTTCCTGGTCTGGGCCTCCCAGGTAGTATAATGCCTGGTCTGTGGCAACTGCAGGGGTGTGTGAGGGAAGAAATGCTCACCTTTTGGAATGAGAAACCAGAGAGACTGGGAGGGTCCAGCGGGCCATCGTAGCAACCTCCTTTCAAGAGCTCCCCAGGGTCCCAGGAGAATTATCTAATCTCTAAGTGCCTAACCCCAGCTGACCTAAGACCCTCCCACTGGACCCCTGTTCCCCCAAACCTCCATCTCAGGGACCCAGTCCTGACACATGAACTTATCAGGGAACAACATTCAAACCATAGCACACTCCACAGTGCAGGTAGGAAAGTTCTCATCCCCTGAGGCTGGCTCACTGCTTTGGCCCTGGGCCACCCTCTCCAATATATTCTTCAAGTGCTAAACAGTGCGTGATTTTACCAAAGCAAGTCAAATCAAGTCCCTCTCCTGCTCAAAACACTCCTCTGGCTTCACTTCTGCATCCTGAAGACGCTATCCAAATCGCCCTCTATGGCCTGCCCAGCCTTAGGGACTTAGTTCTCTGTGGCCCCTCCTACTTTAAGCCATTCACTGTGCTTCACTCATTCAGCGGCCTCTCTCCTAGTCTGGGATCCTCCCCTCTTCTCGGCCTGGCATACAGACGGTTTTCACGCTGCTTTGTTTTTCCTTATCGTACCCACCACCACCTGACATTAGGTTATCAACATACTTATTATTTGGTTTGGGGAGGACAGAGCTCCAGTGAATACAATGCCCCCAGCACTCAGACAACAGTTGAGATACACAACGGACGGGAGAAAGAATGAGAGAAGGAGAGAAGACAGAGGACACACCAAGGGGACTGAATTTAAGACTTGGTCAGAACATTTTGACCGTGTTGGCAATTCAGAGCGTTAATTAGCTTTGCCACAAGTTCTCCCCATGTTGTGCTGTGGCGTCACAGGCCCCGAAGTAACAGGGCTAAGCGCTCATGGGCTAGTGGCTACGGATCCTTGAGCCCAAACAAGGCTTTCCTCCTCCTCCATTTTCTGATCTGTTTTGTCACAGTGACAGAAAGCTGACTGACTGACACAGCTCCTGCTATTTCAACCTCCTTGTGGACGGACACTACCAACAGCAACAACAGGACCAAAAAATTCATTTACGTTTATTGCCTTTCAATTTTCAGTTTTTAAAAGTTACTTTCTTAAGAGTGTGTAGCAGTATTCTTACTCTTTCCAAACTTCCTGAGGAATTTCCCTGGACTATCACTCCATGAGTTTCCAAGATGCTTTCTGGGAGCAAATTAATTCCAATAAGAGATTCTCACCAACCCTTGAAGGGCTTCATACAGCCATACTAGAATATGGGTCATCTGGTGCCCTCTATGTACCCTTGTCACACAGTCTGTGGTGACCTAGGAGTAAATTACATGATGGTGGATAGTGACCCTTAGTTTCATAATATCTCTGCCTGCCCACATAAAAGGCTTCGGTGATTACAGATCACTCCTGGGTCACACTGAGAAAGGAGTCTCTGTCCCTTTACTCAGGTATAGGTGTTCCTTCCCTTCTTTGATATTTCCCCCAAGGAAATCAAGTTCCCTCATCAGTGAGGCAACTGGATCCACAGAAGTGTTCTAGGATATCCTGAGGAAGTCTTAGCTCCTTCTTGATTACTCATGGTTGGGTCAAAAGTGGGGGATCCTACGGTCCTTCTCAGTCCCATGAACAATCTCGCCCCCATTTCCTATGAAAAGGTCTTTGGTAGAGAAGGACTTTCTTACACAACCATCAGGTTTTCAGGTCACATCAAGTAGGTGAAAACTCAGTGACAGATGGACAAACCTACCCCTAGAAGAGAAAGTATTGACCACCGGCTTGCAAATGTGCACTGTGAGGTGGATTGATTCACAGCCAGCCAGCAAGCAACTCAAAGTAATGCTGTGTCTGGCTTGTTCCTTTGGAAAACGAGTGAAATGGAGTGTGTGTGGTCTTCAACCTCTTAGATGATGTGCTAAAATCATACTTGATAAATGACTATGGGCTCGTTGGGTGTGGTGAGGCTCACCTTTAATGCCAGCACTTGGGAAGGCAGAGGCAGGCGGATCTCTCTGAGTTTGAGGCCAGCCTGGTCTACAAAAGTGAGTCTGGGACAGCCAAGGCTACACAGAGAAACCCTGTCTTGAAAACAACAACAACAAAAATGAATTGGGCTAAATCTCTCTTAAGAAGAGCTTTGTACCGGGAGGTGGGCTGAGAGGTGAGGATCTTTTGTGGTGCAGTTGAAATGAGTGCCACGGCCTTTCCTGCCAGCGGAGCCTGCAAAGAGCCCTTCCTGCCCACTTGCTCTGACATCATCACTCTGGCCTTTCTCAGTGCAGACACATTTTAAACAGACAAGATAACACTTTAAGGGTGGAGGGACGGATGTTAACAGATTTGATGGTGGCATATTTATGGTGTGAGCTCTTAAAACCACCAACGGCCATTTCCCTTAGCACCCTACAAGGTGTAGACAGCTGGCGTTTAGTTACAAGGTACTCTGCCATTACCTCTTAATTGTTTTTCTCCACAGTGCTCTGTGGCTGATAACGTCAGGCAGGACAGTGTGTGGGGAAGATTTTTAAGTATGCTGCACCACACAATGGCATTATATTGTTCTCTCCCTCTTCTTTTGAGGCGCTGGGCTTCTCGGAGCAATGGTTAGGATGTGAATGCTCGACTAAGATATGCTGCATTTCAGAGAAACAGCAGGGAAAGGCATTTTCCTAATGCTACCCTCTGACCATGATGTCTGGGGTATAAAAAGTGAAGAAGCTCCTAGAATCCGCACTTCCTCTGAGCCGTGTGTGCACCCACTGCCCTCAACATAGTCTTTGACAGAGGAGGAAACAGATCAAGCAGATCTCATCCCCGAAGGAACCTCTGCCAAGTTTGCCCAGCTGCTAACACCCGGCCCATTAGCACCTTTGTCATTTATTTCCTTGACAACCATTAACTAACTCCTTCCCTGTAGGCCTGGTTCTTTACAGAGTCTTCTTTCTGGCTTGTCACGTACCCCACTAATTGAGGTCATTGTTAGCTGCCCACTTGATCTGTCCATGGGGAGGCTCTAGCTGAACACCTGGAGCTGGAGCCTTGTGGTCTGCGGCTTCCTGCCACACGGCACAGCGCAGCCCCTGCTTCCCCGGGCACTTAAACTAAGCTGTCGTTCTCAGAGCTCTGGCAGCACCGATTGATATTTCACGGGCATTGCTGACCCATTTCGTAAGAGCAGGCTGCTTGAGCTTCCTCAGACCTTTCGTTTTCCTCTGCATTTCTTCAAGGCCACCCGAGGACCTCTTCCAGGCCCGGACAGGCTTCCCCTTGTTTACAGCACATCAGAGGCCAGGGAAAGGTTGGCTGCTACTCAGAAGTGAATCCAGCCTTGGGTCTGGATGTATCTGCGTGAGAGTTTGTGAATCCAGCCTTGGGTCTGGATGTATCTGTGTGAGAGTTTGTGGGGCCATGGGGTCGTGCAAGCAGGGGAGCCACCCGAAACAAGAGTGAGGTCAAGGTGCGTCCAAACCCTGGAGATACTGTGGATGAACCAATGAGGTGGAGGGTCCCCCTTCTGGGGAGCAGTTAGAAATGTGTTACTACTGTAAGTTGTAAGCTACCCCAGGATGCTGCTGGAACCAGAAGGCTCCTGCTGGGTGAAGGAGAGAGTGAGGGCTCCTATAGTTGTACAGCCTCAAGCTTCTGCCAGGGGAACGTTTGGTTGCTGTGGTCACTGTGGCCAGCTGTATACCCAAGACTCGAACTTGTTAAGTCACCAGTGCGGTAAATGCCCCTTACCAATGCCAAGCGAAACAGCATGACTTCTCTCCATCCCCTCTGGAACCCTTCTGAGCTGTCCGTCTGGTCCTCTTTCCTCTGGCCAGGGCCCAGCAACTTTATCTTGATGCACAGACTCATTAATCACCAGGGATCTATACGTTAAACTACCACAAAGTAGCAAACAATAGGATCCGAAACACCACTCTCTCTAGACTCTCCCAAGGGAAGAAGGGGAGGGGCCGCCATAGCCTGGAGAGCTTTGAGTTCTGTGCCTCACTCTCCTGGCAACACCCGCCGGCATCTCTGGCCCACTCTCTGTGAGAAGCACGGTGTATATATTATCTGTACTGTCTGTCCCCCAACAGCCCTATGAAGAGGCAGTGCTTCATGGAATAATAGACTTGGTCCCCCAGAAGTGTCCACATGCTAATCCACAGAATCCATGAGAGGAAACCTTAGATTGGAAAAGAGACTTTGCAGGGAAGATCACCTTAAGAAGCGTGGAAGGATTTCCTGGAATTGGCAGCTAGGCCCAACGCCATTCATCACAAGCACCTCAGAAGTCAAGAGGGAAGGCAGAGCAGTCAGCCTTGGTCAGAGAAGGGCATGCAGCAAAGAGGCAGTCAGTGAGAGATGATGGGAGAAGGAAGCAACTGTCCCTGAGGGTGAACGGAGGGCGCTGGCCAAAGGAGTGCCCATAGCCTCTCCAAGTTGGAGAACACAAGGAAACGCAAAGAAATGCACACCTCTAATTTATCCACTGGCTTCCAGAACTCTAAAACAGCACTTCTTCATTCTAAGCCACCATATGCGCTAATCTGTTGGAATATCGACAAGGAATGAATACAGTTACAGCTGGCTTCAGTTTTATAGACAAGAAACTAAAAACTATAAGTTACCTGTAAGCCAGAATTCAAAACTAACTCTGTGACTCCAAAATCGGTATTTCTCCCTACATTCCATGTCTGCTTCTTTAAAATATTCATCCTTACTCAAATCATCAAATGCTTGACTGCCACAGCTACGTGAGAAAGAATCACTAACGGCCATATTTCTGACCGTCTCTGCTTGGCATCTAAGTTGATGAGAACAAACGGCGAGAGAAAAAGTGTTACTTGACCATTGCCTGTCAGATTTAGCCTTTAAAACTAAAGTAAAAATGTCTGTCCATAGGTAAATTTGTCTCATGCAGTGAAGTACCACTCAGCAATAAAAACAAACAAATTTCTAAGAGACAGGTATGGCCGAGTCGTACAAGATGGGCTATTCGCACAATCATTGTGTTGAACGAGAGAAAAGCTCAACAGTTCCATTTTTGTGAATTACCACAGTGGGGGCAACTCCTCACTGACGCGAAGCAGACAGAGAGAACTTTCTAGAGTAATGCAGACGTGCTGGGCCTTGATACAGGCAATCATTTCACTTATGTAAGCTGATCAGGTTTTTGTTTTGTTTTGTTTTTGTTTTTTTGGTTTTTTTTTTTTTTTGCTTAAATCTCTTTGTGTGGCTTATTTCCCCAGTTTTGCAAAGAGAAGTAGGAGTTGAACTCAGAGGAAGAAAAACCTCACTGGGGTTCTTTGAACAGTGTGCACCAAATTTCACAAAGGAGCAGAAGGGAGAGAGGGAGAGAGGCAGACAGGAAACCCGGTCTTCCCGCCTCCCTCAGTCCCTACCCTGACTCAGCGATACCCGTGGCCTTGCAGAATGCACTTCACCTCCCCGGGTCCCTGGGTCCTCAGCTGCAAAGCCAGTGAACTGAATTAGATGATCTCGGAGATTCCTTCTGACTGTAAAATTCCATTAGCTACTAGCTGAAGTGGTAAATCAAATAACTGCAGAAGCTTCTAGTTGATACAGCATAGCTTCTCCAACACTCATTGATTCTAATCTAATTCAATCTACGTTGGTGCCCAGGGAGTAACGGAACTCTCAACAAACACATTTTCTTATAGGGAACTTGGTTCTTCGTCAGATAAATTTTTTTATGAACAACACAGCTTAGAGAGATATACGGGTAGGACACACATGTTCAACATTTGTATAGTCATGAGGTCTGGGGGCAGTGCTGCCTGTGACCTCAGACAAGCCACGCACACAATGAGACAGCACGTCAGACTCTGCAATGCCTGCCTTTCCAGGGCTGTTTAGAGATGAAATGGGATCTGGCCCCATAGATAAAGGATGCTTTAGCTTCTAAGCTGTGGGGCATACACAGAGTAGTTTGTTCTTACTAAGACTTGGGAGAGAGGAAGAGCAGGTGTCCGGGAGAGGACCAATCAACAAAGAAGAAAAGGCCAGTACTAATTGTTGAGCAGAAAACAAGTAACCCTGGCAGTTGGAACACAGGAGATAACAGGAGGGGGTGACTTGGGCAAAACAGAGGTAGTGCTGCACGGTGTTGTCTCCTGTGTGCAAGGTGACTGACCTTTGGTTTACCAGGCTAGACTGGAAACAGTCACTGAGCCTGCTGGGGATGGGCAGGGTACCGCAGAGAGAGTCTGGGAAAATGGATTGCAGAAGATGGCAAGGCCGCCGGGCCGTTTCCTCACAGCTCTATTGCCAGGACCTAAAACTGCTTTAGCACCTGTAAGTGCTTTAAAACTGCGGACTGAAGAGCTGAGGGGGCGCACACAGAAGAGGCTCCCAGCGGCAGCCGTGTGGTCGCTGCTGCCCTGGGGCCAGAGGTCCCCTGACCCATCTTCCTCATCTTGGAGGCCCAGCGGCTTGTATCTCTCTCCCAGACATTCCTCTCTCCAGAATTTCATGTGTTTTTATTGCTGGGTGGTATCCCATTGCATGAAAAAAATTACGCATTGACAGACACGTGGATCATTTCAAATTTAGTGTTCAAGAATAAAGCTGGTAAGAACATTTTAGTGTGGACCTTCTCAGGTAGATATATTTCATTTCTCTTGGATAAACTCCTATTTGCGGGGTTTCTGGATTATACAGTCGATTTGCATTTCATTTAACAAGGAACTGTCGGACAGGTTTTCAAAGCAGCCCTGCTTTGACTTCGCCTCAGCAATTTAGGAGAGTTCTGGTTTTTCCACATCTCCACCTTGTGCTTTAATCTGTGCATCACTGGTGACTGACAAGTAAGTGTGCATATCAAAATGGTTTACAAATTCAATCAAAGGAAGAAACAAGCCAAAGGCGGCTTGTCTAGGCCACTCGTTCCTCACAGCGCTGGTGCTTTCTCCTGATGACCCAAGCCCGGGGCAAGCTTGTCTCTTTCCTTTCTTCTGTGTTCCGTCAAGAGGCCACACCAACAGCATGCTAAAACGCTTTGGTGAATCCTGTCAGCTCTGATGTGGACCACAGTAATGCCCTCATAATTGGCCTCCTTCCGTGTGTGTGTGTGTGTGTGTGTGTGTGTGTGTAGTGCATACATAATTATAAATAGTCTTTCAGTTTAAACAACCTAATCTACTCATATGTACATTTACATAGAGAGACACTCCTCTGCTAGAAACCGCCCAGTTGCTTCCAGTGACACAGAATGCAGCTTGATGTCTCACAGCTAACTGCACAGATGCCTGAGTTTGAGTAGTTCACTGTCTATGGGTTTTGCTATTGTGGGACTGTCTCGGAAACCTAAGTTCCCTCTTGGCTCCCTAACAAGGCAGGTATGTTGGCAACCATTGAGGAATGACGTCTCAGGATACCTCATTAGGGTAAACCTATGACTTCTAGGACCTTACCAGGATTGTCCTCTGGAATTTTCTGGGTAGTTCTGAAACAAGTTCTGGAACTGTTCCCTCACAGGGCAAGAAGATAAGTGTTCTATGGCCCCTTCACCTTGAGCGTCCACATTTTGAGGACCTTAATTCTGCTTCAAATGCCCCTGCCATGTGGCGACCACCTCTCTTGCATTGTTCTGTGGCGGAGGCTGATTAGTGGTTCTGAGCCGAGGGAGGGATGAGCTAACCACAGCGACTGCATGCTTTATTGTTGTACATTGAGCACGCGGGAGCTCGCAGGCACTCTCTTAGCACTGCATTCTCAAGCCTAAGGGAAATTAAAATGTAGATTCCTCCAAGCATTTGATGCTAAAGTGGAATAAGGCCCGTCGACCAGCTCAGACTCACAGGGTTGGCTATGTGAGCCCTGTCTTAATCCGGTTCAATTTCTGAAACAATGGCAGAGACGGGCAGTCTCTAAGGTTGACTCACAGTTCTAGAATCTGGGAAGTCTGGGAAATCGGGTGGGTTAGCATCTATTGAGGGCCTTCTTGCCATGGTACTCATGGCTGAAGGGGGAGGGCAGAAGAGGGGCAAGAAAGTGAGGGGGCCCCAAACTGTCTTCCACAACAAATCCACTCTGAGGAAGACTAGGTCACTGCTGCAACTGCTACAGTTATTTACTCAGGAAAGCAAAGCCCCCGGGGCCTAACCTCAGCACCTCTCACTAGCCCCACAGCCCGCCCCTTGCATGGGGGATTACATTTCTAATATGCATTGCCCAGGAAGGGGAATGCTGCTCACGGCACTCAACAACAAGGACTTCTGCTAACTGTAAAGATACAGTGATACTATGGCATACTGTGAACCATGGATCCTCCAAGATGCTCCCTGGGTCCTTGCTGTAGGCTGTGTGCTGGTGAGGGGAGGACATATATTTCATTTCTCTTGGATAAATGATGCCAAAATAGTGACTTGGATTTCTGAGTGATGCCAAAATAGCGACCTGGATTTCAAAGCTTGTTAGCTTTGCAGTCACACAGTTTTATAGCTTATGTGACCTTTCCCACAAGTGCCCAGACACATGTGATACACAAACCATCTCCTTAGACTGACCAGCCACACCCAGATGAGTTTAGATAAGTGATAGAGAGATGGATCATAGATGGATAAGTAGAGGATAGATGGGTAGATGATGGGCTGATGCATACGTTGATACATGATAGATCGTTAGATGATAATCTCCTAGCCAGTACCATTTGTTCCCTTTCCGGAAGGTTTGTTTTAGTGTGTTGACAAGGATGTTTGACTGGCAGCTCCCCAGCCCCTTCTCAGGACCCATCTGCTGCCTCAGACCCATCGTGCTTCTTAAGCAGGGATGATATTTTCCTATCACTAAGTTGACATGGGGTTATTTTCCCAATAGGTCTCAGAGGTTTTTAAAATAACCTTTTCAAAATCTGATGCTGCTGCTGCTGCTGATGGTGTCCTTTCTTGGGTGCCACTGACTGGCATCCACTAATATCATATCAGAATGTCAGAGCTTTGTTAGCTCACTGACGGTAAGTTCTTTCCTGGTGGTGCTGAAAGCTTACCATACACCCACTGGGTACCAAGGGAGAAAAAAGCCATAATCCCTGCTGTCAGGGAACACACAGTCCATTGGCAAGTTTAAAAAGAAATGTGTCTATCCCCAACGCCTCTGATGTTATGGACTCACCCTACCTTTAGAGTATGAAAAAAGGCTCATAAAAGAGGACATTAAAAAAAAAAAAACAGTTCTCTCCCTAATGGTGTCTGGAACCAATCTAAAGTGAACATTTTGTTCTTTTTCAGTACACCATTAAGGAAGTGATAGAATGGACTGTGCTGCCTGCTACAGTATAGGTGTAACTATAGAGAGGGCACGGGCAGCAACCACATTCAGGTGGGGGGTGTGGGAGCAGGCTCGTAGAGACATGCTGGCCAGGCTGGCTCTGCTGAATGACTACAAAAAGCATGCAGGCCACGGGCTTGTGCATGCCTGAGGCCAGGTGAGGAAGAAGAGAGAATAGTGAAAGGCCCCCAAGGAAGCACAGGATTGTAACAAACAGGTGACATTTGCAAAGGAAAATCTGCATGTGAAAGCCACAGGGTATCACCCTGCCAGAGAGACACAGACAGAGAGGGACAAAGCCTCCAGCACTTGGTTGTTGGTAAACTCTGGAACACAAGGGAAAGTGAGCAGCCGCCAATGCTGGAAAACAGTGTGGCAGCCCCCTCAAAAAGCTAAAGATACAGCTGCTGTGTGCTCTGAAACCCTGCCACTGGGTATGTATTGAAATCAGGGTCTCACGACTACATGAGCTAGCATGCTCACAGCAGCACAAGTCACAGCGACAAGGAGAAGCAGCCCAAATTTCTATTGACGAGTGGATGAATAAACAAATAGGGCATGTTTATACAGTAGAATGCTGTTCTGCCTTTCAAATGGAGGGCGTTCTGGTGCACACTGTGGAAGGATGGACCTGAGGGACCCTGAATATGTTAATTGAAATAAGCCAGAAGCAAAAAGATAAGTCAAGTGTGATTCCGTTTTAAAGCTTTTCTGACAAGCAGAGGTTTATTGTTTTGAGTTCTGGGAAGCCACAAACTGTAGGGGTTGATGTCTGCTGGGACTTCGTTGCTGTATCTTTCTGTGGAAGAAGAGGAGAGAGAACTAAAGCCGCATGGCTGCATTCATTCAAAGAAGGCTTCAGATTTATGGAAGTAAAACAGTGGTTGCCAGGGCTACAGGGCGGAGGGAACTGTGTGTTTCAGATTTGAAGATCAAAAAGCTCTTGAGGGGGTGCTGGAGAAATGGCTCAGTAGTCAAGAGCCCTTACTGCTCTTGAACAGAACCCAAGTTCAGTTACTTGCATTCATGTTAGGCTGTTCAAATCTGCCTGCAATTCCAGATCTGAGGTATCTGATGCCCTCTTGTGGTTTACAAAGACACGTACACACACACACACACACACACACACACACACTACTTTTTAAAGATTAAAAATACAAATTGTGAAAAAGGAGTAGGTAGCACTGAAGAAATGGCTCAGCAGTTAGGAGGACATACTACTTTTGTTGAGGACCCAAATTTGGTTCCCAGCACTCAGGGGTTTCATAACTGTAACTCCAACACTCTCTTCTGGACTCTGGGAATACGTACAGTCCCATGCACATACACACCCGAATGCATAATTAAAATCAAAATAAAGTTTCAAAAGAAAGATTAAAAATAATTTAAAATATTTATTTATGTCTGTGAACATTTTGCTTGCATGTATGTCTGTGTATGGTGTGAATTCCTGGTGCCCAAGCAGACCAGAGGAAGGAATTAGATTCCCTGAAGCTTGGGTTACAGACAGTTGTACGACACCATGTAGGTGCCGGGAATTGAAGCTGGGTCTTCTGGGAGAGCAGTATGCTCTCTTAACCTCTGAACTCTCCAGCCACTGTGCCCCAACCTTTAAAAAAAAAAGCCTTTGAGGGAATCAGAGACAAGAGAATTATTACAAACTCAAAGCCAACCCGGGCTACACAGTGAAATCCCGCCTTCCTAAAAGGAAAAAGAAAGGAGAGAATAGGGTTGAGAGGAGATGGAGGAAGGCAGGGAAAATAAAAGGAGAAAGCTCTCTTCCACAGCAATGTCCTTAACATTATTAACTATACACTTAAAAACGGTTGAGTCAATACATTTATGGTTTTCTCCCCCGCCACACACACACATGTACTCACACTGGTGGTTTGAATGAGAACAGCCCCCTCGGCTCATATATTTAAATATTTAATCTCCAGTTGGTGGAACTGTTTGGAAAGGATTAGGAGGTATGGCCTTCTTGGAGGAGGTGTGTCACTGGGGTTGCCCAGTTAGCTAGCTCTCTTTTCTTCCCGCGTGTGGACGAGATATGGGCTCTCAGCTACTGCTCTAGCACCATGCCTGCCTGCTGGCATGCTACCCCGTGATGCTGGTCACGGATGCTAACCTTCTGAAACAGTAAGCACCAAGTAAACACTTTCTTTCTTAAGTTGCCTTAATCACAGTGTTTTATCAGAGCAATAGAAAAGCCGGGCAATGTGGTATGTGTCTGTAATTCCAGCACTTAGGAGGCAGAGGCTGGAGGATCTCTGTAAGTTCAAGAACATCCTGGTATAGACAGTAAGTTCTGGGACAGTCAGGGCTACACAGTAAGACCCTGTCTCAAAATATAAACAAACAAACAAACAAACAAACAAACAAACAAGAGTAAGAACAATACACACACACTCCATGCTGGTATCTGGTCAAGGTTTCTTTAAAAATACCCAAGATCTCACAGCTGTGGCCATTTGTGTGACATCTGTATAAAGAATATACAGTTCTGGTCAGTTGGGGCTGAAGAATCAGCTACAATTAGGAAGAGACCAGCGTCACTGAAGCCATATCTGCGTAGTGCTTCTTTGGGGTCAGCACACAGAGGCCGTGGTTCAGAGGGCTTGTAAGGCTGTACTTCTTGCTGGCAGCTGAAGTTGATAATATGTAAGAATTCCCGGTTGGTACTGGTTTTGAAGGCGCCAAGGGGTCATAGAGGGCAGCTGAGTCATAGCACTGTGTGGCAGGGCTAGAGTCCCCTGAGAGAGCCTGGAGAAACCATGGTTTAAGGTGCAGCCTCGGATGCAGTGGAAAACCCCAGGATTAAAGGGGTCATGGATCTAATAAAATAGACTTTCAACCAAAGTTAATCAAGAAAGATGAGGAGGGGCACTTCCTTCTCATCAAAGGAAAATTCCAACAGGAGGACATCACAATTTTGAACATTTATGCCCCAAATACAAGACCACCTACATATGTA
>CM053763.1:72570278-72585295 GCA_028658305.1 Pachyuromys duprasi | reverse complement strand
GCAGCTACGAACATAGTTGAGCAAATGTCCTTGTTGCGTACTTGAGCATCTTTTGGATAAATGCCTAAGAGTGGTATAGCTGAATCTTGAGGAATCACTATTCCTAATTGTCTAAGAAAGCACCAAATTGATTTCCAGAGTGGTTGTACAAGTTTGCATTCCCACTCGTAACTTTTCACCACCTCCTGGAACAGATTTTTCAGCATACAGCCTTTCAAGATGACTGTAATTGTGATTTGAATGTGTTAAAGTCCTGGTCCCTGGAGTGGCTCTTTGGAGAGGTGTTGTGGACCTTTAGAAAGCAGAGTCTAGTAGGAAGTCTTCACATCATTGGGGACATGCCCTTGAAGGGAACTATGGGACACATACTCACCTCAGTTGTCATTCCACAGGCACTGGCCTCTTTTTCTATTGGTTTTTAAGATGGAGTGTCTCTGGCCTCACATTCATCAGTCTAGTGTGGCTGGCCAGTGAGCCCTAAGGGTCCACCTGTTTCTGTCTCTCCAGTGCTGAGTCTGCAAGTGTGTACTACGCCTGGCTTTTCTTTTTCTTTGTCTTTTTTTTTTCCTTAAGACACGGTTTCTCTGTGTAGCTCTTGCTGTCTGTCCTGGCTCTCTCAGAATGCTCCATGTGACCAGGCTGGCCTCGAAATCACAGAGATCTGCCTGCCTCTGCCTCCCAAGTACCGAGGTTAAAGGCTTGCGTTGCCGTCACCACCACCTGCCTTCTGGCTTTTCTCATCAGAGGTTTTAGGCAGTGCATTCAGGCAACCACCCACCTACCTTCCCCCTCTCTCTCTTCTTGGTTTTTTTTTTCTTTTTTTAAATAACTATTTCACATGCTTTGTCACAGTGCCAGAAAGCTTGCTGATGCAGAGGAACCTGAGCCATAGCACTGTCCTGCTGGCCCCTGTGAGGACTCTAAACTGTGTCTGGTTGACGGCTGATGCTAACTAGGACACCCTCCTGTCACTTTAAGAAGGAAGACCGTTGCAAATATCAAATGACTAGTAGAATCACTTGGAAACAGAGCTTAGACTCAGGACTAAGCTTTCAGGGACCACTCAGCACTCACTGCTCATTCTTTGGTGCCGGGAAGTCTACCATGAGCACTAAGGAGGAGCCCAGGTCTCCCACAGATATCCTGTGGTAAAATGAGCCTGCCAAGCAATTTATTTTTTATTTTTTTGACAGGGCACCTTGCACCCGGCCATGTCCAGCCCCATTTACCTCTGAGCAGTTTCGAGATGCACTGTTTACAGGCTCAGTGTGCCGCAAAGACCACAAAGTGTGCAGCATGAGTTAAGTTCACCTGGTTGGAAGCTGAGAGAGAGAGAATGCTGGGGCCAAGGGTATAGGCAATGTGCTTCCCACTTTCCTCCTACTAACAGAGGTCACTGGTGACTGATGGAAATTCAATTGCCTGGCTGGATAGTAATTAAAGTTAAGCATGCTCTTAACCCTAACCATCTCAGCTGCTCATGACTGACAGACAGGAAACTGCTCTAAGAGAACAGGCCAGGATCCCAGAATCTTGGGAATAAGAAGAAATCCAGGAATCATAAAATCCAATGTCATAAAATACCCCCATGGAGTCCGAGTAGAAAAGCAAGAACATGTAATAAGTTTTATTTTAGCTAAATGAACTCGATTTAAAGATTTGGGCGTAGTCTAAGACCCTTTTGGCTTCTACTCCTCCTCCTCCTCATCTCTACTGTCTTTTTTTCCTCACACTTTTACAATGCATGTAAAGCATTTTGGCCATTTTCAACCCCTCTCACCTACCTCCACTCTCACTGAGCCCTTTCTTCCCAGGAAGTCTTCCTCCCGCTTTCAAGTCTTTTCCGATGCTGCTGTCTTGCTTTGTTGTGACCCTGTGATATGAATTAGGGCTGCTTGTATGAGCTCAGGTGTCGAGTTATTTACTAGACAGAGCATTTGCAGCTTCTCCTCCTCCCCCCGCATCCATTCACTACCAACACCTCCAAGGAGAGGTCTCACGAGGCCTTCCCATATTCATGAGGGAATGCTCATGGGCCATACCTTCTCTTCGGGTATTGTGAGCTCATGAGCACAATAGTCACCTGATGTCCAGAAGACAAGAGTTTCACAGAACTCCCCATTCTTCCCCTCATACATTCCGTCTCTTGTTTCCTAAGCCATGCAGGGGCTAATATAGATGTCCCATTTAGGGCTTTGTCCTGCACTTAACGTATATGATATTTGTAATTCATAGATTTTGTATATTTAGGCTTTTCTTGGCAGAATGAAAATTAGATGATCCTTTGTTGATCTCCTCTTGGAGTGTCCTGCTCATTTTAAAATCTTACTTGATCATCCCAGTAAGGAAAAATCTACATAACATATTCTGTATGACCTCACCAATATCATCCTTTACTTCTAACTATATAGGAAGATAGAGACTCCAGGGTCAAACTAGAATTATTCCTTTCTCTTATCACATGTACACTATCAATTTTTACTTATCCCAATTGTACCTTTTGCTCCATAGCAGATGTTTCATCCTAACCATGTTTTTCAGTTTTGAAGGAAGGAGTTTATATTATACAGTATATAGCAAGCAAGAATAATATGACACATTGGTTTGAGCAAGAGTGGCCTTCACAGGCTTGTTTTTTAATGCCACCAGGGAGTGGCACTATTTTTTTTTTTGAGACAGAGTTTCTCTGTGTAGCCTTAGGTATCCTGGACTCACTTCATAGACCAGGATGGCCTCAGACTCACAGAGATCCATCTGCCTCTGCCTCCTAGAGTGCTGGGATTCCAGGCATATGCCACCTTGCACAGCTGAGTGGCGCTATTTGAAAGGATTAGAAGGATTGAAATGTGTAGTCTCCTTGGAGGAAGGGTGTCATGGGGGAGAAAGTTAGAAGTCATGCCGAGCCTAGAGTCTCCCTCTTTCTACCTGTGGATCAGGATGTAGTTCTCAGCTACTGCTCTGATACCATGTATATCCCATGTTCCCACCGTGATGATAATGGACTAAACCGCTGAAACTGCAAGCAAGCCCCCAATGAAATGATTCCTTTTCTAAGAGTTGCCTTGGTCACGGTGTCTCTGTGCAGCAATAGAGCTGTGATTAAGACAAATGGTGAGCACCAGAAGGACAGTAGAACATCAGACTAGATGCATACGTCCTCCAGCAGACACTGCCTAGGCAAAGTCCAGGAACGAAAACATTTGCTCCTGGGCAAGACTTCCAAGTACTCCTTCCCACCACAGAAGTATTTCTGTCTTGGGATAGACAGCAGTTTAGTCTTTACTTTTGGAAAGGTGCTGGCATTGATTTTTTCTACCCGGCTCTGTTCACAGACACAGTTCTTTTACCCAATTCACTCCTCCCATTCTCAGGGATAAGTTTTTTACTCTTGGGCTGTTGGGCTCTTCCCCTTTTCCCCTCTCACAGGGTGGGTATGAGGTGAGCCCATCCCTGGACCGGGCATCTTGAGGGACACTCTAAGAGAAACATAGATGGTCTGAAGTACCAATCCCAACCCCAGGCCCAGCTTCTCATTGAGCTTACACAGTGTGTGATAACTTGCTAATAGGATGACTGTGAATGGCTTTATTCCAAAGGCCCTTCTGTTTTGTTTACCAGTGTGGCTTCTGGAACGGCCTCTAATGGTTGCACATATCTTGCATACAAACTCAATCTTTACGATCAGGTATAAGAATCCACGACTTAAGACATGGTTTGCAAGAACTTGCTGACTGAAATGTGCATTAGTTCACTCTGGCTGCTTTCCTGGGCTACACAGCTGGCCCTCCTCCAGTTTTGCTCCATTTCTAAACAGTGGGAAGGCTGAGCTTCTGAAGCCTGAGTGTGCCCTGCTTTAAACCCATCTTGTCCAAAATGAAAGGAAATGGGAGACTCCAGAAGAGGAAGGGGATCCTTCTGTAACACTGGTCTCTCCTCCGTGGTCTCATCCCTGCTAGACTGGTCCAAGAAGGTTCCAGTTTCTCTCAGGTGACCTTGTTCCTGGACTGATAATGTTACCTGCTATGGAAATCCCCTGACCCAGGGCTGGGGGCTTCTAGACAGGCGTTTAGTGTGTTCCTTCTATTAGAGACCACTCATCTGCCTTGAGCTCTGTAAGGGACACATGGAAGGCTTTTCCTTTTTCGGGTTAGATCTAAAGGGATACAAAGAAGAATTTCCAGGGGTGGAATCTTCCCATTACACAGGATTCTTGAAGTGAAAGTTAAAGATAAGTCTCTTGCTGCCTTTCCTCCCGCAGGCTGTTCTACCTCTAACTCTGGGGAGAGCCAGGGTCCTCCCCTTCTACCACCCCATCTGTTTTCATATCTCTGCATATTGGGTCATTTTCTCCCTCTGGTCACATGATGTTTTAAAACTGAGGTAAGAGGGAAAGTCACTCCTTCCATTTGGGAGGTGCCCAGGCAAGTAAAATGTGAACCAGGGTGGTTCAGGCAACATTGACTCCCTTCATGTGTCAGACTGACCTGCGGGGAGAAAGGAAGGGCTGGAGTTGGGAATATGATTCCAAATGGTGGGTATCAGTCAGGCGGGCCTCAGCCAAGGGGTACTGCAGTCTCCAGGCAAGAGATGCTGAAGGGAGCATCTGGAGAGCCAGTGAGACTCTTCAATGGGCTTTTGAATTTTGCAGGACTGACTCAGGGGACAAAGTGACTTTGCCACTCAGGAGGCTGCATCAGTGACGTGGACCATATCCCTGGCAGGGAGACTCTAGGCATGGTCTCCCCAGACCAGGAGATGGCTGCCAATAAATCTCTCCCTGTCTTTTCTTCCCATCAGACAGAGCCTGGGGAAAAAAACAAAACAAAACAAAACAGACAGTCATTGACCTTGAGAAAATGTCTGGCTTTGTGTTGTGACTTATCAAAACAACAATAGGAAAAAACAACAACAAGAAATAGCTTTTGTCTTGGGGAATTAATTAATCTTTAGCTTTCCATGGTTCTAGCCATGGAACATAGTCATGGAAAGTAATTTACATGGCCAAAACATTTCTCAGTTGTAGAACTAAGGAGGCAGAGCAGTGGGGAGAGCCCCAAACCCAAACTGACAGGCAATGGAGTTCGAGTTCTGGCCTTGCTAATCCCTAGCTGAATGACCAGGCTCATAGAAGAGTTTCTCAATGATTAAAATCAAGTGCCATGAAACTGAAGAAGTTAACAAGAGAGACTGCTGTGAAAGTGCTTTTAAGTTCCGGGCTTTGATGGCCGGCACTTAATCCCTGCACTCTGGAGGCAGGCAGATGTCTGTGAGTTCGAGGCCAGACCGGTCTACAGAGTGAGTTCCAGGACAGCCAGGACCACACAGAGAAACCCTGTCTCGAAAAACCAAAAAAATTAAAAAGTGCTTTGAATATTATTCAATTTTAATTAAATTTTCCAATAGTGCTTTAGTTTTGTGATGATTCCCAGGCTCTGGTTTTCTTTCTGCTTGTTTCTTGTTTGTTTTGTTTGTTTGTGTGTGTGTATGTGTATCTGTGTGTATGTGTGGCTTTATCAGAGTCTCATGTAGTCCAGACTGGTCAGGATGACTGTGGACTCCTGATCTTCTTGCCTTCTCCTCCTAGGTGCTAGGATTGCAGGCATGCGCCACCACTCCTGGTAACCCAAAGTTTGAAGCCATAAAACCAATAACACATGCTTTAGTGTAACTAGCTGAATCACCACTACCATGGCTACAAGGAAGGCAGAATCTGAAAGACATCACTAAAGAGACTCAAGGTGAGGAGCTAGAGAGATGGTTCAGAGGTTAAGAGCACTGGTTGCTCTTTCAAAGGTCCTGAGTTCAATTCCCAGCAACCACATGGTAGCTCACAACCATCTATAATGAGATCTGGTGCTCTTTTCTGGTGTGCAGGTGCATGTGCAGACAGAACCATTGTATACATAATAAATAAATCTTTAAAAATAAATAAATGAACGAATAAATAAATAAAGAGAGACTCTAGGTGTGACAGGCCTGGTCACAAATGATGCAGAAGTACCTAGTTGGCTTCAGTGGGAGTGTGTCCCCTTTCTTTGCCTCTTCCATCAATACTTAGATATACCAAATCCCTATCAGGGTCCTACTATTGTGGGGACAGCAAATCAGAACCCCACTCAGGCTGACTATGGGCAGTGACCCCAAGTGAACAACCCTTTGGAACAGACCCCCTCCCCAAATATTAAGCCCAGAACCCAGTTGATACCATTTGTGGTTTACCATGTGTTATCAAGAGAGCAGACATACTGTCTGCCATTGAGGTTCTATTTCCCAGGCTGGAAAAATAACTGCGGGAATTATGGAAGGGAGACTAAAAATGAATGCACACTCACAGGACAAATAGTCTGAGGGGTTACCCCGCATGCTTTGAAGCAAATTCTTCAAATGCCTCCTGCCCCCAAATCTTCCCCACTGCATCCCCAATCAAGCACCTCTTTTGCTCCTACCCCAAACAAATGATCTGCTTTGCCCCTGGGTCCTGCCTTACCCACCAGACTTCTCTAGACCTCAGCCTTGTCATTAGCAAGCTCCTCTCAGCTTCTTCATGCAGTGTGAACACTCAGCATCCCCACCCTACTGTGAGAATCAGCAGGCACAGCGATCTAGTCTCTGACTCTGACAGGGTACGGTGGCTAACACTGCAACCCTGGAAAGTTCCAGGAATATCTGATTGCCTCGCCTAATGTCACACAGACATCTCTAGTCCAATCTGCTCAGATTATGGAAGATTACCTTCGGAAATGGGAGACTTTGGCAGAACAATTTCTCAGAGAACATGTTGCTGCTCAGTTGGACACAACACAGGAACATCTGTTTATTTGTTTGTTTGTCTCTTTTGGAGACAGGGTCTCACTATGTAGCTCTGACTCTCCA
The DNA here is from genome assembly GCA_028658305.1 of Pachyuromys duprasi. Lineage (NCBI taxonomy): Eukaryota > Metazoa > Chordata > Mammalia > Rodentia > Muridae > Pachyuromys > Pachyuromys duprasi. Next base: position 72,578,422 of record CM053763.1, on the reverse strand, counting down.
AGCTGGCCTCAAACTCACAGAGATCTACCTGTCTCTGCCTCCCAAGTGCTGGGATTAAAAGTGTATGCCACTATTCCTGGCCACAGGAGCATACTTAGTTCTCAGGTCTACAACAAAGGCCACGGCAAATCCCTCTTACTGGGCCCTGTGCTGGCAAAGCATAAACGGGACATGGCACAGCATGTCATACTCTCTAAATGTTATTTTCCTTCTCAACAAAACCCAACAGCCAACAAAACAAACACAAGATCCTTCCTTGATTTTCTAAATTAATCTCAACTTCAGTACACCAGTTTCTAGGTAGGAAATTTAGTCTGTGTGCATCTGTCTATTAGCGACGATAAGGTATTGGGCAAAAGCTCTAGATCTTGCTCTATCACGCTTGCTCTTCCTGCTCCTACTGAACAATAAAACGGTTCCCTTCTACCTCCTCCTCCACCCCTGCCCACTTCTAGGGTGCTAAACTACAGACTAGATGAGACACATGGGGACACACGGAGAAGCCGGGATGGCAACTGAGAAGGGAGAGACTAGAGCGAGCCAGCAGAGGCTTTGAAGCAGATGCTTCGGGGAGGAATAAGAAGAGACACTGGAAGAGTTGTTGTCACGGATCAGGCAGTGCATCTTCTTTAATGACACCAGAGAGATGCCACTAAGGTTGGAATTTCTCCTAATTACCCTTGACTTCTGGAATCATATGCAAAAACCCTGCTGAGATGGAGCCAGGTGGGTACCTAGGTTTTATTTCATCCACATAGAAGTGTGTGTATATAGACAAAGAAATCTCCTGAAAATTACCAGCTGCCAGGTTTAAAGACTTAGACTAACAAGGGACAGGATGATGGAAGCAGGGGGCCGTGTTCAGTCATAACAGAGGGGGTACAGGAGACGCCAGTGATATCTCAAGTGACAGAAGTGTGCATGATCACAACAGCTTCAACGGCTGTGGTCAGGGCATGGAGAACATGTATGAAAATTACTGGATCCCTTTGGCATCTGGACAAATAATGCATTCCATGGGAAAACCAAGCATCCTCGGGGGATTTCTGAGCAATTCCACTTTTCTGTTGTGCAAACAACAGACTCAACGTAGTGCTCCGTGTAAAGATGGCGACCTCACACAAATCATCTTCGATGAAAATTCAAACCGGCACTTGACTTCCTGCTTCAAGCATAATGAACAAACAGGAATGTACTCAGGAAACCTGAATCCATTTGCAATTGCATCTAGATTCCTTTCAAATAAAATCATGTGTATTTCTTGAATTTCCCATTGTGAAAGTACTGAGTGCTATGTTAAAAAAGCCTTGTCTGGCTCTAGACAGACTACCAGGCAGACTTACTAATTATTTGGTGTGTCATTAAAGCAGTTTACAATATGTTAGAGGGATCCAGCCCATCAACACAGGAGCCATCTGAAGCTAAGCAGGTATTGAGCAGGTGGGCACCTGGCATGTGGCCACTGGCACTCAGCAGTTTATGGTTCAGGAAAGTACTGCTTATGTAGCTACATGACGCTTATATCATGGCATTCGGCAGACAATAAAACGGGAATATCCAGCTCCCTGTGCTCTTATTTTTTTTTAGTTCACTAATTAAAAGACGTGTACACCAAACTTCATAATGCACACTTCCTTACCTGTGTGTGCGTGTTTAATATGTATATGCTAAGTAAAATATATTTTTAAAAGATCCGTAAGCAGATACTAATGCTTAGGGAGAGAATATGTGAACAACAAACAACAACAAAAAAACAAACACTGAGGCTTTATTTGGTGTTTTTGTACTTTTTGGCCTTTGCCAAGGAGGATTTACTCACAATTAATGAGCAACTACATTTCTAAAAATTAAAATTGGGCTAATGAGATGACTTCAAGGGTGAAAACATGCTTGCCGGGAGGCCTGATGACCTGAGTTTGAGCCCCAGGCCCCCTGTGGTGCAAACAGAGAACCAGCTCCCACAAGGTGCCCTCTGGAGCCCCACTCCCGCCCTGTTCACACCATGTGCGCTGGATAATTTTATGTCAACTTGACACAGGATGGGGTCATCTGAGAGAATGGAACCTCAATTGGAAAAGTGCCTCAGTAAGATCTGACTGTAGGCAAGCCTTGGAGCATTTTATTAACCAGTGACTGATGTAGGAGGGCTCAGTCTGGTGTGGGTGATGCCATCCCTGTTTAGATGGTGCTGGGAATAGAGAAGAAAAGAAACAGAGCAAGCCACGAGGAGCAAGCCAGTAAGCAGCACCCCTCCACGGCCTCTGCATCAGCTCTCGCCTCCAGGTTCCTGCCCTGTTTGAGTTCCAGCCCAGACTTCCTTTGTTGATGAACAGTGATATGAAAGGATAAGCCATATAAGCCCTTTGCTCCCCAACTTGCCTTTTTGGTCATGGTGTTTCAACACAGCAATAGGGACCCTGACTGACTAAGACACAATGGCAGAGCATGCTGCACCTCACCCCCTTAGTAAATAGATGAAATTTTAAATTAAAATGTAATTTGTTTGATGGTGAATTTCAAAAAGCAGTGAAATAAAAAGGCAGAAACTGTCCATTCGTTCAGAGAAAGCTTTAGATCGTTATGCTTGGCTACTGTAACAAGTTGTCATTTACCGGCAGAAACAATAAATATTTCTTTCTCATAGACCAGGACTTCCAAGGTCAGAGTCCCAGCAAGACTTGGCTCTGCTGAGGTTCTCTCAGATTCATAATAGCTACTTCACTGTGGTGGCCTCTGACTGTAGAGAAAAAGAGAGCTTGTCTCTCTTGTCTCCAATAGCTCCTAATTCCACCAGGAAGACCCAACACAACCTTCTGTAAACCTAGTCAATTCTCAAAGGCCACGCACCATCACACTGGGATTATTGTTTTACTGAGGTTGGGGACAGAGCATTCACGATTTTCCATGAACTCTCTTCTAGCCTCTCATCTTAAATATACAGTTTGGCATCCTGTCAAAATTTCCCCTTGTCATTTTATGAAGTGGATTATTACTTAAGGATAGATAAATATACATGAAATGAGTAGGTGAAAGACTGTAAACTTTAGAATATATATTTTTTGTCCCTATTGCTAATGAGCTTTCCAAGAAGGTTGACTAAATTTCTAGTTCTGCCAACAGCATATAAATATACTGGTTGTACTGGACCATTGCCAATGTTGAGGATCGACGATTTAGAAACCACGTAAACGCCATCTGATTGTGTTCACGATCTTGGTCGAAGTCTAAGGATACATACAGTTAAGTGTCTGGCTTGTCACCAAGCAAATTAGCAAATTGGAAATTAGCAAAAACAAAAAAGTTGGCAATTTCCCATGCTCAGAAAAGCCCTCCAGGCCCCTGTTCACAGCCTCCCCACGAACAAAGGCTCTCCCGACCTGGAACAGCTTCAGACAGTCCTGCTTCAGTTGCTTTTAGGATTGTTTTAGAAGTCTGGCGTGCTGATATGCGCTTTCCATTCTGTTGGTGGTGGGCCTCTGGACAATTTTCAATTGTGGATTATGAGCATTTGTGTGTAAAGCGGTTGGTGGCTGCACTTTCGCTGGGCACACGTCTGGCCGTGGATGCGCTGGGCAGCAGGGTTTGCCTGTGTTCAGCTTCAGTGGACACTGATACCTGTAATCTCCAGAACAGTTCTTTCAACCACGCATTCTCGGGAGTGAGGAAGGATCTAGTTTCACGGAATGTTGTTTACCCTCTGTAACTGTATTATCACTCTAGCCAGTTGCCAAGCTTGTTGTACTGTAGCTTTGTCATTTTCATTTCTTATTGATTAATGAAGGGAACAACTTTTCATATGTTCACTGGTCATTGGGAGATAATTCTCTCCTGTGAAAGGAGTGTTTTCCCCATCGAGCTGGTAATTTCTTATTAAATTATAAAAGCAAGTTTACTATTCTATCTTTGAGTCTTTTATCCTTCCTTTCTTCCTTCTTCCTTCCTTTCTTTTGTTATTTCTCTTTTGACAACTAGACACAAGCTAGAGTTATCTGGGAAGAGAAACCTCAGTTGAGAAATGCTTCCATCAAATTGCCCATAGACAAGTCTGTGGTGAACCTTCTTGACTAATGACTGATGTGGCAGGTCCCAGCCCACAGGGGTGGGTGGAACCACCCTGGGCAAGTGAACCTGAGTGCTAAAGTGATGGTGGTGCAAGCCTGTAATCCCAGCATTCAGGAGGCAGAGCAGGTGGATCGATGTAGGTTCGAGGCAAGCCTGTTCTACAGAGTGAGTTTCAGGACTACCAGGGCTACACAGAGAAACCCTGTCTTGGAAAAGAGAGAGAGAAAGAAAGAAAGAAAGAAGTGGAAGGGAGGAAGGAATCAGGCTGAGCAATCTATGAGTAGCAAGCCAGTAAACAATATCCTTGAAGTGTTGTTTCAGTTCCTGCCCCCAGGTTCCTGTCTTCAGTTACTGCCCTGACTTCTCTTTGAGAGGTACTATGAAAAATAAGCTAAGATAAAACCTCATCATTTAGTCTTGTTGTCTATCGCAGCAATAGAAGCAAGCTAAGAAATTGGAACGAGGTCATGAGGTAGTGCGATGCCAGACCTGATCATGTATGTCTTGAGGAGGGTCGTGGTGACCTCTGAACTTTGGGTCAGAAAAGCTGTTGAGTGCTCAGGGCTCAGTGGGCTGTTCTGTGAGAGCTTGGAAGATAAGTGTTGAGCGTGATGCAGACGACGGAGGCCTCGCTTGTGAAGTTCAGAGGGAAGCAAGGGTGGCCAGGGCTGGAGCTGAGCAATGACATGTGGCTAACAAGAGACCTGGACGCTAAAACGGAAACTTCTTCCTTTGCTGCAACAACCGATCCCTGTCAGCTGGGACTGAAGAATCAGTTGTGCTCAAGAAGAGGTCAACATCCTTAGGCCAAATCTTCTGGGAAGTATTTCTTCAGGGTCAGCACACGGAGGCTGTGATCCAGAGGGGCCAAGGCTGTACCTCATGCTGGCAGTTGACCGTGGTAGTGTCTACGAGTTTCCTAGGTGATGCTGGTTTTGAAGGCATAAAGGGGTCACGGGGAGCAGCTGAGGCTTGGCACTGGGAAAGGCCAGGAGAGGCCACTGGTGAAGGTGCGATCTCATTACAGTGGGATCCCCGAGGGTGAAGAGGTCATGGAGAGAAGTTGAGCCTTAGCATCATGTAGCAGCGTTAGAGTTCCTGAAGAGAGCACTACAGATGAAGGTACAGCCCATTTGCCGCAGAGACCCAGCGCTTTGGAGGTGCCCTGACCAGAGGACTACTAAGTGACAAGGACAGCAGCAAGAGCGGAGTGGAGATGGCCTAAGTCCGGGGGTTAGGCTGTGTGTTCTGTAGGTGGCAGAGCCGGAGAAGAGGGGCTGCACAGGCTCTTTGGAGTCCAGAAGCTGAGTCCCAGAAGGAACACTGAGTTTCCACCGTTGGGCTCCAGTTTTGCTTTGATCCTATTGTAACTGTGCCCTGGCCCTTGCTTTTTGAAGGAGTAACTTAATTTGGATTTTGCAGGTACCTACAACTAAGAGACTTTGGAATTTTCGAGAGACCTTAAGATCTTAGAGTGTTGTTTGTTTTTTTTTTCAAGAGAGGTTTTTAGATATTTTAAAGAGGCTTTAAACTTTGAAAGAGACTTTAGATGTTTTAAAGAGGCTGAACTTTTAAAGGGTTTGAATTTTTAATGACTATGAGACTTTGAAAGTTATCTATGTTTTATACTGTAGTAGTCACATTAAAAGGAGATCTTGGAATAAACCATAAAGGGAAAGATGAGGTTTAATAGTGATCTATTGATGTGTCAAGTTGACAAGAGTGTCAACTGTTCTGTTTTTTAAATCTGTTTTTTTTTTTGTTTTGCAGTTTTGTTTTGTTGTGTTTGTGTCAGCTTCACAAACTAGACATGTCTGTGGGGAGGGACCGTAACTGAGAAAATGCTTCCATCAGATCTGCTGTGCATTTTCCTGATTAATGGGTGATGTAGGCGAGCCCAGCCCATATAGGTGTTTTGGAGAAAGCGGTGCCACCCCTGGGCAGTGGCCCTGAGTTCTATAAGAAGTCGGGCTGAGCCACGAAGAAGAAGCCAGTGAGCAGTGTTCCTTCACGGCATCTCTTTCAGCGCCTGCCTCCAGGGTTCTGCCCTGACTTCCCTACAAGGTGGACTATGAACTTTAAGCTCGAATGAACCCTCACTCCCCAAGTTGTCTTTGAACATGGTGTTAATCACAGCGGTACAAGGCAAACAAAGACACCACCTTCTTAGCACTGTCTTTGGACGAATGGAAGGCATACATTTTAATAGACTCTAGGGGTCTATGTTTCATTATCATCAACGCTCGTGGTGTCCTTTTCAATAGATCTGCTCCGACACCCAGGACATATTTCCACTTCTTAAATTCGCACTTGTTGGTATCCAGTAAAATTAGTTTTTATCCTTTCCTTTTTAAATCTCATTTTCTAAAAGTTAGCATGTAAAGGTATGTCCTATCAAAGTCTATTTTAATAGATTCTCCTGAATTATCTCCTTTAAAAAAATCCTCTTGGGAGCTGATGAGTGGCTCAGCAGGTAAAGGTGCTTGCTGCCAAGCCTGAATCTTGAATTTGATCCCTGGAACCCACAAAGTGGGAAGTGAGAACCAACTCCTCAGTTGTGCTTTGACCTGCACATACATGTCCAGATACATATATAAGTATGCACACATACACACAAAACATAAATAAATGTATGTATGTATGTATGTATGTATGTATGTATGTATGTATGTAAAAGTGTTAAGCCATTGTTTTATAAATTTTATTGGGTGGTTTATGCTGTTCCCAAAACAAAACAAAACAAAAAAGAAACACCAGTCAACTTGACACAAACTAGGGTCACACTGGAAGAGGAACTGAGAAATTGTAAGACATTTCTCCCCACAGAGAGGCCTGCAGGCATGTCATGAGGTCGTTTCTTAATCGCTGATCAGTGCAGGAGGGCCAGGCCCACTGTGGAGGCGCCGTCTCTAGGCAGGTGGCCTGCTTACTTTGTTTCTCTCCTACCCCATCCAGTCCTTCCTCCTTACAAATCTGTTTCCCATATTTAGTAGTAGTAGTTGTTGTTGTTGTTTTCTGCTTGTCCTTACAGGTGTACAGGAGGCAGCTTTTTCCCTGCCCAGGAAGGAGAGCCTGCTGCACAGCCCACCCCATGCCGGCAGGTACTGGGTTGTGGACTCTTGGAGCAGGGCCCAATCCAGCCAGAGCATTTGTAGAGTGTTTAGCTCTTCTTGGGGGCACAACCTCACTCTGCCCACCCAACTGCTTCCACCCAAGGTGCGTACATGCAAGGTCAGGGCCAGTGGGCCCTTACGTGAATCTCGGAGGGCAGAGAGCAGGGAGGAGGGAATGCCACGCTGATGAGCGGTCACCAAACTCATGGTCCTCAATGTGGCCAGCCCAGTACCAGCGTCCAGAGAAACCCAACCAGGGACCTGTCTCTATTAAAGTCAGCCTAGCTCCACAGCCTAGGGCTGCACAGGGCGGGATGGCAGCCACTCTCACTCACACTGGCGCCCGAAGTGCATCTTCTGTGTCCCTGTGACCAACAACATAGGGGGGCCTCACACCTGGCCTTTGGTTTAGTGACCCATTTCTACTAAGACGGGCATTGTCCAGCACTGAGAAGTGTCTTCTTTCAACCTTTATTTTTTTAAGTAGTGTAACCAGACAGCAGGTTTCGAACTGGTTTTCTCGAACCCCTTGATCTTCACTGGCCCTCCCCTTCATTCCCTTGCCTTTCCCAACCCTCACCTTTCTCTATTTTTAAACCTTTCTACTCCCAATCCTGTAATGGAAGTTTTGGTTTCTTTAAAAACTCAGTTATGTTATGGAAATATGTTTTTGTTTTAATCCCAAGGGTGGGCTTTTGGTATAAGCTGTAGTTTGCCCACACCCGTTAATTGTCTCGTGCGGGTTGGCACAGAGAGGGGCGTGGTCTAGGACTCTGAGGATGTAAATTTGAGAGCCCAGAAAGAGAAGGTGTGGTGTGTGGTGGTGGCTATCTATCTATCTATCTATCTATCTATCTATCTATCTATCTATCTATCTATCTATCATCTATCTATCTATCTATCATCTATCATCTATCATCTATCATCTATCTATCTATCATCTATCATCTATCTATCTATCATCTATCT
>CM053763.1:72545201-72570178 GCA_028658305.1 Pachyuromys duprasi | reverse complement strand
CTATCATCTATCTATCTATCATCTATCATCTATCTATCTATCATCTATCTATCTATCATCTATCATCTATCTATCTATCTATCTATCTATCATCTATCATCTATCTATCTATCTATCTATCTATCTATCTATCTATCTATCTATCTATCTGTCTGTCTATCTATCTTAATGTTTTCAAAATAGCCTTGGCTGTCCTGAATTCGCTTTGTAGACCAGGCCGGCCTGCCACCTGCCTCTGCTTTCTTGAGTGCTGGGATTACAGGCGTGAGCCATCATGCCTGGCTGGGACCAAATTTAAACGGACAAGCGAGGGGTGGGGGGACAATTATCATAGTCCCATGCTCCTTTTATTATCCCTATAGTAACTCAAACCGTATTTTTATACATTTGAAATTTTGACTTCTTACTATGTTATGGCAGCATATCGAAGTATTTGACAGTAAAATTTACAATATATATACTTTTAAACTGTGTAGCGCAGGCTGGCCTCGAACTCGTGATCCTCCTGCTTCTGCCTCCTTCAGCAAATCCTGCCGGTGTGCGCCACCAAACCGGCTACAATATTCTTAATTTATTTTAATTTTTGCTATAGGGTTATACTATGTAGCCCAAACTAGCTTCCAACTTAGAATCTCCCGCCTCAGCCTGCTAAATGCAGAGATCACAGGTGTGTGCTGCTCTGCACGGCTAAGTAGAATTGACTTTAAATGACCACATTGCATGGCTTTCACTTGTCCACATGTCACATACATAAATACAAAGCGTAACTTGCATTTGGAATTGAAAATAAACAAAAATTATTTACCTTTGTTTGTATCATGAGTGACTGTAAGTTTCTTGCTTCAGAAAAATTATTTGGACGTGAGGCTAGAGAGATGGCGCCACCATGCTTTTCCAGAGGACCCAGGTTCAATTCCCAGCACTTATAGGGAAGCCAGCAACTGCAGTTCCAGGATATCTGATGTCCTCTTCTGGCCTTCACAGGGATCGCACACACATGTTGCATGGGCATACATGCAGGCAACACACACACACCCATTAACATTGTTTGGACACGTGTGCAGTTTGTGACAGTATCTTCATGACATCTGGCTCCATGAGCTGATGTAGGCTGGCAGCCACTCGCTCTCCTGCACAGCGGGCACACCTGAGCTCTTCACTCCATCTCACACAATCACTGCCCATGCAGTCTCCTGTAATGTGTCAGAAACTATGCTGGCGACTGCTTTATGGAGGAGGAAGTAGAGGTGGGGTGGGTAGGGTGTCAACTTCTTGAGCTGTATTTGGAAAGCCTAGAAAGGCTCTTATCTGAGCTCTCTCCCCCTACTCTGTGGCTAGGGGTCTCTCCATCCACAGCTGCCTGACATTTACTACTTGGAGCAAAACACCTGTTTTTCTCCTGGTTGTCATTTAACATGCAATTTGTTTGGGGAAGTGTGAAGTCATTAACACAATACTTAGAAGTAGTTCTCAAATTAAGGGAACTGAGAAAATGAAAGTTCAAGCCTTGGGGGATGGAGAAGCCCTTTCAGTAGGAGGGGAGTGTCAAGGAGAGCTTACAAGAGGAACGGTTTTGTATTTCCCAGGTGCTGTAGGCGTGGACATGAGGTATAGAACTGTTGCACATAACCGTATTTCAAGATATTCTACACACCTAGTTAACATTATAAATAGGATGTAAATCCATTTTATCTTCCCTTGATTTTAATCTTAGCCCATCAATGATTTGTTGTCTGTCATTATGAATTTCTTACATATTTTCAATTCACTTAAATTATTTTAAAGAATTTCATAGACAAGTATCCCTTTAATATCTTTTTCTACCCTCCCTCTCTCCCTCTAATGCTCCCCCCAGCATCTCCTAACTCTCTCTCTCAAATTCATGGCTTCTTTTTCATTATTATTTTTATACATAGATAAATGCATGTATGTAATATATGTGTATATGTGTGTATATATTTATGTGTGTATGTATATATGTGTGTGTGTGTGTGTATGTATCACCTGCTTAAAAGGCTAATGTTAGGTAGCTCTTTAGAGAAACAGAACAATTGCATGTATGTATATATTTTGAGAGAAGGCTTGATTTTAAAGAACTGGCTCATAGCATTGTAGAAGCTGAGAAAAATGTAGATGTATAAGGTGGACCTCAGGCTGAGAGCAGGAAGAGCTGATGGTGAAGTTCCTGTTCAAAGTTTGTCTGCTTCTGAGTTCCTTCTTGCTTGGGGACCTGTCTTTATGCTAGGGGGCCTTCAGCTGATCACAGGAAGCTTATTGACATAGATGGTGACGAGCTTACCTCAAAGTCCACCCATTTACACGTTAGTCTCACCTGCAAAACTGTCTTTCCTAAGTTCAATGTGGCAGTATGTATCTGCAATCTCAGCACGTGGGAGGCCACAGATAGCAACTCTAAGTCCAGGCAAGGTTCTATGTCAGGCCCTGTCTTAAAGATCAGACCAAGCCAGGCCAAACAGCCTCAAATAGCCAACTGACTAACTAAAACGAACAACCAAACAATCCCCTCCTCCAATACTCTCAGAGAAGATGTGTCTAAAATAATGTTTGACAAGATAACTGGAAACTTAAGCTGGCACTTGAAATCAACCATCACAACTGATGGTCCAAGACTACCATGACTGAAGCTATTGATATGCTCTCAAATAAAAAGTTCCAATGTTTGCTAAACTTAGCTACTATTTACTATAAATTCAGAACCACACATATCTCTGTTCAATTGAGTATCCTTAATTTTTTGGTCACAGCCGGGCGTGGCAGCACATGCCTATAATCCCAGCACGCAGGGAAGTAGGGGCTGTGAGTTCGAGGCCAGACTGGTCTACAAAGTGAGTCCAGGACAGCCAAGGCTACACACAGAAACCCTGTCTCAAACAAACAAACAAACAAACAAAAACATTGGTCACATGACTTCTTTATATTCTAAAAATTATTGATTATCCCAATGAACTTCTATTTATAAAGGTTAAATGTATCTATCACACTGGATAATAAAACTGATAAAGTTTTAAACAATCATTAATTCATGTAAAAACAACAATAGCAAGTTTGGTAAATTTTTATATAAACAACATTTTGTGCTAGCTATACCTCTCCAAAGGAAAACAAAACAAAGAAGAAAAAAAAAACTAAGAATGGCATTGTTTTACATTTTTGTAAGGTTGACTTGATGGAAATGAACTAGATTGTCATGTTTCTTGACTCACTTTGCTTCTGACTGTGGTTTTATTTTGTAGATAACCTGTCCCTCTTCAGGTAGGCAGTTGGCAAAGGGGGATTTGATTAGACTTCTCAGAATGTGGTACTCTTTGGCTATACTACCTACTGACAAATACCCATTGTTTATCTTGTAACTAAAAAGAAAAATATTCCAAGAAAAAGCGTCTCCTACAGCTCACATGTTGAACAGTTGCGCTCAGGAGGTTATTTTGGTGTATGTCCAGAATAAAGCTTCCAAATATCTGGGTCCCAGATTGCTTTATGTTCTCTCCTAACCATTTCGACTTCCACTAACTAGCTGGTTCACTTAGATTCCATCATATGCTCACCAAAACCATGGCTGAACCCAGACTTAGCCCTGGTTTGGGGAGCTTTTACAAAGAGAAGTTGTTTTCAACTTTGCAATTTCGTGCCTTGCTCCTCACCACTGTGTCACTTGAGTCTGATGAGCACTTTAAGCTTTGGACATTCCCTTTGGCTACAGAGATTTCTGTTTCTTCAAGAATTTATAATCCAACAGCATAAGACATCACCTTGGAAAAACCTTTTGTTTTGTTTGGAAAATAATCGTTCTAAACGCAGACCCTTCCTTTCAAAATCTACTGTGGCTAAATACATACCAACTATATGATGTTGGGTATGAAGAAAAAGTTTCCATTCCAGCGTTAGATGTATAGTCTACAGCCTGTCTGTCCAGGTTGTCAGCTCCACTACGCTTTACAGCCTGTTCATCATCGTGTTTATAAGTTGCAGGTAATTGGCAGCTATATAAATTCAATTTCATAAAGTAGTTATTTTAATTAACTTTCTCCTTCTGCAGAAAAACTAATTTTTCTTCTATTTCCAATAATTACACAAGATAATTGTGGTGATTTGAATGAGAATTTTCCCCCATAGGCTCAGGTATTTGGATGCTTGATATTTAGTTGCTGCGCTGTTTGGGGGATGTTACTGGTTCTTAAGAGTTGTGCTCTTGCCAGAGGAAGATGTTCTTGCCGCAGGAAGCGCATCACTGTGCCCAGGCTTTGAGAGTTCATACTGTCACCTGCTTCAGTTCTCTCTTTGCTTTGTGTTTGAGGATGTTGTGTCCCAGCTTCCTGCTGCCACACCTCTCCTGCCATTTTGCCTGCTTCTCCCAGAATCATAAACCAAAATAAATTGCCTTTGGTTGTGGTGTTTTATCCCAGCAGCAGAAATGTGGCTAATAGTAATAACAATAACAAATATAACAATACATGTAGGTAAGTAAAGGAAACCGATCCCGTGGCTTCTGAGATCAGCATTGGTCTGCCTACACAGGGTATGTCTCTTCAAACTCTCTCTTCTTTTCATTAGATTTTAAATTAGCTTTAAAATTAAATTCCCATATGATTCATCACGTATTTGTCGTTTGAATTAATCCTCCTTCCCTACCCCGCCTCTGTTTAAACCTTGTTCCCTTCAGTATTCTCTTCCTCTACCTTTAATTACCGATTTTTTTTGTCTGTTACTGTGATAAAATACCACAACCCAAAGTAACTTAGGGAAGAAAGAGTTTAGGATGACTTCCTGTTCCAGAAGAAGAGAGGCCATCTCAGAGGGGCAAGCATGGCATGGCGGCAGGAGCGGGAAGCTGGCTGGTCACACTTGCATCCGCACACAGGAAGCAGAGCGTGAGAGCAGGAAGTGGGGCAGGGCTAACTAAAAGCCTTCCCCCAGGGATGCACTTCCTCCAGCAAGGTGTTACCTCCTAAAGGTTCCATAACCTCCCCAAAGAGTACCGCCACCAACTGGGTACCAAGAGTTCAATACGTGAGCCTGTGGGGGTCATTTCTCAATTGATACACACCACACACACAGCACAACTCTCACAACATGTGTTTACTGTCTCTGCTTCTCTTTAGTCCTCCTCCTCCCTCTGCCCCATAATCTCTTCCTAGCTTCCAGACCTCTGCAGACATTTCAAGTTAAATACACAAACTCAAAAGTTTGAAGCTATGAGTCACATATGAGAAAAATCCTGCAGCATTTGACTTTTTGAAGCAAGGCTTCTTAAACCTGTGTGTTTTGCAAACCCATGTGGGGTCATGTAACTGAATGTGGGGGCTGGGTAAAATTGGCAGCAGTAAAGGATTTCTGAATGTGCAGAAACCAAAAACGAATCCAGAATCAGATGCTTAGTGACTCTGAGGTGTTTCTGGCGCTAATGACTTTAGTGCAGTCTTGGGTCTGAACACGCAGGATGCAGGCCCTGCCCTGAGCCGGCTCTCATGCCGCACAATAGCAACACCCTTGCCTGTGACACCGCTCACATTCCAGACTATGTTGCATTATAAACAACAGTGATTCTTACTGTCCATACAGGGTTTTCTGCTCCCACAGAAGCGTCGTGGTTCAGTTATAGACATCATTCCAGTCACGTAGCCATCCTGTTAGTACATCTTTGGGCTGTATTGTATTAGAAGGTTTGATTTTAAAAAAATTACTGTTTGAATTGCTGACCTGGGTTTTATTAAAAGTAAAGTGACCCTGGCTTGGGATTGTGAGCAGAAATTTTTAAGAAGTTCTGCTATAAAGGACCTTGGAGGTAGCCTTTTCCAATGGACACTCACATGTGTACTCTTGAGACACTCTGTCTAGGCTCTGGACAGGTAGTTGAGCTGCCTATGTGAACCCCTGGGGTACAGTGGTGAGAGCTGACATTGGCCAGGTCCCCAGCTCTGGCTATAACAACCCGTGGCACGGAGTCTAAATGGAAGTGCCTCTCAGGACCGTGTCCTAGTTCTGCAGGTGCAGGTAGACTTTATGTCAAAGGAATGGAGCTTTGCCAAGTGTGATGCTCGTGAATCTGGTGGCTGAGAAGTGATGCAACCTTGGTGACTGTGGAGTCAAAACCATCTCTAGTCAGCTTCACATTTATGATGGCCTCCCTTGTGCTACCTTCTCCTTACCCAGCCTCCTCCCCCCGCCAAATAAATCCTACCCTGCCTACCGTGTCCCCCAAATAAAAATAACAAATAAGCAAACACTCAAAGTGGCAGACTGGGAGGTGTCAACTTGTCTTTCTTCCTCAATTCCAGAATTCCACAACAAAGCTGGAAAGTAAGAGACAAGACAACACAAAACAAAGTCTGTCAGCAGCGGGATAGAAGATGAGCTCAACCGAAGGTCTGCGAATCGAAGACTGAGCTGCGGTGCTCTCCCAGAGTAATAAGAGTCATACAAAAGTCATGAGGGGTGGGTTTAAAGTTTCTAACAGTGTTGATATGGGTTACCCAGAGATCTAGAGCAACCAATGGAATTAAAACAAAAATCAAATCTCAGAGTAAAGAAAAAGTCTCTAGTTCAGGAAGCCTTCATAAGGACCAAACAATTAATAGAGGGAAAAACCCCACCAAAACCAGCCTTCAGTTGTAGCTTCCTGAGAAGTCTGGACTACAAGAAAGAGGAGAAAGTCTGGAAGCTTCTAGTCAGGAAAAAAATGAACATAGTATCTGTGTTGATGAGAACTACCAGCAATGGACCATCAAAGAATATGAAACAGTGTCTGCCCAGCCAAATATAAATCATTAGAAAACCTCCGTCCAGGCAGGGTTTGGGCAGCTTACTTCTGCTGACTACTCTTTTTTGGCAGCCTTGGAGTTTGAATGCAGAGCCTGATGCCTGGTCAGCATTCTACCACTCAAGCTCTGTCTCCAGCCCTGCCTTACTCTACACCAAGAGTTACTTAAGGTTGAAGTTGCCATAGCCAAAAATAAATGGAAGGGTACCTGAGTCAAGAGCTAAGAAATTATTCCAAAGAAAATGAAGACATTATGTTTCAAATCAAGCCATGGCAACCCACAGCTGTGTTGTTCAACAGAAACACAAGACAAACCACATCTGTGAGCCTCACACATGAGTGTGAAAATGCAATGTAACTTCTGATTAAATTCAATATAAATTCTGATTAAATTTTTACCAGTAGTCATTTTTAAAAGATCAAAAGAAGCAGGTAAAATTAATGTTAATAGTATATTTTATTTAACCCACTATATTCAGAATATTATTATTTTAAGAAAAACCAGTGTAGGAATTTCTAGCCATTGATTTTGTCTTCTTCCATACTAAGCCTTTGAAATCCTCTGTGTTGCTAAGGTATGCAGCTTATCTCAAAGCAGACCAGCCAACTCTTATGTGGTCCAAAGCTGCACAGGTCTATTTCTGACCCTGACCTCAAGCTAAAAGTTCAGATGTTTTTGAGAACACCAAGATGTGGGTAGGGAAGAAAGTATGTCACCTCATCTCCTCTGGGTGAGTTGCCATTAAGACAAAAAATCCAGACAAAATGTTAAGAATTATTACATAAAAGTGTACAGTCCACCAGACAAAATGAAAAAAAATGAGGAGAAAATAAACTAGAAACCATGACTGATAAGAAAAAGTATGGTCTATACATGTTAGAAATCTGAGTGTTAAAATGAACAAGGTCTGTGGTAGCAGTAAGTTCCATCAGTGCCTGATACCCAGTGGCCCTTGCTCCTTGGCACTTACGACCTTGTGTAGCCCTTTCTTCTCGGGATGAGATGAACCTGCTGTCTCTCCTGTAGTGAGCAGACATAATGACAGAGGTAGGATATCATTTCCAAGATTGGGTTACAGGAAGGTTTTAGATTCCTTCTTGGAGGGGTGTGCCCTCCCTCCCTTCCCCCCCCCCCCCCCGCCATCTGCCTCACCCTGTATTTCCTCTGAGAGAAGCCAGTAGCCATGATCTGATGACCCCCCTTTGCTGGGGGTCAGAGGGGTCATTGGACATGGGATAAAGGACTAAGGCAGCTAACAACTACATACAGGAGTTTGAAAGAGACTCCTGCCTCACTTCCAGTAGCATTGGGAAAGGAACTCAGCTTCAGCCAGCAACTTAGCTGCCTCCTATGAAGCCTGGAGCCAGGGTCACCCAGGAAGCAGCATCTGAAAGCCATCCACGGAGGCCAAGCAGTAATAATGCTACTTTAAACCACTACACTTGGGGTAATGTTTGAGATAGCAATTGAGGTGGTTTGAATCCTTGGTACCTAGTTAGCGGAACGTTGGGAAGGATTAGAGAGTTAGTGTGTTCATATTGGAGAGGTATATTACTGAAAGTGGGCTTTGAGGTTTCCAAAGCCCATGCCAGACCCAGCCTCTCTGTGTCTCTGTGTCCCTCTCTCCAGCACCATGCCTCTCTACTTCTCACCGTGATGATCATGGACTAACCTCTAAAACAGTGTACAGGCCCCCAATTAAATGCTTCCTTTTATAAAAGTTGCCCTGTCATAGTGTCTCCTTACAGCAATTGAGCTGTAACCAAGACAGAAGCAGGCAGCTACCACAGGGGCGATGCATTAAGAAGCAACTCTCTGAGTTAAATGTAAAGAAATCTCCACGTATAGTCCTGGAAATAGGAATACACACTCATGTGTGCACACATGTCCTTGTATACACACACACAGACACACACATGCACACACAGAGGCTGGAGGGATAGCTCAGCTGGCAGGATGCCTGAGTTCAGATTTCCATATAAAAAAAGCCAAACACAGTACACCCAGTAGTGTGCGCCTGTGAAGCCAGCACTGGGGAGGAGGAGTCAGGGGGAGGATCACTGCAAACCTGGGCTGATAATAAAAAGCTGAAGGTGCTCTGCATTAGTTAGGGTTCTCTAGAGTCCCAGAACTTATAGAATGAATCTCTCTCCCTTCCCACTATGTACAGGGAATTTATGGGAATGCCTTACAGGCTGTAGTCCAGCTGATTCAATAATGGCTGGCTGGTCTTCTGTATACGCTGGAATTCCTAAGAAGTGGGCTCCATGGCTGGTAAAGGGATGAATGTGTTAGCAACGGGAGGGCAAGCAGGCAAAGAGCAAAAGCTTCCTTCTTCTATGTCCTCATTTAGGCTTCCAGCAGAAGGTGTGGCCCAGATTAAAGGTGTGCCTTCCCACCTCAAGATCTGGATTAAAGGTGTGTGTCTTCCCGGATCAGAGGTTTATCTTCGTGCATCAGAAGTCTGGACTTGAAGCGGAGTCACCCACTTCAAACCAAGCAGAAAATCTCTCACAGGTATGCCTTCCATTTCCTGATTGTGGTTCATTCTAGATATAGTCACGTTGACAGCCAAGAATAGCCATCACAATTGACTAAAACCCCGTGAAATGTTGACAGTGCATGGCAGCCAGAGATAGGACATAGCTCACGTTGACAGCTATGACAATTCACAAGGCAGCCCCAGTGGTGTGACATGACACAGAGCAAAAGAAAACAAATGGTGGCTCTCCTGGGTGACTGAATGGCCTTTCTGTGAGTGCAAGTAAAGCATCCGAAAACATGGGATGGTTGGTACATAGAGAGAAATGACCCGGGGATTGTAGGGGCTAGAGGCGAGAATGCCACTTTTCTAGGGTGGCGCCAGCCCTGCCCACCCTTCAGGGTGCTCTAATGACTGTTTTTAACAGGTCAACTCTAGGAATCAGGAAACAGGAGCTCTTGCACACTCCCCAACAGTATAAATCAGCAAAACCAAGACAACTTTGCAGAGAAGGATGTGGGGTTTTTGGTCTCTGAGGGAAAGTAATTCTTTATCCACCCAATCCACATTCCCTGAACCTCTCTGCCCATGAAAAATGTGCAAAGCCACAGCAGAGTTTAGTTTTCTCTAAAGTAACTATCGCCCGCGCACCTCTCTGGCATCCAGGGTTGTGCTAGCAGCCACATAGTGTACGCCCATTGGTTCTTATGGTGTGGTCAAGGAGAGACAACGTATCAATGAGCAGCTCATGACAATGTCAGCTCAGAAGCTTTCTTCTTCTTCTTCTTCTTCTTCTTCTTCTTCTTCTTCTTCTTCTTCTTCTTCTTCTTCTTCTTCTTCTTCTTCTTCAACTATCAAAGATTAAAGCTGAGTAACCAGGAAGACCCCTTTCCTTTTCCTCTCTCTCTCTTTTCGGTTTTTGATCTTGCTATGCTATCCAGGCTGTCCTCTCTCTTCCATCCCTTCCACGTCAGCCCGATACATATCTGAGATTAAAGACACCCAACCCTGAGCCCAGCTTACTCGCCTGTTATTTAAACAGATTACCATTGAGAACTTTGTGTGTGGCCACCTCTGTATTGGGTTCTAGATAGAAAAGAAATTTGGCAAAAATCAACAGTGGAGGGGGTCTGCAACCCTGGCACTCAGGAGGTTGAGGCAGGAGGATCTCAGGTTTGAGGTGAGCCTGGGCTACGTGGGAAGACCCTGTAAGAGAGAGGGATAGGGAAGAGAGAGGGAAGAAGGAAGGAGAGAAATCCATTAACCAAGTGTAGAGTAGGGAGATGACCATCTAGATAAGCATCATTCTGGTGACAGAGAAGAGCTCAGTGCCTGGGGCTAGGTGAGCCATTAGGCATAAGGGTCTGGCTAATTCCATTCCATGGTTTCTGCTCCCTGAGCACTCTTTGCCTCCTACAATGTTATTAAAAATCACAAAATCATGGGTGTAGGTCGCATCATTGGTCTCCTAAAAACCCCCTTTCCCTGCCAGTGCTGTGGTGGAGCAGCAGCGAGTCAGACCCGGTGCTGGACAAGCCTTGACCTCTCTGGGACTCACTTTCTCTTCTGTAAAATGGGAATAAGGTGCCCAGCCAGCATGTGGGAGGGAATACACAGGCCATAAATGTCTGTTCTTAGTTACAACTCAAGACTGTTACTGTCTGTAAATAATATATGGAATCCTGGACCCAGGAAAACAGAGTTGATTGCCTGACATTTAGGCCCATATTTGATATTTTTTATGTTATAGTTATGAAGTTTTTCTTGATATAAGAAAAAAAACAATGAAAATGTGATCATAAAAGAAAAGGACAGGGCCGTTGGCACTTGGGCTAAAGGAGCGTTTGAGGGAGTTTCCAGCACATTAGCTATGTGTTTTGGCAACAGTCAAGGGAGTGGCCTGGGACTCTTAAGGATTCTGTGTTTCTGGAAGGCCAGAGTCAGCCTTTCTGTTCCAGGAAGAGTGACCTCAGATGGTTCACTGCATCCCGTAAGTCTGTCAGCCTCCGTGCCGGAGCTCTCTGGAGAGGCTGGCCATCAGTCCCATCAGATTCTTGGCTCCCAACTACCGTTGTCTCTGACACCTCATCTTAATCCAGAAAGCAAACTGCGGCAATAAATGCACAGGAGTTTGGTGAGCTCTTTGGAAGGGGGCTGTGGATGGGCAGGTGACCTTCCAATTGAATGGTCAAGGGAGCCCAGCACCCTCGAGCCGGAGGCCCTGAGGCACCAAAGGAATGCTATTTAGATATCCTAAGCCTGCAGGCACCCTTGGGCTCTGTACCAAGCTTGTCTGTCTTGGTTTCTCCAAGTCTGCCACTTAGGCACTGTACACATGACATTCTTTCCCTATCTTTTTTTTTTTTAAATCACATTTATTTATTCTCTATCAGTGTGTCTCTGTCTCTGTCTGTCTGTCCCTCTGTGTGTGTGTGTGTGTGTGTCTGTCTGTCTGTCTGTCTCTCTGTGTATGTGTGTGTTCCACTGCACGCACATGGAGGTTAGAGACAACTGGTGGGAATTGTTCTCTTTCCACCATGGTGGTTGCAAAGATTGGGAACTCACTTCAACAAACTTAGTGGCAAGCACCTTTACCCATCTCACTGGCTTTCTCCCTCTCTTCACATGGGTAGAATGAGATTCAGAGGTATTAAGTCCAAAGCCCATATAGTATTATTTTTCTTACATTTAAACATTTTATCTCATGTGTCTGTATGTACATAAGCTCATACAGGCCTGGGTACACATATGGAGGTCAGAGGAAAACTTGAGGGAGGTTGGTTTTCACCTGCCACTATGTGGGTTCTAGGGTTTAAACTCAGGTCATCAGGCTTGGCAGAAAGTGCCTTTACCACTGAGCCGTCTCTCCGGCCCATGGCCAATGATGTGACCAGTATTTAAACTAACAATTCTCAACTTTGCATCACTGGCAGTTTAGGCCAACAGTTGTGAAGGGAGACCGGGGTAGGATGTTAGGCAACGTCTACTCTCAAACTCTTCCCCTAATTTTTGTAACACAAAATGCCTCTTATGGGAGGCAAAAATGACTTAGGTTAAAAATAAAAAAGAACTTTTCAAGCCAGGCATGGCGGCTCACACCTTTAACCCCAGCACTCAGTGAGGCAGAGGCAGGTGGCCGATTTGCTGTGAGTTCAAGGCCAGCCTGGTCTACAAAGCCAGTCTAGGACAGCCAAGGCTATACAGAGAAACCTTGCTGGGAAAGCCAAACAGTAAAAAAGAAATACTTTATAAATCCAGTCTCTCTGGCATCAGAGCGCTTGGATCACGCACAACTCTGCTGCCCTCCACGCACGCCCTGTGCTTGATTCCACACAGGGATGCAGAGGAGTGGTGAGCCGGCCCAAGCATGGCAGGCGACGCCCAGGACGGAGTGTGTGTAGTCAGCACCCACCTCACACAGATAACAGAAAAAAAAAAAAAAAAGAAAGAAAGAAAGAAATGCACGCAAGCTATCGCTTTTAAAAAACTAAGCCGTATAGTATTATCAGAAATTGGCTCAAACCTTACTATGAAGTCTGTCCATTTAGTCTGCCATACTGTCACCCTCTTTTGATTTATTATTATTATTATTTTATCTTTTAGGGTCTCTACTTAGCCTATTCACTCCCATGCTTAGTGCTAGCGCCCACTGGCTTCCTGGGCTGGCTAAGTATCACCATATTCTTTTTTAAACCAGGGACTACGTGTTGTGGGTGAATGGGGCCAAGAACTCTAGGAGGCTGCTGTGGTTATCGCTGTATGTTTGCTGACAATCCAGACTGTCCGTTTCTCTAACATGGACACACTTTACAGTAGTCTTCTCCTGGATGCAAAGGGAACAGCGACCTTATCTTCCTGCCTATTACTAATATATGGGCAAGTACTTTAAAATGTATAACTGCTTTGATTTCCATTCCACACGGGAAAGAGAACTGACAAGACACACGGCAAAGTAATAAATGCCATTAAAAAGTCAGGCTGCTGTGGTAAATCAGAGTAAATAATCTGCACTGATTCTCATGACAGCAAATATTGAGCACCTGGGATAGCTCTAGTCTCAGTAGTGGGGCCCGGAGATGAAAATACACACCGGGTTCCAAACTCACCATTAAGAAAAATTTCTTGCTGGAGAGATGGCTCAGTGGATAAAATCACTGTCTGTTCTTCCAAAGAATCCAGGTTCGATTCCCAGCAACCACATAGCAGCTTACAACTTTCTCTAATGCCCATTCCAAGGGATCTGACACCTTCACACTAATGCACATAAAATAAAGTTAAATAAAGTATTAAAAAAAGAAAAATTTCTTACCAATCAATATGTTTAATTAGTTACATGCTAAAATAATATCTTGAATACATTTTGTTATATAAAATATGTTATTAAAATATCTATTTGTTTGTTTGCTTTTGTTTTTGAGATAGGGTCTCACTTTGTAGCCTTGGCTGGCCTGGAACTAGATATGTAAACCAGGCTGGCCTTGAACTCATGGAGATCTGCCAGTCTCTCTCTTGAGTGCTGGGATTAAAGGCATGCACCACTGGAACCAGCGTGTTATTAAAATTTTAAACAGAGCCAGTGAGGTGGTTCAGCAGATGAAAATGCTTGTAAGCAAGGCTGGTAATTGAATTTGATCTCTACGTGGTGGGTCAGACTAGACAATTACACAGTGGCGTCCCACACATGTGCCTTCATCTATGCATGTCCCCCACCACAAACTAAATATATTAAATTAGAATTAAAAACAAAGTTTTTAAACACAAAAATATAGTAAACATATGGATTATATATATATTTTTTATCTGATTGGTATTTCACCAACTTACTGTATTAGCCCAGTTTTATTTCTTATAACAAGATATTTGAGGCTGGTTACTTCATAAATAAAAGATATATGTACATATATATACTTTTTAAATTTTATGTGTTTTTGCCTACCTGTGTTTCCGTGTGAGGGTGTCAGAGTCCCTGGAACTGGAGTTACAGACAGTTGTGAGCTGCCGTGTGGGTGCTGGGAAGTGAACCCGGGTCCTTTGGGTTAATAGCTATTGTTCTTATCCACTGAGCTGTCTCTCCAGGCCGAAGAGACGTTTATTTACCTGACAATCTCTGGCTTCGTTCATTCATGGCAGATGGCATTCTATTGGGAGCAGAAGTGAGAGGACATGGTCACGTGGCAAGACAGGGCAGTAGAAAGGGGGGCTGGGAGCAACTGGAGCCCACAAGAGTTTGGCTATCTCTTCAGTGCGCATGCCCGCACTGATGTAAACCCCTCCGAGGGGCTTCCCTCTTCAAGCTTCACCTCTTTTACAATTGGCTCACTGGAGACTAAGCTTGCAACACACGAGGCTTTGAGGTCACACACATCCGAATCAGCACACATGCCTTGTGTGTACTTTCGGTCTCCACACTAGCCCCCTCAGTTACACTTTTCCCAAGACACTGCTTCATTTCCCTGGGAGAAGCCCTGAGAATCTTGCAGGGTACTTGTAGCCAAAAGCTTCAAGACCTTGAAAATGCTTGTTTGCTCCCCCTGCTCTTGAGAAGGCAGGGACAAACGCAGAGACTTAGTATGTAGATGAGAGGTGCCTATTTAACACACCAAAGCAGACCTGGCCTCAAGGTTCTCCCATCCCTAAGTCCCTACTTAAAGCCCAGAAGCTGGGTATCCTCTACCCCAGGGGCGGTTGGCTCTTTCTCCACTCTCTGTGCCCCCCTACCCCCACCACAACCAGTGAACCCGCCCAAGAGCTGCCCCCGGTAAACCTGCCTTTACATGCTTTAATTTGGCTTGAACTGGCTCATTTCTTCGGCGGGGAATATGTGCAGAGAGGCACGGCAGACCTCTGCCTGCTGCTCTTACAAGGGTCCGCTTGCACAGTTGGCGTTTGCCAGCATCTGGGAACACAGAGTTGGGGAGGCTTCCTCCATTTCCTCAAGTGCTGAGAGAGCAGCCCTAAGAGCTTGTGTAAACGATTGCTCCATGCTGAAAATCTGCCTTCCCTTCTGCATCTGCTGTTTTCTGAATGCCCGGTTTTCCAGTTTGTTGTTTGGCTTTCAGACCCCAACTTCAGCATCTGCCCCAGAAATTTTGTCTTGGTTCATAGCTGCTTTGAGTATGCAGGGGCTTGTGCCCCAATCACGACCAATCAAACATGCCAGTGACTTGGTCAGGGTGTGATGCACAGAAGGGTGTTTTATTTCTTTCTGCCTCTGGATATGACTATGGTAACTGCCAGATCTGTATCACATCCAGTCTGAAAAGGAAATCCCCTGAGCGAAGAGGGCAGAGCAGGAAGACAGGCTTGGATCTTTGATGCCATGTTTCACCTGTGATGGAAAACAACATGAAAGTTATTGTAGTGACAGATGTCACACTATGTGCCTTGATTTAACCTATTGTTTCAGTACTTTTAAATCAAATTCCTCTTGTTGCAGCCTTGTCCTTGCAGACAAAGGGAGCATAATCATACACCTGCGAAGCGAATTCAGTTAGTAATTTGGAGAAAAGTATATTTATGCAGTTTTTTCAATATATCGTTTATAAGATGTACTTCATAGAAAAGAAGCACATTCAAGCAAAATTTGTAATTCCAAAGGAAATATAAAATCGATATCTAAATAAATATAATATGAAGCATGTTAAGTCACATGAGAAGCTACAAGATAGTGTTGGTGTTGGATGGGCTGCTTTATATAGATGCTATTCAGAGCTCATGTTATTTAGGATACACGTTATTTCAAAGCTCCCCACCCCCAGAGTCACTCTCATGTCCCATTGCCAAAAATCGGGGCATGTAGTCACCCAAGCTTAGAGCAGTCACTTCCAGAGAAAAACACCCACCGTGGCAAACTGAGGCTCTGGAAGCAACCGGAACATGGCTTGAAAGGCCTGGGTCTTTGGGAGAGACTGTAATCTCATGCTCGACCCTGAGCCAACTTTTCTACTGGCTTCCTTTCACGCTTAGCTGGGAGGCCTGCAGGCTGCCTCCTCATTCGAGAGGTAGATCCACTGTGGGGCAAGGAAGCAGGTTTTCTGACCTCCGTTAGCTCGCCGTATAATTACATATGTTGCAGTGCGGGAAAGGACGGGATAGAGCACAGCTGCCACCCTGCTGTACCACAGCAACAGAGCCAGGCTCCAGGAAAACAGTTTCAGCTCCGTCGACACACTCCGCCTTCTAAATCAGTAACTTTATTCTCAGAAATCCTCTAAGAGCTACGGGTGGGAAGATGATTAAAGCTCCTCGGGACCCACCTTAGCGGAGGGCGTTACTACTTCCAATCCCATCAATAACCATGGCTTACCTACTGTGAACTTCGTTTTAAAATGAAGGAGAGAGCTCACTGCCCGCTCTTCCGGAGAACTCAGGTCGGATTGCTGGCACCCACGTGGCTCCTCACAACCATCTGTGACTCCAGTTCCAGGGCATCTGATGCCCTCGTCTGGCCTCTGCGGGCACCAGGCATGCAAGTGGTGCCCAGATGTGCACGTAGGCATGCCGGCAAAACAGTCACACACATAAAATAAAATAATAAGTTTTTTTTTTCAATAAGGAAGCAAAACCTTAAAAGGCGAAGCTGCTTGTTTAAGAAAGAGCCGCTCAGTGGGAGAGGCAGTGTTCCTATCTCTCGGGTGACGTGAGTTTCTTGAGCTTGTGCCCCTGTTTAGGCTTCTCATGGTTTCCCAGATGGTCACCTTGGCAAATGTGTGGTTTGATGTTGGTAATCATGGAACAGCAATTAGGAAAACTTGCATAGTACCAAAGTAAACAGAATTTATGTGTATTTGTCCTAGAATTACAAGTACGCGGGAAAATACTAGATGAAAGACATTGAGTAATGGAACAGATATTTTTAGTAGGTATCATTTTATTCTGCTTGACCTCCAGGTTTGTTTTTTTTTCGGTTTGTTAGTGTTTTGCCGTTATTTTGCTGTCCTGCGCAGTGGTACTCGGAATGGACCTAGGGCCTCTTGCATGGCAGGCAAGTGCCTCATCACCGTTCATCATTCCCAGACCCTTTTAACTTTAGTTTCGGTACTGTGTAATTGGCAAATTTCCCACACTGGCCTAAAACTTGTGTCCTTACTGCCTTAGCCGCCCACGTATCTGAAATTAAGGGAGAGCCTGATACTCACCAATCCCTCTGCGTGGTTACAGGTGTACACGCAGCATCAGCGAAACTGTGCCTCTAAACCAGTCTAGAAAACCATACTTCTTTAAAAAAGAATGGATTCCAGTGTCGATACACTGTGCCCCAGTGGTTCCTAATGCCACCACCCCTTAATGTAGCTCCTCATGCTGCGGTGACTCCCAGCCACAAAATCATTTTGTTGCTACTTCAAAAATGCAATTTTGCTTCCTTCTGTGAGTCGTGATATAAGTATCTGGTGTGTCACCCACAAAAAGGTCATGACCCCCATGGTGAGAACCACTGCTGTAGGCTAAGGGCAACCTCCCACACCCCCCCACACACTGACAGGTACGTTTATTTGCAGTTCCCAAAACTCAGTTCATTGTTTTAAGCATCTACAATATCAAGGTCTCAGTTTCTTCCGCTGAAGAGTTGATTTCGTCTGAGCATGGCATCCTGGTTCTGGGCCTCACCAGGGGGCATTCATGTGCAAGTTACAGGCACCAGGGACCAGAGCGCTTTTCTTTTGATGGATCCCTATGATCCATGTCTCAAGAATACTGTGGAGAAATGAAGAGATCTCTTCAAAGGTGCAACCTACCTCAAGGAAAGGTAAAAGCACACACTCTGTAGGTTTTAAGTTCTCATCTCTGTAAGTAGAGAAAGGTCTATGTGCCCTGGGCCCTGGCTGGCTGGTTGTAGACAGTTTCTTCTTAAATCCTGATGGAGTTGATGGGACTCTAAGGAACTGGGGCATATGTTAAAGAAAGAAGGATAAAATAAAAGTCGCATAATGTGTAACCTTGGCAACTCCGCAGTTTTAAAGGAGATAGCATCTTTCTGCAGTCAGGTGGCTGTAAGCATCTCTCTAGGGCTGGGCCCTGAGCAGTCATGTCTGCTAGGGCCCAACATGGGCAGCCCCTGTTGGAGTTCACTTCTCTGCTATTCCTTTTATTCTTGTAATAAATATTTAAAGGCTGACCTGCTTCTGGATGCTAAGGCAGTCAAAGGACGATGAGCACATAAGGATTCTTCTCACTGTCTGTGTGAAATCCATGAGGAGACAGAAATTGGCCAAAAAATGTTGACTAAAATCTCAGCTGTGGCTGGTGCAATCAAAATATACAAACTGACCCCGAACAAAACAGTCCCCCACCCCCAGTCTCCACTAGAGCAATGGCAGGCTGTGTGGAATGACCTCCCTGAAGAAGCAGTGATTGAGTGAGGCCTAAAGAATGAATCACCATTAACTACAGGAAGAGAAGGAACAGCACATACTGGGACTAGAGAGGGAACACCAAGCACCAGGACCCATGTGAGGAAGGAACAGCATACTAAGGCAGGCCAGTGGAGAGAACTGAAGAGAGGGAGGGCCAGCTGGGAAGGTGCCTGGCCACGTGCAGTCCTGAGAGCCATTCACAGAGTTTGTGTCTTCATCCTGAGAGCAAGGGGAAACTGTGAGGGAGTTCTATGATCAGAGGTTTTGTAGGTGCCTCTGACTTGTTTATCATTTGTTTTCTTGTGGAGAATGGCTCATAGGAGTGTCTTGGTTACATTTCTGTTGCTGTGGTAAGATGCCAGGACCAAGGTACTAGGGAAGAGAGAGAGAGTTCATTTGGGACTTAGAGTTTTAGAGGGGGCGTCTGTGACCAGCCTGGAGGGAGGATGACAGGCAGGCATGGTACTGGGAGGGTGTGCATCTTGATCTACAAAGAAGAGACAGACAGACAGACACTCTGGAAATGGTCTTTAGAAACCTCAAAGCTCACCCTCAATAACACACCTACTCTCACAAGGTTGTACCTCCTAGTCCTTCACAAACTGTCTGCCAACAGGGAACCAAATCGCCTATTTGGAGGTCTTATTCATACCATCACAAAGAGGATAAAGACAGTTTCTGGTCTGTTACAGTTTTCCAGGAAATAATTGATGAATATGGAGATGAGAAGTCAGGAGACTCAAAAAGTGCTATGGAAGCACATGATTCATGCTGGCTTACTTAGTTTATAAATCACAACTCACTAGAGAAGATATATCACATTAAAAAAACCTTTTATATTTGCTATGGACCTGGAAAAGAGAGAGGGACAGGAAGAAGGATGGATGGATGGAAGTAAGGAAGCTGGACCTGGGCATTAATTCAGGGGATAAAAGCACTTATTGCTCAAACCTGACAACCCGAGTTTCAGCCCCAGAACCGACGTGAAAAGCCAAATGTGCTGTCCCACATTAATAATCCCAACAGTGGGAGAGATGGCTCAGAGGTTAAAAGCACTGGCTGCTCTTCCAGAGGTCCTGAGTTCAATTCCCAGCAACCACAAGGTGGCTCACAACCGCCTATAGTGAGGTCTGGTGCCCTCTTCTGGCCTGCAAGCATATGTAATACATAATAAATACTATACATAATAAATAAATGCTATACATAATAAATAAATAAATAAATCTTTAAAAAGATCTCAACAATGTTATAACAAGATGGGAGACAGAGACAGGGCAGTAGCCTAGCTCACAAACCAGCCAGCCTGGAGTACACAGCACAAAGGGCCTGCCTCAATAAGGTGGAAGGTGAGAAATGGCTCTTGAAAGTTGTCTTCTAACCTCTACATGCATGCATGGAACACGAACACCAGCACTCAATCACACACAACTCTCTCTCTTTCATATCTATGAAAGATGTTATGGCTTGGTTCATTCTCCTTGCAGTACTGAGATTGAACCTAGGACCTTGCACACACTAGGAAGGCACTTTCCCAGCGGTCATATCCCTAGCTAACTTGGTTTCTGATCCAGCTTCCCTCTCCTGTGCCTTTTGATAGCACAGAGGCTGGAAAGACAAGACTTGCATTTCCCAGACTCTCCTGCAGCTAGATTTGCAGATGTGATTTGGAATGTATATATCAAATGCATTCCTGTAGCATGTGTGCTTAGAAATGGTATAATAACGGGAACAATGGGATTTGAAGAACACATCTGCTGGTGTGGCTTGTGAAAGAAGGAACGTCCTGGCATTTCTCCCAAAGCTTTCTGACTTGATAGGTAGACTTCTGTTAGCTGCAGGAGCTGCAGAGTCTTGGCAGCTCGAGTTGGTACTGCCTGGCAAGCGAGTGCTTACTGTAATTCCTGTGGGATCTTCTTAGTATTTACAGTAGATAACACGATCTCATGTGTGTTCTCTGAGTTGGTACTTGGAGATGATTTATGCTAGTTCAGTCCTGAAGGAAATTCTGTCCCTTCATGTCCCTCTGTTCCTGCAACGTTCATTTTTATGTTTGTTCATATAATGATATGAACAAGTACAACATGCTTTAAAAACTAGCTACACCAAATACTTGGGAGAAAGCAGAAAGCTATCTTGTTCCTAAAGGTGAGCAATCTAGAACATTCCAGAAATGTTAAACATCTAATTTTAAAAATGACTCATATAGAATTAGAATAAACTTTGACCTTAAGTTGCACAGATGGTATCTCTGTACATTAAGCAGGAATTGGATCTAAACCAGGA
Source organism: Pachyuromys duprasi (assembly GCA_028658305.1). Taxonomy (NCBI): domain Eukaryota; kingdom Metazoa; phylum Chordata; class Mammalia; order Rodentia; family Muridae; genus Pachyuromys; species Pachyuromys duprasi. Next base: position 72,549,281 of record CM053763.1, on the reverse strand, counting down.
ACTCTAACAATGTGGAAGTTTCCTTTACAATGATAGCTTTACTGTAATAAACACCAATTTTAAATCAAAAGTTAAAAATGCCAACAAGGCCATTCCGGAAGTGACTCTCTGCTTCTAATTCTCAAAATAATTCATCTTTTTTTCTGAACACATTTTTGGTGCCTCTCTCAGGACAGTTTCCAGTTTGCAGTTTGTATTGTAGTTATTTATATACACGTTTGATCTGACCTGTGGAGGAAACTGTAAAAGCAATGAAGGTAGGAATGCCTTCTGGTTCTTCTTTGTATGTCACCAGTGCCTGCTAAGAATGGTTTCTTATACAAAGGTGGTGCATGATCTATATTTAATCAAGGAGTAGATGAATTCTCGCAGTCTTTGTCATGTTCTTACTAACACTCTTGAATGACAGCTTCCAAGTTGATTCTATGCAACCAAAAAATACTTTAATTCATTTTTTCACATAAAAGTAAAGGAGGGAGATGAGTAGGCTACTATTACTGCTTCAAACATACATTTTTCTTTTCTTTCTTTTTCCTCCCTTCCTTTTTTCTTTCTTTCTTTCTTTCTTTCTTTCTTTTTTCTTTCTTTTTTTTTTTTTTTTTTGAGGTAAGTTTTCCTTATGTAGCATGGCTGATCTAGAACTCACTGTGTAGACCAGGCTGGCCTCAAATTCACAGAGCTCTACCTGCCTCTTCTTTGAGTGCTAGGCGAGGCAAATGCTTCTTTCAGTTTCCTTGGATGATGGGTATATCTTGTGGATATAGACATGTTTTTGTTTTGGTCGCAGGTGTGGGATGTGGGACTGATTCTGACTGTCCACAGCAGCAAACTATTTACCTCATTCGGCCTCTGATAGGAGCTCTTTGCCAGCTACAGATAGTTTAAATCTGAGGACTCTGGAGAGAGAATAAATGCCAGAGCTGAGAGAGAGTGGAGGAGTTCTGAGAAAGAACAGGGCTGTTGCTGCTGCCCTCTGTGGCTCCTGGTTGCTGTGGTAGCAGTGAGACAATAAGTTGGAGATCTTCTGAAACAAGGATTGGACTGGCTCCAAGGAACCCGACCACCCTGACCAGCAGGAAGCAGCTGAGAGAACTGCAGCCCCTCCCCCACTAACTCTCTCTCTCCTACCTGGTGTTGGGGTATTGGAAGGGATTGGGATCGAGTAGAGAGAAAGAGATATAAAAAATGTGAATAAAAAGTTTTTTAAAAGTGTGCCAATAGGTAGGGCGAAAAGAAACGTAAGAGAACAGGTGATCCGGTCTCTAGGCTGTGTGATTATGATGAAGATCCTGAAGCTCCTGGTCTATGAAAGAGCTGAGGCTGATGACATGATAAATTGTTGTTTCTCTTACATGTAGTCACCACAGTCTGCAGAGAACTGGGGCTGTTAGGGCTCCTTTCAGCCCTGGGATGCTAAGGTTGTTAAAAATGTTCTGGATGGTCCATCAGCACTCTCTTACGTGCTCATGCTGTTCTGTCAGTAATAGCTTCCTAGAATACAGCGTCAAGAATTTTGAGCCCTATTTGAACTTGGTGATAAAACCAGCTTTTGACTTAACCCCTGTTGTCTGCCATGAATCACACAGGAAGGGAGTAGCTGAAACAAAGCTTGCAAGCCAATGCCTGCTGCCCACGGGAAGACAGCGAGCCCAGGCACGACAGTGACTTTTCTCCAAAAGAAGATGGTGAAAAGCTGGGTGCCGTGGCACACGCCTGTAACCCCAGCACTCAGGAAGGCAGAGGCAGGTGGGTCTCTGTGAATTCCAGGCCAGCCTGGTCTACGAGAGGAGTCCAGGACAGCCAAGGCTACGCAGAGAAACCCTGTCTCAAAAGATAAACAAAAAAGATAATAAGAACCTGCAGGTCAGTGCCTGTTCTCCATGAGAAGACAGTGAACCCAGTCATATTTAACCCTTCAACACCCTCAAGAGATGGGATTATTAGGATTCTCATTGTGCAGATGGGATTATGGAAGCAAAATTTGCCTTAGGTTCATTGCCAGAATTTTATGCTTAAGCACATATTTCTGCTGTCTCTCTGATTTGTAGCACTGGCTATGTTCTAGGCCAGTAGTTTTCAGTCAGGAACCCTCCAGGACTCTTTTGCCAATGTCTGGAGACATTTTGGTTGTTACAACGGGGGAGGACAGAGTGTTCTTTGTGTCTGGTGGGTAGAGGGTGGAGAGGCAGCCTACGGGCACTGGACAGCCTCACATTCACACCAAGAATCATGGGCTAAAATGTCAGTCACATTGAGGTTTGGAGACTCTGTCTTGGTCTACATGACAATTGTCTTCATCCATGCAGCTCCATAAGTACAATGACTATTCCACAAAGTAGGAAAGGTGAAGGCTTAACCAGGAGGCATCGTGACAAGCCAAGGAGCCAGGGGGTCTGGTTCGAGAAGCCCACGGAGTTCTTGTCCACACTCCATTATAGCCAGTTACCTTTATTATGAAAACATGCAAAGTAGTCAGGCAGCACCTGCTAGACTACTAGGAATTTCAGAGGCTAAAAACTCTCAACCAGACCAGCGGGCTGTCTCAGGGGGTCAAGACACCTTGATCCCCACAGGGTTGAAGGAGAGGACCAACTGCGGCAAGTTGTTCTCTGACCTCCGCATTTATGCAGTGGTACATGTAAACACACATTCACAATTGATAAATGTAAACAAAAGAAAAGTGCCAGGGCAACTGCAGAAAAATCCCCCAAGGTGGCGGAGTATCTACAAAGGTGAACAGTATTTGTACAGCTCTTCGGAGAGGAGGGATCTAGATACTTACTATGCAGCCATTGATCTTTCTCTAGTACACTCAGATCACTGCACTAAAATAAGACTGCGGAGAAAGCTAATTTTAGGACAGTAACGAGCTTTTGCAAGATAATTAACTCTGCGTGGGTTTCAACTTTAATCTTTCCCCTCTTGATTTGTAGGAGCGGGAGTGAGCGCCAGTAAGTTTATTTAGAAGAGGAAGGGAAACTGAAAAGACTCGCTGAGATTCCTCTTTCTTGGAGGCAAAGCAGTTTGAATATGAATGAATCTCTCATCCTGTCTCATTAACTGCCTTCAGTATCAACAGGAACACACAGTCAGCTTGGAAGAAACAGAAGAAAAGGCCAAGGACAGGAAGTCAGTTTGAACAGCAAAACTGTGGCTGACTGTCCAACCTGTGGCTACCAGGCCATTTGGTACAGGCTGCAGCCTCGTTGGGTTCAGGGTAGCTGTGAATCAGGCTCAACACAACACATGGATATAAATGTGTACGTGTATAGTTATTGTGTAATCTGGAGTGTGAACTTTGGAGATGATAAACACAGTTTGCCAAGTCCAAAGGTTGGGTTCCCCTGCAGCAAAGACATTCCTTTGGGATAAAAGGCGTGTCCCCTGTAGGAAAGCCAACCCGGATGCAACAGGATGGTTTGGAAGTGGGGAAAGGAAAAGAAGAGAGGATGTCTTGGGGAAGAGTTACTAGAAGTAAAGCGAGGGGCTTAGGCACCCGAGCGCGGGCAAGGTGCCTTTGGTTCCACGTGGACCCTGCGGCTATCAGGGCTGTTCTCTCTGGTGCTCCTTCCAGATGTAGGAAGCCCCACACGGCACTGAGATTGCCAACCGAGTGCTAGGGCTCACAACATCTAGGGAATCTGCAGTTCTAGCCAAGCCTCCCTGGCCACCTGCCAGAGGCAAAGCAGACAGACCCAGGGAGTATGTCTGCGCAGAAGGTTCCAGAAAGCGAAGACCCAAAGCATAGTGAATGAAGCCTGGATGTGGAAAGAGCCTCAGAATCCTTAATATGGGGTTCACAATATCGAGCGCTGCAGGAGGCGGCTGGCTCGTGCATTTGGCATTCTGGAGTGTATAGAGTGTCAACAGCTGAGCCAAAGGAGTCAAACTGCCCAGCTGGGTTAGGCAGGTCAGATAGGTCTTAAAACGGTTAAATAGCATCTGCAGTGCCTAATGCCTGGGGAAGTGCTTCCTAATCCCTATAGCTGCTTCAAATTCTGAGAGCCTCCTCCTCCCAGAGGCCCTTAGGGGCCTACGCCTTCCATCACTCATTCCTTCCAGCACTCTGCATGGGCCCCG
>CM053763.1:72241153-72544701 GCA_028658305.1 Pachyuromys duprasi | reverse complement strand
ATCCACCTAAGTCCTGTAAGCTTTCCTCTGGTCTATGCCATGGCATGCACCTCTGTAATCGCAGCAAAGTTTAGTCATCCTCAGATACAAAATTCAGAGTTCGTGGCCGGGCTGGTTTACAGGAGAACTGGTTAACAGCAACACAGAACACACGCAAGCATCCAGTTTGTTGTTTTTTAAGCAGTTTTGTCATTTTGTTTTACGTCTGCATGACACTGTCTTAAACATCTTGTGTATGTAGTATATTTGGCCACTACTTTAAAAAAACAACTGTGGAGGCAAAAATTCCTGTGTGGTGGTTTGAGTGGAAATGGTCCTCATAGGCTCATAGGGAGTTATTAGGAGGTTTGGCCTTAATGGAGGAAGCGTGTCACTGGGGTTTCAGAAGCTCAAGCTAGGCCTGGAGTCTTTCTTCTCCTGCTGTGTGCCAGTCCAGGTGTAGAACTTGCGGCTCCTTCTCCAGCACCATGTCTGCCTGTGTGCAGCCAGGCCTCCCACCGTGATGATAATGGACCAACTGTAAGCCATCTCCAATTAAGTATTTTCCTTTATAAGTGTCGCTGTGGTCATGGTGTCTCTTCGAAGCAATGGAACCCTTAGGACATCTTGTCTCATACAACCCTAATTCATGTGTCATGCAATTCATCCTTTTAAGGCCCGCAATGTAATGACTCCTAGTCTATGCATATAGTTGTGCAGCTGTTTCCATAATTAATTTTAGGACACTTTATTACCCCTATTTTGTGTTTGTATGCATTCACTTGTTTTAAAAAGGCAGACATACAGTCTGTGACCTTCTGTGTCAGACTTCTTTCATCCAGGATTTTGTTTTTGAGGTTCATCCCTGGATGGCAGGAGCCAATATTTGATTTTTTTTGTACATTATTTAAAAACATACCATATTGAAGTTAGGCATAATGCCTTTAATCCCAATACTTAGGAGGTAGAGGCAGGCAGATTTCTGTGAGTTCCAGGCCACCTAGGGCTACACGGTGAAACCTTCTCTCAAACACATAAATCCCACCATACTGTATGTGAACACCATGTTTTATTACCCATTTGCCAGTTGGAGGAGCCAGTGGATTTTTGAAACACTTCCCTGAGCTCTGCTCCCACACACTAGTGATTCAATTGCAATGCTGTTTGCATCTTGATGCCATACTCTGTGATAAGAGATGGATGTGTTAAGAAGCACCTGAATGGTATTTTACTGAAACTGTCATGTTGGGCTCCTCAAAGTAAGTTGGTCTTCTGTGGTGCTGGGGACCTAACCCAGGACCTTTGGATGCTAACCTCGGACTCTGCCAACCCCAGTTTGATTATTTAGATACCAACTCAAAAAACCAACAGTTAAAGGAGAGAGCTAACCAAGGAGATGAGAACATGGAAGAAATACTGTAAGTCTTAGTATTTGGGACGGGAAGCAGTGTAGAGGAAAAGAGGGGGTCAGTGAGTGTCTGATGGCAGCTGAAGCTGTGTGGTGTGCTCCTGGGGACGTTCTTTGTGTCTGCACTGTCTGCTGGGCAGCCATTGGTCATATGTGGCCTCTGGACGATTGACTTTGGCCATCCTTACCAAGGATGTGCTGTTTGTGTAAAATGCATACTGAATTCTGAAGACTGACAATGAAAGACCGTAAAAATGTCTCAGAAACATTTTTATTCAGTACATGTTGAAGTAGTAATATTACAGACATATGAATGAATAGATTCAACAGTAATAATCTCATTTATTTTTTTAATCCTTTTTGATTGATGACTTAATTAAAAGTAGTCTGTTGGACAATGCTGCTACTCATTTTTTTTTATGTCTGAACATTCCATATTAATATGTTAAGGAAACCTAAAGATGTCTGAAGTTTTAAAAAGCATAGAGTGGGATATTTTTGTAAAACATCCCTTGTGTTTAGGAAGTTTGGAGAACAGGGGTTCATTGCAGGGTGCTTTACAGTGGCCTCCAACAGGCAGTGTGTGCAGCCTTCCACTCGTGTGAAAATTTGAAAATTCTTTTACAGTGCTTGGACTAGCCGCCCGAGAGGAGAGGGTTGCTCCTTTGGCTATTTATCAGATTCTTTTGATGCTGATGAAATATTTTCTTTGTTTTGGAAGAGTGTAGGAAAGCAGTTGGTGACTTTATAGTTTTTGGTTTATTGTTTTTCGAGACAGGTTTCCCTGTGAAGCTTTGGCTGTTCCGGAACTCGCCCTGTACACCAGGCTGCCTGTCCACACACCTGCCTCTGCCCCCCCCCGCCCCCCAGGTCTGGGATTAAAAGGCATGTGCCACTACTGACTGCTGACTTCATAGTTTTTGATCATATTACTTATACTCCTGAGTTGACTTTTTTCTGGACTTGCTTTTTAATGGCTTCTGTGTAGCACGAGCGGAAATATGATGCTACATGGTAATGATGTGCAGATTTAAAGCCAAGAATTCATCTGCTTGGTTGCCTTCCTACAACATTTATTTAGATGAAAACTCTGGCACTGTCTAGATGTCTGTTTACTCATAGACTGATAGGGGAGCTAGTATGTTCAGTTCTTGGAGGAGGTACGGGCCAGATGAGTACCTAAAGGAGTCATCTGCTTGGTGTGAATGGCCCTGAATGGGAAAGCCGCAGCTTCGAGTCCATTCAAAGGACCAGGAGTGGATTGCAGACTCACAGTTTCTGTAGGTTGTTATATTATTTTCATTCTTTTTGTTTAAGGTGCTGAAATTAGTTTTTGCAATGTTGTATAAGCCAAAAAGGCTTTTCTTCGGGAGACCATTTTTCCACTCCGTGTTAAAGCTTGGTGTAGTAGAGATTCCCAATCCTGTTTCCTGTGTTGTTGTCAAATATTCTAATATTCATAAGATACTTAAAGTTTTTATTATTTTTTTTTTTAAATTTTATGTGCATCAGTATTTTCCTGCATGTATGTCTGTGTGAGAGTATCTGATCCCCTGGAACTAGAGTTACTGAGAGTTGTGAGCTGCTATGTAGGTGGTGGGAATTGAACCCCAGGTCGTCTGGAAGAGCAGCCAGTGCCCATAACTATGGAGCCATCTCTCTAGCCCCACTTAAATTAAAGTTTAAGTCTTCTAAAACAAACTTTCCTATCTGAATCATCAGTATTGGGCAATGAGCTGCAGTGCTCAGAGGCAAAAACTAAATAACCTATATACTTTTCATTTCACCAATATCAATAAACTTGAAGTAAATGCCTCTCTAGAATTGAAGCATGAAGTAAGCTTTTATGCTCATTCATTTCGTAAGTATTTGTCGATCCTATTTGAAGTACCAGGCACCATGCTGGAAACAGGATGTGGTGGGGAATTAGAGATAGAATCTACCTTCAGGACTTTACAGTCTAGAAGAGGATGTAGACATTACACAGAGAATTCATTAATTACCATGGTGATATGTAGCTCAAAGGGAAGGAGTCTGGATTTTAATTGGGACCCTGGGGAGAAAAGTTCTATTTTCCTGTGGGTCATGATTCAGGCTGCAAAGATCTGAACGAGGAAGAGAAAAGAGACTGTGGCTTGGAATCCTCCTGGGAGAAGAAGACGTACAAAGTTCTGCCTTTTGTGTTCTTCAGGCCGCAGGGAACTGGGGAGAAGGGTTTGGGTGTCTCCCTCTGATGCTACACGCAGATTTATTTATTTGCTGATGGGGACTGAGCCCGAAGTTTTCTGTTACCTTTGTAACTGAATCTGAACAAGCTCTAACAACTGGTCCACTTGTATAGCCCCAGACGAGCTTAAAATAAGTTGTTGTCTCTCACTCAAGTGTAGCTCATTGGTCCAGGGTTGTGGTGTGTATTAGCTACTCTTCTCACTGTGGTGACAGAATACTTTTCCAGAAGCAAGTTTAGGTAGGAAGGGTTGATGATTTACGGCTGTGGTCCGTCACCCAGCCCGTCCTGGTGAGGAAGGCATGGTGGCGGGAGCATGGTGGTCATGTCATGTCCACACTCAGGAGGCAGAGAAAGATGGATGATTGCACTCATTCATGTTCTTCCTTTTATTTAGTCCTGTAGCCCAGCCTATAAGATGGTGTTGCCAACATTTAGGGTAGATCTTTCCCTCCTCAGTCAAACCTCTCTGGAAATGCCCTCCCAGAGACAGTCAGAGGTGTGTCTCCTAGGGGACTCCAAATCCAATCAAATCGACAAGGAAGATGAGCATCAAGGGCTATTTGAAGGCTTGAAAGCCTAATACGGAAGTCTACTTGAATTCTTTTCTCACAGGCTCAGAACAGTTTTAAGCTAGTTTCGTAGGTATGTGGACATTACAGCTTTGTTTCCTTTGGAGCTTGGGAGGCACTAGAGAAGAGCCCGTGCTGCCCTTAGAGGTGCTGATGACCGCAAAGAATAGACAACAGTGGGAGTCAGTGACTGTGGTGAGCTGTGTGTCACAGGAAATTATTTGGCAATGAAGAGGTCAGAGATACACGGTGGTCACAATAGGAAAAGAGTGAAGAAATATTATCAAAATATTTTTCAAGTTAGTATGGTAGTTCGTAGGACTAGGGGCTGGTAGTGGCTGCTGAGAGATAAGGCAAGGATGATTCTGTGCGGAGATAAGAAGGATGCCCTCTCCTTTACCAAAGTAAGTTCCAGATAGAGCAAAAAATTAGCATTCAAATGAGAAAAATGAGTTAGAATCCCACTTTAGTTAATGAAGACAGGAAATCTTTCCTACATACGATATAAACCCGGAAGCTATCAAATAAAAGCTGAGTCACGTGAATGCATGTAATCTTTTGCAAGACCAAATCTTTTCAGTTATGTCAAAAGACAATAAAAATTTAGGAAAGTAGTACCAATGTATGCTACACAGATGTGCTTTTACCAGTATATAAAGAGCTTCGACAAATCCGTAAGATTTGTTACTAGTTTCTCTGGAGGTAAAGAATATGAGCATACAGTTCATGAGACTGTATAGAGGTGGCTCTGAAACATGCTGAAACTTTAATCACTTTGACAAAAAAAAGATGCAGTGGAGAAACCTTAATAGGAAAGTGCTACTTTTTTTACACACCACATTGACACATGTCAGCCCTGGTAGTCCTGGCAAGGGTTGGAGGAAACAGATGCTCAAATACTAGACTGAAGTTAAAGCTGGTCTAACTTTTATAATCTGTCAAAATCACAAACATATGCACTCTCTGTATCAGCAGTTGCAATTCTAGGAATTTTATCAGACTGATAAGTGTGTAAGACTTATCATAAAGTTAGAATACAGCAACATGTAGAATACACAGATGTGTGCGATTCACAGACTATCAACAAAGGGATTGTATGTTATCTAGTGTGTAAAAGTACATCCCTGTATAGTGTATTTCATGTGTATCTACGGGTACATTTACACATGTGCACATACACAAAGCTGACGGGCTGCTGGCAGCCTCCAGGGCATGTGTGCCTTTTCCCGGGTCCTTGCTGATTATTACCTCTGCTGCTACATGAATCAGTCATGAGTAGGTGGGAGTAGGCACACCGTTGAAATCAACAAGAGTGACAAGTCAGGGTGTTTTTCCAGAAGGATGGTTGGTAAACATTTACTTTCACTCCTTATGCATACACAAATATAAAACACCCTGAAGGACAAAGGGTTGCTAATGTGGGGCACACCCCCAGGAAGGGCTAGCAGGAAACAGAAAGGTAGTGGTGAGGTTGGAATTGTGTCTTTTGGATTTTGTTACAAGTAAATGTGTTACTTATTTTTGGAATGAGTATACAAGGTAACCAGAAAGTAACTGCAGACTTGTTATGTTATTTATGAGGAGGCTTTCCTGTCAGGAAAAGTGGAGAAAGAAGCTCTTAGGGAAAAGGATGCTTCTGGTTGTGTGGAGCCTAGCTGGATGCCTTAATCAGCATAGAAGGACCAGCAGCAACTTGGAAGACAGGCAAAGCCAGTGATGGTATTTGGGTCAGCCCAGTGGATGTTATGACAGCTAAGGAGGTTTCTAAGGGCAGATCCTACCCTCAGCCAGGACCCAGGAGGAAAAGGAGGATGCGTGATGGTACTTCATGGACGGTAAGCCAAAAGGTGGGTAGGGGAAAGATAACCAACCACACAGGTCGGACCACAACAGCATGATGATATAGTCATGTCTTTCATGGAGTAGCTACTAAAAAGGAGTCTGCCCTCTGTATTTACTGAAAGAGCATCACCACATTTAATTCTGACAACCACCTTGTAGATAGGATTATGTTTCCAGGATACTGCGTGAGTTGAGGAGGGTAATTCTAAACAGGACGGATTTAGAATGCTGAGAGAACAGGGCCTCAGAGCAGGGTGAAGTTTCAGAAAATGGGAAGGAGAGAGAAAGACATTTTAGGCAAAGAGAATGATGAGCCACAGAGGAAAGCAAGTTATCTTTTGTAGCTGGAAGGTAGGAATTGATAGGAATCCCAGGGTGTGCATAGCTGTTCAGTTCTCTGCCAGCTGCCCACCAGATGTCTTGAACCAGGGATTATGTGTTCCCCAATAAGACTGGCAATCCTGTGCAAAGGTTAAACAATACATTCTTGGAGGACTTCTTAAGTTTCTATTGTGGGGAAGAGAGACTGTAGGAGGCAAAGAAATCACTATGAAAAGTGAGCTAGATGATGCAATGGCCCGTAAAACAGGGATCCTGAGGTGGCTTATACATATCTCGTCTCTTGGTGTTGTGTTGTTTGAGACAGGCTCTCACTGTGTAGCCTGGGCTCTCCTGGAACTCGTTATGTAGACCAGGCGCGCTCTGAAACAGAGATCCACCTGCCTTTGCCTTCTGAATGCTAGGGATTAAAAATGTGAGCAGTCTCTTGGTGTTTGTGGGAAGCTTAATTGCCTCTGTAGCAGTATATTTATTTTTGTGTGTGTGTGTGTGTTTGTTTGTTTACAACACAGGGTTTCTCTGTGTATCCTTGGCTGGAACTCAAAGAGATCCTCCTGCCTCCGCCTCACAAGTGCTGGGATTAAAGGTCAGTGCCTGTACCACCCAGTTTATTTTTATTTTATTATTATTATTTTTTGAGCATAACTTATGAAAGGGAGGCACCATTTCTAGACCATTCTACGGGGGGAATAAGCAAAGTTTGGTGATTTGTTGACAAATTTTTGTGAAAAATAATTTTTTTTTTAATGAATTGTATCCAGTAAGGTGTGTTGCATCCACCTCCACACTCACTGACTAGCAACCCAAGAGAGAGGGGGTTGCTATCAGCGATTTTTTTATCTTTGAAGCATAGGCATGTATCGTGAACTGTGTCCCACTTCGGCTCCGTGGCCCAGTGTGATCTTAAGCTTGCACATGTGTCACTAATCATACAGTGTCAGAGGGAAAAAGGACAAAGGTTGTAGTCTCGACAAGATTCAGAAAAAGGACGGCACGCATGGACATCTTGAAGGTAGCCCGTCCCGACTGGAAATTCCTGTTTTTCTAGTCTCTGGACCCAGGACCAGTCTCACTGGGGCTTGTTTGCACTCTCACTTCTGCATTCTGTGGTCCTTGTTCAGGACTCAGAAGCTTCTTTGCTTCCCTGGCACCTGTCCGACCCATTTTCAGCATGTGGGTAAGATGTAGGTGGACGCTTGCATAAGAGCCGGCTGCCTTTTCAGATCCACAGATGACACAGTTGCTTTACAGTGCTGGGCTCACAGGACGGCGTTTGGATTTCCTCTGCAAAATGTGATGTGGGGTTGCAGCTGATGCTGAGAGGTGTCTCCTTCTCTGCCAGCGTGTCCCATGCTGTCTGCGCTCCAGGAGCTGAGGTCCTGGGACTTGGCTGTGGCTGCTTAGCCTTCACTGACAGCAAGTCAAGGCCGCCTACATCCCTGTGGGTATTGAGCACTTAGCCAAATGTTGATAGATGTGAAAGAGCTGTAAGAAACAAGAGCCTGGTGACTGCCAGCTGGGCAAAGGAGCCAGCTAGAGGAGGGGATCATGTGACTAGGAAACAGTGATAGCTTTCTGGGGTACAGTGCTTCTAAGCCCCAGGAACACTGGAATGCCCAGTTCAAATATTGATTGTGGGGCCCCTGTTGCAAAGGTTTGAGACATTCCATCCTGCTAGGATATGCTGCTAAAGCAGGAAGGTAAATAATTCAAACTAGCTTCAGGAAGCCCCTGAAACTGACCAGATCCACTAGCCTGCTCTGCTGGAGTAAGCAATTCAGGTTGAGAGTCCCTCTCAGACAGGAATGAAGCTGAGCAGCAAAGATGAGTCTCAGAGGAGAAAAGCTGCAAAGACAGCCCAGCTGCCTGGAGGAAGCAGAAAGCAGCCAGGAAGAGGTTAGATCAGTCACTCTCCAATCTGTTGTAAGCTCCTGGTTCCTTGCTTTGTGAGCTGTTGCCCATGCTGGGGTGGGCCTTAGTGATGCAGATGTCTTTGAGTCCTTTCTGCTTCTATGTATATTCCTATAAGCAACCCCAACAAAACTCATTGGTTTACCAAGTTAGACTTTGGTGGTGTCCGTACTTTGGTATGATCTGGGATCCCTGTCTGTGGTTGAGTAGACTTGTGTGTTTCCAACAACAGTCCCAACCTCTGACTTTTAGATTTAATGGGACAGGAACCGTAATTGCTGTCTGAACAGGGACCCGATAGAACCGAAGGTGAGGAATGAGCGCATGGTCCTTGATAAAGACAGCAGTGGTACTGAGGCAGAGAAACCTGAAATGGGAGCCTCACAGCAGACATTCCAACACAGTTGTCATTTCCTGTGTGGTATCTGTGTTCTTGTGCTTTTTGTGCTGTGACCGTGGTTGCGTGCTTCTTGCTATGAGTAGTTGTTGGGAACAAGCAAAAGAAATGTATTCTAAGTACTGACATTTTGTTTTCAGACTAGATTTAATCATAGGAGAAACCAAGTTCAAGGTCCCAGGGTCGAGGGCATCTGGGGACTTCCTGATAGCTGAACAGCTTCTGTTGTAAGGAAGCAGTTGTCTGAGTTCAGACTTCTCAGGGACAGTGTATAAGAAGACAGTTGTCTGAGTCTAGCCATTTCAAGGACAACTTCTCCATCTTGCTGGCAGGGTTTTAACTAAGTTCATCAGGTTTTCCATCCTGATTGATGGAAAACCCCATGATCAACCCCTTATGTCAGAACATGACTGGACAATGCTACAGCCCACCCTGTGCCCCACGCTTCATGGTTTCAGCCTTTAAATGTGCTGTAGGACTTCTCCCCGGTGTGTCCTCCCTCAGTGTGGTAGTTCAGCCCCTGCGTCTGTTCTGCGGCCCTGAATGATTAGTAGCGGCTTGATTACAATACATTTTTGTCGTCTGCATGGACCTGGTGTTTGAATTATGTTGGATCTGAGCGGGCCCCACAACAGTAGTGAGACAGGCAGGAGTGCCTGTGGGAGCACCCCAGGATGGCGGTCTTCCTCTGTGTGGGAGCACCCCAGGATGGCGGTCTTCCTCTGTGTGGTACGAGGTGGCGTGCCTGCTGGTGAATTGGGTCTGTGGTCTGAATAGGCGGAGACACTCTGAAAACAGTTAAACCTTTAGAGGAAATTTTACAGTTGTTGAGATTCGTGGACAAGGGTCAACAGTGTTGGTATGTGGCCAGCAGCCGGGGAGGTCACCTGGCCACTGTTAAATTGTGTAGTTAGAAATGTGCCTGAGGGAGGCATGGTGGCCAAGCAGGAACTTGTTTGTGTAAAGGACCAGTTGCAACAGGAGAGGGAGATGTGGCCAGTATCCCTGTGACCTCCCGATTTGATGGCCAGCTTAGATAAACAGGATCTAATTTTATCTAACTGAATTAGATAATGCAGATAGGGCATGAACTAGTGCATCACGGTACCTTTGGCACTTGAATTGCTAGAATCAGGGAAGACTTTTAAACAGGCAGTGATAGAGCCTGGCTTGTGAGGCTGAGGGACACCGGGGCAGGCGGGAATCCATCTAGATGCGGTGGAGGCAGAAGAACTAAGTAAAGTGACTTCCCACGCATTCTTAGGCAAAGGCTGCGTAACCTGAGACAGTGTGGAAAAGCTCAGCTCCTGGTGAACTGGCTTATTAGAGCCATCAGGACGTTTGTCTCTCTCTCTCTGCCCGAAGTCACCTTAAATACCGGGAACTGGAGGACATGGAGGAGAGGTGGGTGCTCTTGAGGGAAGGAGGAGAAAGAGGGGCAGTGTTTGAACTCCAGGGCACTGGGCCAGATAGAGCTGTGTTCACAAAGGCGTTAAAGGAAAGGTTGATCCAGCAGGGACCTCAAGGCTGGTAAGGCTTTAGTAGCTTTGCTGAGTGGAGCAAGATCTTTATAGAGCAGGAAAGGTTTTCACAGAGCTCAGTGACTTAGGCCAACATGGGAAGAGTGCCTGTAAAATAAAAGAACAAGCTAAAAGAGGTTTTTTTTTTATTTTTTTAATTTTTTTAAGGTAAAGCAGAGCAAGGTGTGGCAGGATTTGTGTTGAGCTGGAGTGTCCAAGGAAAAATCTGATAAAAAGCCAAATTATGTGTTAAGGCGCTTCTTCCTGAGGAGCAGTTGGCAGAAGACATTCCTTAGAGAATACAGGTGAAGACCATCGAGCCTGTCCGGGGCCAGGTAATCCTCCCAGATGAAGATGGGCACATTTCCTTCCAGCAAAAATTATGCTAGGGGTGGAGATTGTTTGCCCAGTTAGGAACTCCCCCAATAGTCAGGTCTGGTGATTGGGGAGGATAGAAGCATGTGCCAACTCTGGGCCACTCTGACCCATGGAGCCGGCAGGTGCATTGGGAAAGCAGGGCCACATTAACCTTTGGCCCCGAGTAGGCCTGAGCGGACTAAGTCAGGGCCACTGAGTTTATCAGGTTGGAGAAGTTCAGGGAGGCTCCCCGTGCATGCTCCAGGACATGGAAGTGTATTGGTTCAGAGAGAAGGACTGAGGATTACAGAGAACTAATAAAGTCGCCATCTCCTGTCCATGCTTTGTACCAACCTTGATCTGTGGAGGAAGCACAGATGTTGCCTTATCCTGCCCGTTCTCGGGAAAAAGGTCCTGTTACATAGACATACTGCTAACCTTGGAGAAATTTACAGTCTTGAAAGGCTACTAGAGAGACGGTCAGATACAATGGTACCTCTACCGACAACTGTGTGTGTATAGGCGGATGTTTCCTTTGAGGAGCAGGTTCAGCATAGCACCATCCTACCCAGCCACTCAGATGTGAACTACCAGGACAGGGTTGGCAGAGACAGAAAGAGGTACTGGCATGTCCCTGTGGAGGCAGCTGAGGCAGAGGTGTGTTGGCTGGTCTGAACAGGATCTTGTTTGGAATGTGAGCACGTTGCAAACACATACTCTGATTCCTGATACAGCAGCACTTCCCTCAGGCTTGCCCATATGACTGGCTTACAGGGGAGAGGAAGGTGGCCCAAAGAAATGCTTTCGATTCTGGCATGTTCTCCTCTCCACCAAAGATGGTGAGTTCAGGAGAGACTCGGATGCAGGGTTAGGCAGCAGACTCCTCCCACTTCATCCAGTGAACTTCCCGTAGCCACCAGCGCTAAACTGACCAGGTGGAATTTCAGTGTTCCCACACTGGAAGCAAATCGGTAACATGATCAAGCATAGTCATTTATACCAACATTTTTCCTTTTTAAAATTTAAATTAAATTCGATGTGTTTGTGTGTTTTGCCTTTATGTCTGTGCACTACTTATGTGCCTGTCAGAGGCCAGGAGAGAGTGTCAGAGCCCCTGGAATTGGAGTAACAGACGGTTGTGAGCTGCCATATGGGTGCTGGGAATTGAACCTTGGTCCTCTGGGAGAGCAGCCAGTGCTCTTAACCTCTGAACCACCTCTCCCTAGCATTTTTCTTTCTGAATACGGAAATAATATAGCCACCCAGAAGCTCCTGAGATTCAGAGGCTGACATAAGACTAGCTTATTGGATATTGATCTTTCAGAGTGTTCCATTTCAAAAGACTTCTGTTTATTTTATTTATACTTATAGTTTTATATTTTTATTATGTTTATAATCAAGAGTGAGCTAGCTGTCTGAAGAATTAATCCTTTAAAAGCTTTGAAAGGAATGAGGAAGCAATAATGTTTGAGGCCATTTGCAAATGACAGAAGCTCATTTAGTATCAGAACAATAATAAAAAAAAAAAGGTTTTGGTTTGTGTTGCTAAAAATTCACGGTTGCAGCCCTCAGGAGGCAGAGGTAGGTGGATCTCTGTGTCTACAGAGCGAGTTCCAGGAAGGCCAGGGCTATACAGAGGAAACCATGTCTCGGAAAAAAAAAAAGTTAATTAACTAATGATTCATAGGAGGATTAGCTTCGGGTAGAGGAGGCTCTTGCTGCCTGAGCCGTGTGGTCGCGTTTCTTGCCACAGACTGTCTTTTCATCTGGGTTTGTCGCAGGCAGGCTTCCTCCTCCTCTTCAGTGCCTCTGTGAGTTCACACCAGGAACAACGATTGCTTCCATAGGTATTTGTGGGCTCTTGATTGTTGTCCGGGTCAAGTAATCCAGATCACTTTCTGGGACCAGGATTATCAGGGAAGTCACTGGTCAGACAAGGGTCCTATGTGTGCTTTGGGATTATGGAAAGATTGAGGCAGTAGTATTAAAGGGGGTTAGGGGGGAGAGTTGGCAGGTCATTTCTGATTGATTTTGACTGTGGTTAGGATGTTCAGTTTGGTATTGACGGAAGGAATATAGCTTTGACGCTTACCTTTCCTTCCATAACATGCTTAGTATAGATCATTAGATTAAAAACTTACACGAACCAAGAATTCAGGATTTTAAGATATTGTGAAATTTGGCTGTTTCAGCACTTTGCTTTTCCGTGTTGTTACTTGTCTTCCACAAATTTCACTGCCTCTTGGTGACAGAGACAAGGCGACGTCAAGAGGTATAACTAGAACCGTAGCTGTAACTTCTTTCTTCCCTCTGGAGTGATGTGTACTTGGGGCACACTCAGGCAAAACCAGCTTGGTCCACAGACCAGTGGGAACTGAAAGGGATCCTATGAGAATCCCAGCGAGTCTCAGGCTTGCCATCTCCTAGTACAGCCGGAAGCAGAGGGTCACCTCCTCCTGGCGGTTGCCTGGATGCACACGCTTTGTTCATTTCCTCCCTCCTGAGTCCTGTGGAAATCAAATTCAAAATGAATTAACACCCAGTTTAGAAGAGATAAGCCTTCGGGTCTGTTTGTGGCCTCAGAGCACCCGTTATTTCTATATTTCCTAGCGAAGTATGGACAGTATTTAAATAAAAATCTGTTCTCACCGTCATTGTGCATTGATTTTGTGTTGTCCAATTTCTCTGCCTATTTTGAGCCCTGCTGGTTTGGCTCATAGCATCATGTCTTGTTTTATTTATTTATTTGTTTTTCTCTTTATTTTTTATTTTTATCTTCAAAATAATTGTGTTTGAGTTGTGGTCAAGATTCACAAAAACCCCCTTGATTAAATTTCTCATTCGTTTATACAGCACCCATTCCTTTGTGCTTCGAGACTATTTTTAGGAACCTAATGAGGAGGAAGGATTTGTGTTTCATTTGCCTTAGCTTCCCTCTGTTCAGACACCTGCGCTTGCCAGTAAGTACCAGTCCTGTGGTGCACATTCTTGCTTTCTCTGTCTGTTGCTCGGTGCTTTCAAATAAAAATACCGGGAAAAGCTGGAAAAAAACCAAAAACAGAAACACTTATTATTTTCTCCTGGTAGATCAACAGAAAATGCTTATAAAGAGTAAAAGCGATTTTAGGACCATTTTAAGGCTGGTATTTTGGTTTCTTCTTCCAGTAGCCTTACCTAGTCTCAATATTTCACCTCCTTTGGTCATCTTGTCTGTCTGTCTGTCTTTCTTTTTCTCTCTTGCCTTCTTTTCCTTTCTTTCTTTCCGTCCTTCCTTTCTCTTTCTTTTCTGTTTTTCGAGGCAGGGTTTCTCTGTCTAGTCTTGGCTGTCCTGGAACTTGCTCTGTAGATCAGTCAGTCTGGCCTCGAACTCATAGGGATCCGCCTGCCTCTGCCTCCCAAGAGCTAGTATTAAAGGTGTGTACCACCACTACCTACTTGTTTTTTAATAATAATAAAATAATAATAATAATAAATTTGCATGCCATTTGCGACTCCTGCTGTCTTTCAGAAGTGGAAATTACTTTGTGTGACATCCGCTGGTAGCAGTAGTCTCTTGGTTAAAGCATTTTAAAAACATCTATTCATGAGAACGCATTCTCTCTTCTAGAGCGTTAGCCTGTTCCTCTTTATTTTAGGTAAAATTTTTATTGAACAATAGCATCCATGCAGAAAAGTATGAAAAACTTGACGTATAGCGTGTTGAGCTTTCATGAGCCTGGTGCATCTCTGTGACCAGTACCCAGGTTGAGAACAGAATCACACTGTCGTGCCAGAAGCCCTGCTTCCTGTCCTGTAGTGCTGCAGTGCATTCAGATCAGCTCTGCTTGGTCTGACCACAGGCATGTAAGTTGGATCAGCTATAGACTTTTCTGGTGTGGAAAAAGCTGTGGACTTTTCTCGAGTCTTGGTGTGTCGTCGTTGTAAGTCCTGATGCTGTTAGGATTCTATTGTCTAATTATGTGAAAATGTGTCCATCCTACTACTGATGGGTGTGGGGTGTCCCCCTGGGGTGCTGTTGCTGTGTGTATCCCTGTACTTTGCTTTGGTGACTACACAGGTACATAGCTAGGCATAGAGTTCACATGTTCCCCTAAACAGGGCTCACAGGAGGCTGTGCTGGCGTGCATTTCCTCCAGAAGCACACAAGTGTTTCTGTGGCTTGGCACTGGTGATTGCTACGATCTGCCTGTCTTCTTTTTAGCCAGTCTAGTCACTGTTTATCACTGTTAAAAATATCTTATTATTTTTAAACTGCGTGACCCTTGCTTTAGTAAAGAAGGTAGCAGTCCTTTTGTAGAATTATTGGCCCTTAGTACGGTGGTTTAAAGTATTTTGATCTCAGTTACGCCTTTCAGTCATTTAAGTCACAGCCAACATCAGGACAACAGACCTAAAAGGTTAGATTTGTCAGTGTTTATGGAGTTGCATCTTATTTTTCTCATCGCTGCATTTGTAGTGTTGTTTGGGACATTTAAAAACATGCATGAGGGCTTGGAGAGATGGCTCAGTGGTTAAGAGCCTTTACTGTTCTTTCAGAGGATTTGAGGTCAGTTCCCAGCACCCACATGGTGTAGATCACAGATGCCTGTTAACTCCCGCTCCAGGAATCTGATACCCTCTACTGGCTTCCTCATGTACCTTCACACATTTGTGCATGCACACAAAAAGAAAACAAATGTTTAAAATGTATATAAATTATAAATTCCTTCTTTCTACAAGTCCTCCATCTCATGCCAGCCTAGAAGCTCAGATGAGTATGTTGATGTTGTAATGAAGCTCTGCAGATGCGCCCTGAGTACCCGAGGAAGGGGAAGATGCAGGAGCATCTCCTAGCTGCTGACGTGCCTTTGCACCTGATTGTCCAGCAGTTTTGTAAATGGAAGTGGGGAAGGAAGGCGCTTTCCCCGAGGTCTTAACCTGCTCAGGGCAGTGTGGCTACTGTGTGGAGGGGGATGTCGAGGAAGAAGGGAGCAGAGCATGGCACGGGCTTTCTTTAAAAGATCTATTGATTTGCTGTCATTGTGAGTGTGGTGCGTGTGTGGAGGTCGGAGGAACACTCTGTGGCGTCTGTTCTCTTTCCGCCATTGCCCAGGTGTCTGGGACAGGCTCAGACCATTAGGCTTCTGTGACAGGTGCTTTACTTGCTGAGTCATCTCACCAGCCTCGATTTTTGTTTATATTTAAAGAGAAACTGGTGTGTGTGTGTGTGTGTGTGTGTGTGTGTGTGTGTGTGTATAGGTCAGAGATTGGCATGGGTTGTCTTCCTCAACCATCCACACCTTCATTATTGAGGCAGGGTCTCTTGCTTGAACCCAGAGCTCACTGTGTCTAGTCTGCCTAACTAGTGTGTTGTGGGAATCTCCTGTCTTTACCTCTGGGGTTACACACAAGCCACCATGCTAGTCTGGCGTTTCTGTGGGAGCTGAGATTTGAACTTAGATCCTCACATTTGCATGGCAGCCACTTTACTCATGGATCCATCTCTGTAACTCCAAGAAAGTAAATTTGAAATTTGTTTTATTTTTTGAGATTATAATATATCATTTCTCCCCCTTCTTTCATCCCTCCAAGTCTTTCTGTATCCCCATTCAGACTACTTGTCAAGTCCACGGACTCTGTTTTCATTAGTTGTTGTTACATATATAAATACAACCTACTGAGTCTGTATGATTAAAAACAGAGAATTAAAAAACAGTCTCATCAGAAGAAGCAACTGAGACACACAAGAGATATAGCATTGCGTTGGCCTCCATTCTGATAGGACAGTGGGTTGTGGAGCCTGAGTTGGGCTGGTGCCTGGAGCCTCTCTGGAGGGTGATCTGGAAATGCTGAAGATGTGAGTCCTTCCGACTCCATGGCTCTACTTGCACAACTGTACCCCACAGCTTAAGGTCAGCAAAAGGCTGTGATAAGTCTGTGATAGTAGGACACTGCAGCTAACTGAACGTGGGAGAATGGGAAGGAAGTAGTGGTCCATTTCTTTAATGGCTTCCCAGATAGCCCATAATTGCCTGACGCAGTTTCCTGTCTCATGCCTGTCTTTATGGCTCAATCCTAAGGTTGTGTACAATGGTGCATTGTGTAGTAGCGATTGTTGAAAAGTGAGGGGAAATGTACGTTTCTTATCCGAAAAATAGGATTATATTAATTTCTTCCTGCGAGGAAAGGTAAGGCTGGAGGACAGGAGTGTGTAGGGTTTTGAAACATGTCAGTGAGATCATACCCCTCCCCGAAAAGAAGGACTTTGAGTGACTGACAGTCAAACCGATAAAGATGTTTGGCGTTGACAGCGTCTACTAGAGCACCTTCTGCCTCTTGATCCTCCCGCAGTAGTCAGATGAAGCCACGATTTTTTGCTGCTTTTCAGATAAGGAAGCTCAGATCCATTTTTAAAAGCAATTTGCATGAAATCACTCAGTGGCTGATATTATAATTGAGAACATTGAGTTGATTGTTCAAGAAATAATAACTTCATCTACCATGTGCAGATTGAAGTATAAAGGGCAAAACCCTCCAGCACATTTTAGGTAAAATGAACTCATAGCAATAGATAGTAATGATTGGAGGCTTATTTTCTAGATTGATGTCTGCTCACCTTATTATTGCTCTCAGCTCATCGGCCTACCTTAGGGTTTGTTTCACACTTATTAGCACCAGGCAGCAAATTTGGAATTCATTGAGAAGTGGTGCAAGTCGAGATGACTTCTTGCTTAATGCAGCGTGTGGGTTGTTTAGAACTGTAATCTTCTTTACTGGTGGGAAACGGGACAATTGGGTCTCTTCCCCAGACTTTAGAGTAGCAATTGTTTTTCTCTCTTATCTTTCAGGTCTGCCCTGTCTCCACAAAGACCAAAAGAAGAGATCAATGTCACATTGATAACACTGTCCCCTGTTTTCAGGAGTACTGAGCTGTTCAGGTACAGTCATGGGAACTTTCTAGAATGCTTTCATGGCAGTTCTATTGATTTGTTGTTTGACCTTGACAGCACTCAATAAAGCAGATAGAATGTAATTTCATTCTAATTATGCTAATGAGCAGCCGGAACTTGGGGAGTAGGGGCCCTGTAGGGAGCTGCTCAAGAGCTTCCTGCTGTCACTGGTGGAACAGATCAGGAACCAGAAATGGGAAAAAATCATAGAATAAAAACGTCTTCTAAAAGGGATTCCAGCCAACCAGAAGAACATCACGAGGAGAAAGTGGTGCTTGAAGGCTGGAAAAAGTGAGGCGGGGGCAGGGAGGGCTGGTTTTTGCTTATAAAGAAAATAATGTATCTGCAGAAAAGAATGCATTTTTATTCCTATATAAGGCAACTAGATAAGTAGTTGTAAAGACAGATGCTGAGGTCAGAAGGTGCACGGAAAGTTTCATATTTCAGGGATGGGCAAATTATCTGAACATTTTAG
This sequence comes from Pachyuromys duprasi, assembly GCA_028658305.1. Taxonomy (NCBI): domain Eukaryota; kingdom Metazoa; phylum Chordata; class Mammalia; order Rodentia; family Muridae; genus Pachyuromys; species Pachyuromys duprasi. The sequence continues at coordinate 72,526,745 of CM053763.1, read as the reverse complement.
GTCACGATGAGACTTGCTTTGTAAACTGCCTGGCTTGTCTTCAGAGGAGGCTTGTGTGTTTCCACGCAGCTTTGTGGTTGTGAGATGTGAACAGGCAGAGGCTGCAGTTTCATCCTTCAGTTTTCATGACTATGTCAGATGAGCTGGTGGGGAATAAAGGCAGGGTGGAGAGAATCAGTGAAGGGTTATATTTGAAAACTTAGGTGTATTCTCGTCTCCCTGGTTATTGTCCAAATGTGGCTGCGCCTGGAAAGAACAGAAAAGGACTGGTTGGCTGGGGGTGCAGGGCCAGCGGTCAGCCTGGGGCAGGCTTGGCAGTGCTTCTGTCCACTGGGGTTTTACTGAAGCCTTGAGACCCAGTCTGTGGCCCTACAGAGTAGGTTCCTGGGTGATGATGGGAGTCACCCCAACTTCACATCCAGATGTTAACTGTGGTTTACTCTTAGCGCGTGCTAGAAGGGGGTTAGAAAGTGTTTTTCCTGAGGCGGCTCTTGGTCTTGATAGAAAAGGACCTATTGGTGATCTGGAATGTGCAGTGTGAGTTATACTCCGACACTTTGCAGATGGTGAAGCCAGCTGGTAAGTTGGAGGCAGTTGGTAAACAGCCTGACGTCGTGGCTACAAGTGCAGGGGTTTCTCAGTAAGGTCAGGAACTAGTATGAGTGAAACTGCCCGGCAGTGGACATGCTCAATGAACTTGTGGTTGATGTTTAAAGAAGAGCATCTATTCTGTAGATATTTATCATATGCCTATGAATTCAGTACCCTGTCCCCTGTAGGTCCTAGGAATGAATAGGAGTGTGTGACCTTCACATTAAAAACAAATAGTTCTGTGTGTCAGGTCTGATAAATGCTATGGAGGATGTTAAGAAGAGACAAGGAACTTGGGGCAGTGCAGGGGAGCAAAAGTTGTCATTCGGTTTTACTTCAGATGGTCAAGAGCCTCTCTAAGTGCTTCCGGGAGAAGTAAGCATATAGACTCCTGGGGCTTGGGATGTGCTTCACCTGAGCCGTTGTGTATTTGAACACGGTTGTTAGTTTGTTTCCCATGAAAGCTGTAGCTTTTGGATGAATCAATACCGGTAAAGTTTAAGAAAAGCGTTTTAAGGAGATAAACTGCCTCCACCTGACTGAAACTTCCCATTAACCACATTCCTTCAACATTTGAGGAGTGCCCTGATACCCCTACCCCTGACAGGTTTTCTCTCTTGGCTCTCAGATGATTTTTTTCGCGAGCTGTTTTGTTTGCAGCCTGGATACATGCTATGCCCTAGGCTATGTCATGGCACATTTACAGGACTGTCAGGTGGCCATTTTTAAAATGGAGTCTCATTGGCTTGGTCTGAAGTGATGGCGTTTTCTTTCATTCATATACCCATCTATCTTTGCATTTGTTCATATAGCATTTGTTGAGCATTTGTACTGTGTCAGGACCTGAAATAGACAATGACTATACATCTATCTTTCAGCTTCTGTTTAAAGGGAGCTTCCCAGAGTGCTGATGTAGCTCAGTAGTGGAGTAAGTACATAGCAAGGTCCTGGGGTCAGCCCCTAGCACCCTTCCGCCAAATATATTTCTTGGCTCTGAACTGCCTAGTTGGTATGAAAGCTCTTTGTTTCCTAATGTGCTTAATCCTTTTTTATTTTCTTCCGGGAATCTATTTGGTTTTTATACTGAGAGGCATAGCAAGCACTTGCTTAGTAAATGTCTTTTTAAGAGGAATATTAGAAATTTGGCCATCATTCAGCAGACACTCAGTATTTTAATAGGAGCCATTTAAACTCAACTTCAGAGCAGTGTTTCCTGCAGAGATGGAAATAAGAACCTGCTGGCAACATTTTTTTCTGTAAGGAAGTCTGGAGAAGAGTCATTTGGTGTGGAAAGATCGGTGCCGACTCTCCGGAGAGCTGACAAGGGCTGTGTCTCAGGGACGCAGTCACAGATGGAATGCTGAAGGGGAAGTACTGGAGGTTGGGGGTGTGGCACCCAGAAAGGCCAGAGTGATTTAGGTGCCGTTGGGGAAGGGGGTGAGGGCCTAGTGTGTTCTTGTTTACAGGTTCGTCTAAGGCTGCATGTTGTCTGCCGGGGAGCCGGGTGTGAGCTCACCTTCTTCATCGCATGGATGCCATGCCCAGAGTTGAGATTGTGGTAGGATTGTTCCATGCATTGCATTGTACTGAGGGAATAATTTGAGCACTTAGTGTTCTGAGCTGGCTCATGTCAGAACCACGGACATGCAGCTTCAGCTTATTCTTCTAAGACACTAAAAATAATTTTAGTTTGGACATGAGCAGTTAGGTTATCCTGTCTGATGTTGCCGGTGTACTGCACTGAGTATCCCGAGACTTGATCAAAGCTGTTTTGGTCAGTGGTTACATGACACTGGCTAAATCTTGACCCTCGTGAACTTCATTCAATTTCCCCATCCTTAAAACCAAAGATGGGACTACTTGTGTTCTGCTAAACTTCTTAGCTCATCCATTACCAGCCTCACTGAGTAGAACTGTGTGTGCGACTCTAGCGTCTGAATGTTTCAAGTGTCTCTCTCCACGACATTAGTCCTGTCTGAGCTCCTTGTTCAGAGTTTGAGGGTGTAGCCTAGGGCTCCCCCCCCCTTCTCTCCTGTCCTTCCTTTTCATTGTTTTGTGATACAATTGATTTGATAGCATCCAAAAGGAGTGTTGCAATCAGTGATCCCAAAGCTCCTTCTATTCTCATTAGTGTCAGAATAAAGCGAGAAGAAAGATGAAAACACTTGAGACCTCTGGCAGCGCCCGGCTGCTGGAGCTGAATGTGCTGTGGGAACCCCACCTGATTGCAGAGGTCTCACAGCAGGCCCGCGTCTGAAGTGTCTGTCCCTGCTTACTTTTGTTTGTTTACGTCAAAATTAATAAAAAGGTTCTCTTGGAAACCACAAGGGTTATTTGCACAGGCATCTCCCTGTGGTACTTTTAAAAAAAATCAGTTTTTGCCTGGAAGAAAAATAAACAATGTTTATAATTTTTTTTTCCCCTTTCTGAACTCAACACTTTTTGGGAAGAGAAAAAAAAAAGGAGCAGTCCTATGTACTCTTAATAATAAGTGCTAACTTTGGCTTTTGTCTACCAGATTTCTCCCCCAGTCTTCATGGTGCTTTTTATATTTTATGTTGCATTCATAGTAACAGGCATACACACATGTGTCGGATAGCATTGCGGCTTGTGGTTCACCTTTACTGTCCACACTCATAGTTAACCAGAAGCCATATATGAGATACAGTGTATATTCTTTATTCATAACCTCATTCATAACTTGCTTTTTACTTGAGCAAATAGTTGCCTTATGTTATGTTTTCAGACATCTGAGAAGGAACCCAGCTGAGGCTGAATTTATACGAGGCCATCGGAAAGGATGTTCTCAGAAGGGTCTGACTTCTTTCCATAGTCTCAAGCGTCTTCCTCTCTATTTTCCCCACATTCTCCCTTCTGGGGCCACAAGCATTGGAAATTGGTATTAAAAGAGTTTTATGTTTTCTGTTTTGTTTTTTTTTTTAATTGGGTTTTAGAGCCCCAATGCCCCCTTCTGGCCCCTGTGGGCACCCCCATGCATTTGCACACACACAAATAAATAATACAGTCTTTAACTTGGGTTTCATAGGGAGAAATTTTGACTTGACTTATTACTTACTAATTTATTTATTAAGTTCTAAGAGGGCTGGGGCTATAGCTCAGGGCCAGGCACGTACCTACTGTATGCTAGGCCCCGGATTCACTGTCCCCAAACAGAAGTTTAAGGCTTAGCTTTGTATGGTATAGAGCTTAGAGCATTTTCAGCTCGGGCTCCTGATTCTGTGACTTGACTCTTAGCTGTCATGTAGACTTCAGGTTGTGCTTTGTGGTGACTGGATTGCAGAGTCCTGAACTTGCTAAGCCTAGAAGAACAGACCTGTTCTTAATCCGCCCGCGCTCTGTCCTGGTGTCCTTACCATTGTCAGCCAAGGAATTTTTGTGTTTTCTTGCTGAGCTGACTTGTTTCTGCTTTTCCCTTTTGGGGACCTTCAGTGAGTTTAGCTTTTTTTTTTTTTTTCCTGTCAGCCTTTCACTTGTTATAAGGACTTAAACGAACGTTGATACAGCATTTCTGATTCTGTAGAAACTATCTTTTATCTCTTTCTCTTTTTCTCTGTCTCTCTCTGTGTTTTAAGATTTTCTTTTTTCCTGGTAAAGAAACAAAAGTGTAACAAAGTTATCCATTTCCTTAGTACCTGTACTCTTACAGAGTAAATTATGTTTATGGCTTAGTAGGGAAAGCTAATAATTTACAATAGAATTTCTTTGGAAAATAGATCTCAAATCCAGATAGTGGATTTGCAAGCACAGCTTTGACTCATAAGGCATTGCCTTTTAAATAGTAGACCAAGGCTGGGGCTTTGGTTTGGTTCTCTCAAGTTTGTCCTAGTTTGGTTTCATAAAAGTGGAGGCCCAAAGCAAGGATTTGAGTGCGAATAGTTTGTTTTTTAGTAGTCCCAGGAAGGAGGGCTGAAGGAATAGGGACAGAGGCAGTTGACAGCGGAGTGTGAGGGTTGTCGACACTGATTCTGTCCTGGGATTCCTCTCTCTGCCTGATGGGAGCTGGAGCGTTTACAGTCACACCGTAGCTCTCGGTCGGGGTGTGCCCTTGACCACTTACGTTCACACTTCTGAGCTGTGCTTTCTTTCTCACCAAGTTGGCAACTCTGTCTCAGAGAAGAAGGAAACAGAGGCCCTGTGCTGTCTGTGGTAAGAGCTTTCGGCTGAGGCCATTCTACTAGGATTCCTTCACGATGGCTCTGGTTGAACTCGGCTGGGCTGATGGGATAAAACAAGAGCCATCCTGAGTATCTGTTCTCACTAACCCTCATCAGGGTGACTGTGTGCAGGACAGCCAACTGTCTCAGTGAACCAAAACTATGTCTGTTAGGAGCCACCGCTTACATACCGCTAAGAAGGGAAATACACAACTGGACACGATAGTCATGCTGGTTAGTAAGATATTGTGTCCCTTAATGGTGTGACACACCCTATATCTGAAATGTCAGAGTGTGGGAAAAGCACATTCAAGAACTGATGAGACATGTCATGGGATAGGCAATAGGATGTCGTGCGTGTGTGTGTCTTCATGGGAAGGTATGGGAAATAAGTAAGTGCTGTGTTACAGCGTGCCAAGCATGATCGCGCTAATGTGGAAACATTGGTAAGTTCCAGGTGAATTCACAACCGTATTGCTGACATACATTCTCCACAGCGTGACGGCTTTGGTAACAGCGTCTCCAGGTGAGGATATACACGGTTCCACAAAGCTGAGAAAGAGGCAGAGAGGTGGAGGCTGGGAGAAATCACGGCTCAATGAGCCCTGTTAGTGAATCATTGACAGTGTGTGCAGGTCCGCTCTACACCTGGTGGCTGCTGTTCACACGCTTGTGTTTCTGTGGACCTGAGCAGCACATAGTTCGTTAGAGCAGCTGGCTTCGTTTGATGAGTCACACACAGCCAGACCCTTAGTATACACAGAAAATATTTTCCCTGCAGTCCCTCATCTGCCCTGTCAGTGACGATGCTTCCAGCGTCGAAACATTAGGGTGGGTAGACACGTACTCAGTACAGGTGCGGAATTAAGATCCTGCGAAGGTATTCACATAGAGAAAAGATGGAGACGGCCTGTCTCAGAGAGTGGATAATGAATAGTCCCTTGAGGTTGGAAGAGGAGAGCTTAAGCATCATCTAGCGCAAGGCGCCTCCACTGCTGTGAAGACAGTGACATCATTTTGTCTCTGAAGGTTCTTCAGAGACTCAGCTGTGGTCTTTGGAGTGTTAAGAGGGTCTTTTTATTAGTGGTAGAGTAAGTCTGGGGCTCTCATGGCTACCTGGAGGCCTTTGGCCTGCCGTGTGAAGTAGGGTGAGTCAGATTTCCCCTCTGTACAAGGGCAAACAGTTCCTCTGAAGTGGAGGAAGCCATTGCTGTCTGTTCAAGCAACACCTCAAATATCAGAAAACAGCAACTCTAGCTTCTCTTTCTTCCTTTAAGTGTTTTTGTGGAAGGGTTAAAATATTTAGAACTGAGCACTGGATTTTAAAAGACAGGTATTCTTACTATTTGATTCCTGATATAATCTCATCTTGAAACGCATCGATGGGTGGATGGTATGCCTACTGTGAAATCATCGGCACCCATCCCACAATCTGGCACAAGAGAGACATGTAGTGAATGTATATACATACATGTTCACAGTACATATACACACATACATGTATACACATACATGTATGCATGTATATATGCATATAATCACATACACACATGCATATATACCTATATACACATATAAGAATACATACACATATATGTATATACATATGTATACACACACATATATATGCATTTATACTAACATACATATACAGATTGTATTCTGTTCATATCATAGTATATAGCTTATTTTATTTTTACAAAAGATTTATTTTTTTGTGTGTATGCGTGTGTGTGTGTGTGTGTGTGTGTGTATGTGCATGCATGCGTGTGTGCGCTCCCCATGGAGGCCACAAGATGGCATCAGATCCGCTGGAGCTATGTGTGGCCATGAGCTGCCTGGCGTGGATGCAGTGACCTGAACTTGAGTCCTCTGCAGGAGCAGCAAGTGCTCTCCCAACCTCTGAGGCCTCTCTTTCGTGGCCGTATAACTTATTTCAGTGTTCAGTCTTTGTGCAGTGTTCTGCTGTCTATTCAGAAATAGTGACTCCTAAGTACTTTTGATAATGTTTGCCCTCGCTCCTCCATGGATAGGTAGGGAGATTACGAGATGGACTAAAGTCTCACCCAATGGCAATGGCAACTGTATTCAGAGCATCAGGCAATTCATACACTGTGGGTTAAGAGCTGTCACATCAGTAAGGTGTCCAGTCACAAGGACAAGCCACACATAGCAAAACCATGTTTTTCCATAGAGATGCATGGATAGCAACAGCTGAGGTCACTTATCCACCACACCTGGGAGGAGCAGGAAATCACATTTCAAGAACAGTTTTGTGTTTTTGAAGAAACTGAGGTCACAAGATTCCTGTCCTGTTTTCTTCGACTTTTCTTACTAGCGCTCAGAATTCTCACTTCTTAAACTGTATTCTGACAGAGATAAAACACTGTGCTCAAATATGACTTTGAAAGACATTTCCTGTGAGTCACTGTGAAAATGTAACTTCTGTGAAGTGAGCATATGGGAGTGTCCCTGGAGCATTGGAGGGGCAGCAAAGGCATCAGTTGGTATGTTGGTTTGAATAGGCTTGGCCCCCATGAACTGGTGTGTTTGAATGCTTGGCTGTAGAGAGAGGCACTATTAAGAGATGTGGCCTTGTTGGAGGAAGTGTGTCACTGTGGGAGTGGGCTTAGAAGTTATATATGACCAGGCTATGTCTAGTGTGAAACACAGTCTCCTGCTGCTGCCTGTGGATCAAGACGTAGAATTCTCGGCTCCTCCAGCACCAAGTCTGCCTGCAGGCTACCATGGCTCCCACCATGATGAGAATGGACCAACTGTAAGCCATTCCCAATGACATAGTTTCTTTTATAAGAGTTGCCATAGTTGTGGTGTCCCTTCAGAGTTGAGAAGGCAGCCCTGAGGTCTGTGAGCTTCGAGTACAGCTCTGCAGTCTAAATCCTTCTGTGAACCTTGGATTCACCCTGGAATTGACCATTCAGAATTCCACAGTGGTCTTTTTCTCTGTGTTAATATAGTTTTGGAAGGATAGTGAATAGGCATATCCTGCATGCCTCTCAGTTTTGCTTTTATTTTCTAAATTTCATTTCCTAGACTCACAGAAGCTTCTTAGGGGACCGTGGGGTCTTCAGCCCAGCAAGCATGGCTGTGCTGCCCCTCCTGCATGGCTCCACAGTCATAGGGTTAGACAATCTCCAGCTTGTGTCTGGGGACCCCAAGTCTTTCTAGGACTCAGTGGTCCAACGTCCTGTGGTGTTGGACTGTTCGTTTTGCTGTAGTGGCTTAAAAATATGACAGGATTGAGGATGTTGGTAGCAGAGTTGTCATTTTGACTTTGGGAACAAACCCAAGAGCCCATTTTGGAGGATGGTTGCTTGACATTATGGGAAAGAGAAAGAGGAAAGGCCCTTTGGGTCTTCCCAAGGCTGAACCTAGAGATGGATGGAGCTCATTCCTTTCTTTCCTCTCCCTCACACCAACCCACTTGCTGACAACCCTTGAGCAGGTGTGGGTGTCCAGGTGCTGAGCAAGGAGGGGCCCTGTGTACGCTAAAAGCACCCCAGGCAACAGGCAGCCTCCTTGGTGGGTTGAGGCCTTTTGGCGCTTACGAGTCCAAAGTCCAACAACTGTTCCCTGATTCTTTTATTAAATTAATTAGCTAAGCTTAGTTATTTAATTAAAGAAGGTATCTGCAGGGAACAAAATAGCCTATTTCCCTCGTAAGGACTCACAGCTAAAATTTTTACCCAACCACATATTTATATTAAAACTGATAGACATTTCCCTCTTCACATACTCTGATGGTATTTCATCTTTTTAATAGCTGAAGTAGGGATGAAGGCCAGTAGAAGAACGTGTACTGAGCATGTTTAAGCTCTGGGTTTAGTCCCGGTCTCTAGAAATGGTACAAAACAAACCCCCTAAGCCCAGAACAACTCTTGCCATGCGTGACTAGGCAGAGTCTGTACACTCGAGTTGCCTGTGAGTTGGCACAGAGAGCATAGCAGGTGTGGCTGTACGTGGCTCTGGGTTGTAAAAAGGTTCCATGATTTCTGCTCGGGGGATACCAGTTCCAGTGATTCTGGCTGACATACAGAAATATAGCTTCACTGAGATAGATTCCCACCTAGAAGAAGCCACATGTAGTCGCTTTAGCCCATAGCCCCGCTAAGGTCTGGGTTCACAGCCGTCCTCAAGCAGCAGTGTGAGGGGAGCTGTCTCAGACACCCACCCTCTTGAGCCTGCAGAGGATGTCAGCCACACCTGGGGAAGGATTACAGTCGCATGGGAACCCTCACCCAGCACTGTCCAGCCCAGCTGTTTCTGAATTCTTGATCCTCAAGTTATGAGCCAGGAAAAACGGGTTTTTTTCAAGCTATTGTGTTTTAAGGTATTTTGCTACTTTAGTAACTAGAAGACATAGTATACTAAGAAATAAAAATATTTAAAGTCAATGGTGTTGCACATCTAGGATACAGTCTGTGTTTTACTTTGCTTTTGAATAGTCTAGATAACATTTGAACTTCTTATGATGCTCGATAAACAATGAACATTTTCTCCCCTTTCCAACACGAGGGCTAGAATCCAGGTCTCTGTATCTGAATGAGACACTTCAACATGTTAAACCACAACTGAAGTCATTGTTTTCATGGTCAGATCCCCTCCCCCAGCTCATGCAGAATGCCTTAGCAAGTATCTGGTGAGTGCAGGCTTTGTGTCTGACATTATTCAAGATGCTAGGTGAGACTGAGCTTCAAGAGATCAGTGGTTTCTGTCACCCACATGTCCCCAGTTCTCAGAATAACACTTGGGGTTTGCTCAGTCTTTGTCAGATGAGGAAATGTAAGATACCTGTGTGAGGTAGCCAGAGCACAGCTTAAAATAGATTCTGTCCTTAAAAGATTGACTGAAGGAGAGAAAAATCTAGAAACCATTTAGGGAGAGAATGGGTAAAATTACATGGAGATGTTTCTGTTTTTATTTTATTTTATTTTTCAGATTAACCAATTGGGGCAGGGTCTTACGCCACAGTGATGGCTTAACTCATTACAGTAGCTCAACCTGACCTGAAACTGACAGCCATCCTTCTGTCTCAGTCTCTCAAGTTTCTGGGATTACATGTGTGAAGTACCATTCTCCATTTAGATGATGTTGTTTATGCATCCTGCCAGTGAAGGATTACCACGGGAATAGGGCTGGTACTTGAAATAAGGTGTTTTTCCTCTTAATTTGTTCTTTGTTATAAAGTAACTGAGTCTTAGGCAGACATTACCATCAAATATCCTGGCGGGTGGATATTACTCCAATAAAAGGAAAAAAATCCTAATCTTGGAATTTGTCAGGAAAAAGAAATTAGATGTTACTGCTTTGGGCCAGAATCATTGCTGCTTGTTTTGTGGTTTCTGTGATTTCTAGAATAGTGCATCGAGTTATTCATTCATTTAAGATATCACCATCCTCTTCCTGGAAGTGGCCTGAGGAGAAGAAAATAGCTACTCTCCTAACCAGGGAAACCTCACAAAAGGCATGCAAATCAGGAGGCTCAAGCCTGGCCAATACGTATCTGAAAAGCCACCCAGTATCTGATAGATGTCACTTCAGAGAACCAGTGTGAGCCATTCCACACTGTGAAACTGGAGGCAGTTAGTGTGGCCAGGCTGAAGGTGGGCTAAACAGGACAGTGCCCAAAAAACAGTGTTGAGGTTTTGCCACTCATGCATCAAAGTGCAGAAAGTGCAGCTGAACATAGGGTCCCTTCTTATAGAATCCATAGGCTGATGGAGGGCCTGCAGGCACTTATGGACCCCATAGTTAGACTATGGCAGAGGTGAGTTCCCTGGCCACTCTGGGAAGTTTTAAATTTCTTTCTTGATTTTTTTTTTTTTTAATCCACTAAAAGAATGTTTTGAGTACTTAACAATCTCCTCTCCATACTGGGAGGGGTGATTAGCTAACAGATTCTTATTTCAGTTGCTATTCTGATTATTACTGTGTTCTGTTGTGTTTACTCTGCAGCTCAAGGTGGACTTCACACATTCATTGTGGGGGGGGGGGGTAGAATGCAGTCATATAAAACAGATGCAGGGTGAAAATGAACCAGCCCAAGCTACGTTTGAGTATGATGTTTATTCAGGACTATGACATTATCAACAGTTCCCCCCCGCACCCCCAAATCACTATGTCAAAGAGAACATGAATGTTTTCCTAGAGCTGTTTCCAGTTTATTAAATTTGACTTGTGTGATTTGCTTCATAATTGAATCTGTTTCTTAGCACTACACTAATATTAGATAGGTTTCCTCGGAGACATGTGTTAATATAGGCTGAGTCAGAGTGCTAACCCTGGTCTTAAGTGGTTTAGAGAAACCCTTAGAAAGGTGGGCTTCTTTTTAAGTTGTTAAGGAACCGTGTGGAAACAAACACAGCCAGGTAGTGCTCAGGTGAGGCTCGTGACCACTGTGCAGGTAAGACTTTTGACCACTTAAGGTAAGGCTCCCAGGCCTCTCAGGCAGGGAGGACAGCACTTTATTACAGAACTGACTTTGAAAGTGCAGGAGGGAACACAAGACACTTTCTGGCATTTTTTTCAAAAGTCATTTCAGGTGTGTTTTTCAAAAGGAGACTGTGGATCAGTGTACCTGGGAAAATCCTGATAATGTGCCAGCAATTTCACAAGCTTATGCAACTACTGAAGCACAAACACACATGCTCAGTTGCCAAACTCTGAAGACCTGAGGGAAGTGTGGACAGAGCCTGGTTTACAAAGGTGTCATAGATGAACCCCTTTTTTCTGTAAATATCGATCTGCGTTTTTTCCAAACCACACCCAGTGCAGGTGTGCCCTTGGCTGCATACTGTGGAACTGCACACTGACAGTAACCATCCAGGAATGGTGGGCTGACCTCACGTGAACACTGGATGACTGACTGCCTTTCTTGTCTTTAGACTGCCTTTAGTCGTGCATTTCAACAAATGTGGATTCAGCCCGCTTTGCTCACATCTGCGGCCCCATTTTCTGCCACTTTATTTTTATCTGCTTCCTTTCGGCTTTTCTAATTTTATGACGATGAGCCTGCTGGTAACTGACCTCCAGTGTAGCCTTCCTGGAGACCCAGGGACCTGAGAGCTGAAAGTCCGGAATGGACAGCTTCATGCTCTTTGGAAGGAGATCGGGTCCAAAAGCTGGAAACTGCTGGTGTTTTCCTTCACAAACAGTCTGAAGGTCTTTTGCCTTTCTCGGAACCTCTGAGATACAAGCAGATAGCAGGCTGCCTCTGTAGCTTGAGGGCGCTTGTCTCTCCCACAGGACCCACTGTGGTCTGACCCAGAGTACTGGGGCCAGAAAGAGGGCAAAGTCACAGCTTGAACCCGGCCGCCGAGCCATGGGTGTGGTGCTGCACTAGGGAAGCCCTATAAGCCATGTAAATGGTTGAATCCTACGTCCCCAGGCCGCCACAGTGTGGGAGACTATGAGGAATTAGTGATGTAGCGTGATTTAATGGGGGAAGGTTTTTGGAAGCCTGCATGCTTATTGTTACTCATTTATTTTTTTAAGCTCATTAATGGCAGAGTCTGCTGTGCCCCCACATCAGGTTCTGTTGGGTCTTCATCCCACTTAATCAGGATGGTTGTATGTGGGGGAATCCTAGCGCGCCTGGCTGGGAGCTGCTGCTCCGGGCCCTGCTGGGGCTATGTTCTAAAGCTGTTATCATCCCTTTAAAGTTTAAAGAAAACAGTGCTAGGCGTTTCTAGCTTCTAAGGTTTCAGAAAAGAGACTGAAACCTTGCACCTAGCAGGAAGCAAAATGTCTGCACCAGAGAAACCCAGAAACTTTTGTGCTCTCTGCCAAACAGACACACAAACAGATGGCTCCTCTCAGAGCCAGTGGTGACAGAAAGGGTGTTTGGGTCAGCTGGGCCTGACTGACTTTTTGTTGTTGTTTTGCTACCCACAGTCTATGTAACCACATAGCAGCTGCCTGGAACAGACCCTGTTCCTTCTTGCTGCATTGCATGCTCCGTGGGAAACCCTGAGCAGGTTACAGTCTTTCATCTCCCGGGAAAGACAGGGCAGAGAGGGACTCTGAAGCTTCAACTAAAGTTTTAAGATAGAGAAAAAGAGAGAAAGGAAAAGATAAGTCACAATTTTGTAGGACTTTGAATAGTATTATTACATAGTTTGACTCTTCAATTTATTTTAACTTAAATTTTAAAAAGTTTGTAGGGTGCTGGAAATCAAGCCAGAATCTTGGGCATGCTGAGCACAGCTAGAAGTATCCCTGAATGGGGGGTGGGGGTGGGAAGAAAAAAGAAAAGAAATAAAAAGGACGGAAATATGAATGGTTTGGGGTTTTGGCAGCAGATGAATAAAAAAAAAGAAACAATCTAAAAAAGGGCAGTAGGGATGGTGGAGGAGAAAGCTTACTATAGATATGTGGAGAGGATATCCAGAGGCAGGGACATCTGGGAGAGTCCAGAGTGGACATGACTCTAAGTCATGTGAAAGGAGGAGGAACGGGAGGGAGGAGGGGAGAGAGAGGGACCAGATACAGCAGCCAGGAGGCTTAAAAGAGAGTAGACAGAAAGGGCAGGTAGCCAAAATGGCTGGATTATATAGGGAAGGGCAGCTGGGGAAGGGCAGTCCAGTCCCTGGGCTGGAGAAGTTTAGGGTAGGGGACAGGGTATCGACCACAGTAGAAGGGCATGATGAGATCGGGGCAGGGCTCTGGGAGGACATTTGCGAGCATGTGAGGTGCTGCGAGTGGGCAAGCCTGGCTGAAGCTATTACAGTTATTCAAGCTAGAGTCCTCCCTGCACTCTGAACCAGGCGGTGAGCCAGAACGGAAACAGAGTAAATGCGGTGGTATCCTAGATGTAATGAATTTCCTCCTGTGTGTCTTCTTTCACAGGGACACTGATCAACTAGGAAGAAGGAGGACTGGGCAAGGAGGCTGGGTTTTCTAGGGTTTACGACCTGCTGTCTGCCTATTGCCAGGGACCCTCTGTTATTCCATTACTATTCTCCCTAAAGAAGTGTTAGGGAGAGTGGTTTGGGCAGTGTGCCAGTTCCCAGCTGCCTGCCCCTGCTTACCTCTGTTCTTTTGGTGGCTGTTTTCTGAAGTGACCTTGCCGGGACTCCTCCTCTCCTTTCTCCATCTGCCTGGCTCGGTGGCCTCCCTCCATCTTAGCAGCCCACCCAGCGGCTGCAGCTTAGTACTCACTTCCGTGATGGTGATGTCTGAAGTGCCCATCTCTGCCATAGCCCCAGGATTTCTTCTCTGCCTATCAGCTTTCTCTCACGGAATCCTTCAGACCCACTGTGATATATTGCCTGGATCTACATTCTGTTACCTTCCCTGATTTGATTGGATTGTACCATCAGCCGTCCTGATGACCTATCATGGGTACCAATGATGTCCCCCCCCCCCTGAATTTCTCCCCCATATTTCCAGTTCAAATGCAGCCCAGCTGTTTACTTCTGTCCCTGAGTCCATTCATTAACTGCTTTTCAGTCAACAGTCGATTTCAGCAGAACTCCTTGACAATATTTTAAAATCTTTTTGCGGATCCCACATTCCCACGTTCTCACCCCTGTGCTCAACCTGTACATTATCTGCTAAAGCACAAGCTTCTTTCTGATCTCTCCTCTCAGCCTTCACATTCGTCTTCGTTCTGTTTTTTTCTAGACACAGACTCGGAGAAACCGTCCAAGCGCTGTTTGTATATCCCCAGGCCTTAGAGCTGCTGTCCTTCAAACTCTCAACAATTATACTGGACCACGACATTTTAAATCACCAGTCTCCCAGGCCTCCTGTGTGAATTCAAGAACAGGAAAACCCGACTGTGAGTGACTACCTGGAGAAGCATGGAAGCTTGGGAGCTTCTCAGCGGCTCTAATTCATTGTCTTGAAGGGCCAACTTTATTCAGTCTTCAGTCCCTGCGCTCGTCACTCCTCCAAACATTGCCTAGAGGCTGATTAGCCAGGGTTGTATTTTATGAGCTTGTCTAAGCTTATCCATGGCAAGAGGCATGGGCTTACCTCTAAGGTTCAGAATCCAGATTTACAGCCTAGGGTTGAAAGTGAACCTGGCCTCCCACAAACACAACACTCTCTAGAGTAGTGGGAAATGACATCCATTTCCAGTGACTTTGCATAGAGTGACTTCTAGGCTTGTACAGTCCCCCACCCCCCAGCAGCCTTTGCTCTTTGATTTGGACAGTGATGCCCCCTCCCCCATTTCATGCGGTAATTTTGCCCTTTTCTTCCTCTTAAGTCTTGCCTTCACAGCTCTGGTGACCTCACTGGCTCCTCTGGCTCTGTACTGACTAACGATTGCTGTGATTTCATCGATAGCCCTTGGCTCAGGAATCTTAAATCTTCATTTCTCATTGACTCCTGCCTCTTGCATCCTGGTTTTTGTTGTTGTCTGTTTGCTTTGTTTTTCCTCATTCTTGTATTTGGCATTTTGCTTAATCAGTTGTTTATAATGACAAGTAATATTGCTCATCATATGCCTTCCCTTAAGTATGGGACTTTTCTTTTTTTTCTTCCTCATTCCTGGACATGTTATCTCAAAAAATAGATACTGCAATAACAAAGAGCTTATTCAATTCTCCTGCAGCTAGGTCCTGTCATATGACTGAAAGCTGGCACATGCATGTGCCTATGTTTATATACCCGAGGCACACATATGTGTATGTTCGTGTACAAGACAGACAGAGAAAGAGAGAGAAAGTAAGAGTGATAGAGACAGAGTTAGATTGACTTAGGAGTCTTCCAGGAGGTCTAATAGAAAGACAGCTGTTCAGCTGAGAGCCTCACCTTAACTGGTTTCTTCCCCTTCTTCTGGTACTAACATCAAAGATGACAGAGTTCTGAAGTGTCTGGGACCCCATAGAGGTCTTGGAACCCAGGGTAGAAGGATGCTGGGCACTTTGTGCCCACAGAGCTGATCAGTCAGTTTTGGAAAGTCTATCTGTGGCTTTTTCTATGATAAGTAGTTTAATTCAGGATGCTATTGCAAATTGTCCCAAACTGGGCAACTTATAAACAACAGAAGTTTTATTATTACTACTACTACTACTACTATTTTGTTTTTCAAGACAGGGTTTCTTTGTGTAGCCTTGGCTACCTTGGACTTGCTTTTTTAAGACCAGGCTGGCCTTTAACTCAGTCATCCGCCTGCCTCAGCCTCCTTGAGTACTGGGATTAAAGGCATGTGCCCCTGTGCCCGGCTAACAGCAGAAGTTTATTTCTTGTAATTTTGGAGGCTGGACAGTCCACAGTTAGGATGTTTCAGGTTTGGTGTCTGGTGGGCAGGCCCTCTGCCACAGATGGTGTTCCCTCCATTTCTACCCTGGACAGCAGGCTAATCCTGCTTGTGGACTAATCACCACTGACGGATCTCACCTAATCCATCACAGCGGTGCTTAGGTGTCATCCTGTGACCAGGGAAGTAAGGATGGGGGACACAGGCGCTCAGATCATGGCAGCCGCCAAGCTCTTGTTTGTTTAGTTCTCCATTCGAGAGTAGATGGGTGCCTCTGTTAATTTCAGCCAAATACGTCTCCTTACAGCCATCTCTGCTCTTGTCCCCTAAGCAGAACATGGCTCCACAGTTCCCTCTCCCATCACTGGCAACGGCCCATTTTATTGGATATGCTTTGGGCATATCATTTGGTCTTACAATATCCACAGCTTTGTTTACGTTAAATAGTGTGGCTGATCAAAGCTGGGGTGATGTGACGTGACGTGATATGGAAGCTCGTGTTTTCTTAGTGGAAATATTCACTCCCAACTAGTTTAGAGAGTCACATGGCAGGAGGTAGCTGCTGGGAGAGGCTTTGTAGCCTGTAGCGTTGTGAACCGAGCAGTGTGCTCCGGGATGCATAGAGTGCCGCACAGGTGTGTGGCTGTGTCAGCACGTGCGCTTTGTTCCCCAAAGTAACATTTGAGCAAAACACCGAGACAACCTAAATGCCTGGGAACAAGGTGAGCCAAAAACTATATATCTCACCAGTACAGCTAAAAGGAAATTACAATTACATGTGTTGTTATGGGCAAAACTGAAGAATAATGTACAAAAAAATTAAGTTGTTGATTATTGTATACTGTGAAGTCATTACTTAAGAAGAAAATTATTCACAGACGTCTTCCAACTGCTGGCCCCGCCCCTCCCGAAGGCCTCTTTACCTTTCTCTGGGTGTGCTGTTAGGAGCTCACCCGTTTATCCTCTGTTCCATTCTTCCCATTTTAACTCACTTTTCACCGTAGCAGTCAGGTTCCTTGCTGCATGTGCGTCACTGCAGGCTGGCATCAATGGCATTCAGCGTGTCTGTCACAGTCCTCTTCCTGAGCCTGTGTTCACCAGGTCTCCAGTCATAGTCTTCTCTCCCTCCCCCCAGCAAGTCCCTGAGCCCCCAGGCACCAGTCTGTGACTGGAACGACTCTTCGTCGCCTTACCTTCTCTTTCTCATCCTGCGGGAGCCTGCATAGAAATCCCCAAAGCCCAGAGCCAGGCTCCTTTTTTCTAGAACTTTCCCATTTGGGCCAGACGTGGTGGTTGACTTTCCCACAGATGTGCAGAACTGCACTCTCACTGGCGGGGTAAGACCGAGGCTCACGGTGTTGCAGTCTTACCTTGTTAAGGGCATCCCGAGGCCCTGAGGCTCTTTGCCGGATTATTGTACTGCTGTGGCCGCTAAAGGCCGCCTTGCAAAAATTTCATTTCTTCCAAGTTGTGAGAGGAATAATCGTCCCCGAATGAGCAGCGTTCTTTTCTTCTCTGGGCTCCGGGTGAAAATCTCTCACAGGCACTGAGCCTCATGAGGAGGACTTTTCAAGTCCATTTTTTTGAGGAAAGCACGAAGCCTCAGGCCCCTTCATTGCAAAGTTGGCAGAGGTTGGTTGTGTCTTAGTGGGCAGTGGAAATAATCATGCTGATGTCTCTTCAGCCAGGAGGAACCTCAGAATGAATTAAGTAGAAGCGAAGGGCTTGCTTCTGGGAGACCGTTGACCCCGTGCTGTGTACCCCAGTTCTGGGTACACGTGAGGCAGGCACTCACAACTGTGCCATCGCCTAGTCCCCTTTGACGGTTTGTAACTTGCGAAGGTGTCTGGCTACCTTGCCCAGGCCCGTCACCTCCCTCTGTAGCCCAAGCAGCCTTTGAATGTGGCATCCTCCCGCTGAAGCCTCCACAGTAGCAGGGATACAGGCCTGGCTGCCACACCCTCGTCTTCCTTCCTTTTCTTTTCTTCCTCCTTTCCCCCTTCTGCCTTACTAACGCTGTTTTGGTTCACTGCAAGACAAATATCGGAAAATATAAAATAAGATTTATGGAAGACAATTAAATATCAATTTTTTGATAGGGGCAGGGACATTCCCAAATGCATCAGTGCCTTGCATGAAAAGAGAGGTCATTCTATAAGTGCTCCAACAAAATAAAACCTCTATGTTGTGTCACTCACTAGTTGCCATTCTTTTGAAGTCCAGGCAGAATGGCAACTGAATTGTCTAACCCTTGGGTGTACTGCCTAGTGCCCTCCAGATCAAGAGGTCATCTTCAGCACCACAAAAGGTTCTCTGTGGTCTCTTCATGGTGAGGAAACAGTGTCTTCATTGTATTTCAGTCACACTGTATGTACTATACAATGTCTTGAACTGTACACAACACACGCTCGTCAGATGTCAGTGCATGTGAAAACACTGATGAGTTTCTGAATCTCAAAGCATACAGTCAGCATGCACTAGTTAGATGTTTTGGACATGATGTGGCTCTCCTTTTTAAAGCTATAGTTATTACATATAAGACACGGCCACTGGCATGTGTTAGGTAAAGGGTATGTTGGTTTCTTATGTACTATTTTCAGAACTTTGTGTTGAATGAAAGAGAGAGAAAGAGAAAAAAGGAAGGACATGACTGCCTCTAGCTATGGTGGGGGAGGTTTATTGTAGATCAAAGGGAGAGCATAGCCAGAGGAAGAGACATCCAGAGTGGACATGACCTGACCGAGTTGGACCGTGTGTGGAGAGGGAGAGTTGCCGTTGACCAAGATGGGTGGCCTGGGACAAGAGACTGGCACAGCCTAAGTGACTGAGGGCCAGAGGAATTTCAGGGAGGGAAGTCCAGCCAGTAGCTGGGCTGAGTTCATGGTAGGGGACGGGGTGTGCCAGCCAGGTAGAGACTGAGGGATGCTGGGAGCACCTGGCGGCCAGCACTCACCTTGATCGTTAATGGGCACCTCAGCCATTTGTCCTGGGTTTGAGACCTAACGATTATGGGATGTGTAATTATTTTAAATAACTCATTCTCGTGCCTGCTTTGTTATTTTAGTGGGTATTGTGTAGACCCTGCTGGAAGAGCACCATCAACCGTCAACCGTTTAACCACTCTCTGTAGCTCTTTTCTTCACACTACTACAAGCCAGGAGCAGCAACCTTGGCCGTATTTTTTTCAAAAGGATTTCAAAGAGAGCAGACCACACTGTAAGGTCCTTGTGATGTCCCCAGTGGCTACGCACAATTCTGAAGACCATGCATTACATGAAACGGATGAACCTGTGCAACAGAGATAAAGTCAGAGAGGTGGTCTTTTATGGGTCTCCTATCTGCTTATTTCAAAAGCCTAAGGGTGAACCATGGGCAAGGAAGAGATGGCAGCTGAGAGCTGACCTAATTCAACTCGTGCTACATCCTGTTACATGGCTTTTCGAGGGTGACCAACACCTAGGGACCACCCCACTGGTGGAAGCTGTCTGGCAAGTTCAGATTTACAGTCTCTATCTAGGGACTAAGTGCTTTTGAACAGTTAGCAGCCTGAGCACCACTGAGATTGTTCCGAACTTTGTTTCCTCCTCAGTGTTTGGGAGTAGAGAGACGGGTGGTTTTTGGTAAATCCTGTGTTACGCGTTGTCTTCTGTCTGGCCCAGCAGGCACCTTCTTCTCTCTCGCAGCTGATGAAGGTGTTTTGTTGACAAGCACTCCACTTCTATGCTTTTACAGAAAATGCTGTCTTTGATCCAAGGAATTTGATTGTCCTTAAAGCTTATGACTCAGACACATGAAAGGATTATAATGAAAAGATTATTGCTTTCCAGATACCCAGCAAAGGAGACTTACACTTAACCAGCAGGATCAGTGTTGAACATGCTGTACTTATCTGTGTGATTTTCAAAATAAAGATCTGCTGAGATGATTGATAAGGTGTCTTTCAAATGGGACCTATCCTGAAGGGTGAGAGTTAGTTTTCACATAAAAACAATACTCAAACATGACCTTCTGTCCCATTTTCTGGGATCCTACGTTTGGTTCCAGCTGAGAAAATTGTGTTCTCACAAATTTATATTTTAATATGCTTGCACATCAGGTCTAATTCTCTTTCTCTATGCAGGTATGTGTGTGTGCGCACACACACATGCACCAACAATCTCATTATTGTTTTAGGCTTTCTATTTTTCCAGACATAAGGCTTATGAAGATCTTATGTAGATATGTTTCATGACACATTCAGTTGACATGCTGAAGTTTGATAGCACAAGCCAAAACTTATGACTTAAACATCAGCTTACGATCAGAACTGGGAACTTAAGAGAATTACCTGCCTCTTGTAATTTATGGAATAGCAAATTTTCTTTACAGTTTTTTAAAAAAAGTTTGTGTGTATATATCCTGTAAAGTTTGTCACATTCTGTTCTTTTCTTTTTCTGAGCTGTGCCTTCCTCATCTTATCCATGGGGCTATTTATAGGAAAAGTTGGTGTCATGCCAACAAGTCCACAGTTTATTGTTTTAGGGTTTCTGTTTATTCCAGGCATTATACTCATGAAGATTGTACATAACTATGTGTGTATGTGTGTGTGTGTGTGTGTGTGTGTGTGTGTGTGTGAGAGAGAGAGAGAGAGAGAGAGAGAGAGATGCCATGCATGGCACACACATGTGGAGGTAATAGGTATCTTGTGGGACTCAGTTTTCCCTGACCATGTGTGGTTCAGGAACTGAACTCAGGGAACATGGTTTGGTAGCAAGCACCTTCACCTGATGAACTGTATCACTGGCCCATGATTTCCCTTTTCTCTAAGAAGCTTACAGTATTGTGCAGTGACTCCTTTTTCTCTGCAGTAGAAGTAGAATGGGAAATATAAATATGAAATAGAAGTGGAATGGTCCAAGAATCTGCTCTGAGAATTAGATTAGCCTGTGCCTGTTACTGTCCTTGTCGATGTCTGAGGGTTTTGTCCTTATTGCTCATACATGAAGGAATACAATTATAGAGTAGTAAATGTGGGGACCAGATTGGAGTCCACCGGGAGGAAAAAACATTCCTAAGTAGGCTTGTGTAGTTGCTTTTTCTCTTCATGGGTCTGCTCTTTTTGACACCAAGATAGAGTTCATGAATGAATGATGAAGCTGACGTGCCTGTAGCCTCAGTCGGAGCTTTTGGCGGTCCTCATGGTCTGTAACTGGATGCTCCTGTCCCCCTGAGTCTCCATTTTAACCTTGTGCTACGAACCTCCCTCTCAGCTGGGCTGTACTTTGTAGACATCTGTTGGCTCGGCCTGTTGTCATTCTGTGAGTCATTGCTGGCCTTATTAAACTATTTTGGGAGCAGCCTGTCCATTCTCCTCCCATGAACCGTGAAGCCTGGATTTGCTGCAGCAGCTTCGGTCATACCGTGTGGAATTTGAACGTGAAAGGAAGGCAGCTGACTGATTCTAGCCAGGCATTTCACCTCAGAACAGTGGACAGTCTGCATGCTGGGGCCACTTTTGAGTTTAAAACCTTTCTTTTGTTTTGAAATGCAGTGTCAGAAATGCCATTCTTGACTTGTGTGCACATCTCAAATGCCTGTCAGCATGTCAGGTTGGGGTATTACAACAAAATACCACAAATCGCTTAGCTTAAAAAGAACAAACATTTATTTCTTACTGTTCCAAGGACTAGAAAGCCCAAGACCAATGTGCCAGCCAGAGTGGCATCTCCTGAGAGGTTGTTTCTTGATTCATAAGTGGTACCTCCTTGGAGTGTCCTTGTGGGGCATAAGGGACAGGTGGCCTTCTAGGGCCCCTTTTTGGGTATGGTACATTGATCTCATCTTTACGAGCTTTGCCCTCCCAACCTAATTGATGCTTCTCCCACCCCCCATTGCCATCAGATGACTGGTAAGATTTTACCTTATGAGGAGAAGATGGGCATCAAGACCCATCCCCCCATTTCATTTTTCTTTGCATAGTCACAGTCCTCGTATATGTTGGCCGTGTTGGCTCAGTCATGCATGCAAGCCTACCTCAAGTCCATGGCCCATAGTGTGGCCTTTCCAGGAAAGACAGTGTAGGATTCGGTGATGAGAAGGTGGCCTGCCTTCAAAACCCATCATGGAGGCAATGACAACATCTCATTAAACTCATTGGCCAGAGCATTAAATTGGGGACAGCGTGCCCAGTTTCACATTGGAGCATTAAGGTGTGAGAGAAGGCGTGCTGGAGTTGGTTGTTGACACCAAACAACCACGACTTAGACCTCGACTGTAGAGGAAGAGTGCCGGCACTGTCCAGAGGCATTAGAGCATCGTCTGTAAATGCTGATTAGTCACCGAGACCGACTGGTCATGCTCGCCTAGTGACACGGCACTGTGTATGGAGGGTTGATGACCAAACCCAGGCTTCCTAATTCCCAGAGCATCCTCATCAAGCCCTGTAGCAGTTCTCCACATGCTGCTGGCGCAGACTCATGGTTGAGTTATTCCAGGCTCATTTCTTTTTGAGATGAGGTTTTCCTACGCAGGCTAAGCTGGTCTTTGCAATCCACCTGCCTCATCATCCCAAGCACTGGGATTGTAGGTGTGTGCCAATACCCGTTTTATATTTGTTGTTTAGCAGAAGTTACTTTTCCATGTGCTGTTTCACAGTTTTGTTTTGTTTTTTTTCACTTACCCCCTTGAAACATGATGTAGCCAATGTGTTCATTTCCTGTTGATGCTCTCATGGATCAATCCCGTAGTGTTGCTCTTGTATAGTTCTGGAAGTCAGATGGCTAAAGTCAGGGCCGGCAGGACGGTGCCTAAAGTCAGGACTGGCAGGATGGCCTCTTTCAGAGGTTCCAGTGGAGACCACATTCCCTGTCCTCCCCATCTTGGGGAAGCTCCTGCAGCTCTTGGCCAATGGCCTCACCTCACTCCAAGTTTTGTTCTTCTGTGACTACATTGCCTAAGGTTCGTCCTGTTTCTCTATTAAAGGGCCCTTTTCTTAGGTAGGGCCTAGCTGGGTCGTCTGGAGAAACTTCCCTCCTCTAGGGCTTCAGCTTCACTGTGCCTGCCAAGTCCCTTTTGCCTGTAGGGTATACTTCTGTGGGATTGAGACCCAGACACACTTGGTGCTACTAATCTATTGACCACAAATAGGCATCTGCCTCACAATCCAGAACTATCAAATTCTTGCCATCACCTTCCATTTCTGATTTTTTTCAAACTCAGTCACACTTTGCAGACTGTTCTTGTACATTTTTATAGACAGACACTCTCCTCCCTGGTGTCCTGCAGAGAATGTGCCAGTCTAGAAATGGAGACTCTGACAGCACCTACCCAGTGGCTGGTGATGAGCCAGCTCACCCTGATGTGAAGGGGCGATGACAAGGGAATGGACATCTGGGGGCAGTCTGTCCTCCCACAGCCCTTCTTCTGTCTCTGAACATATACTTCCTGTGAGAATGTTAAGTAATTTTTGGTTTAAAAAAAGTCATCTCCATATCCTAACCTACTTGAATTGGGCATTTGGACTAGAGGGAAGTTTATTTTCTTGTTTCTAAATATTGATTGTGTTTGAAATAGTGTCAGTGAAACCTCACTGGCTAACTCTGTTAATGAAGGGGTCCTTCATTTAGACCCAGATCCTGAGACTGACAATGGGTCAGTACTAGCTACAGAGAGACTGAAGCAGGAGGATTGTGCATTTGAGGACCGACTGGGCAATATAGAGAGATGGCATTTCAGAGTAAATAAACAGTCCAGGTCCTTTAAGACCTGGAGATACCACCAGACCTTCAGGGGGACCCAACTTGATGATCACTTTTCTGGAAAGAACAGACTTAGCTTTCATTGGATCTTCAAGAAGCTACTGATCCAAGAAAGATTAATGGTTACCTGGGTTGGCAATAGGTATTTTCCACTTTTCCTTGGGTAAAGGCCTATGGAAGTATGTGCTTATTTTTGTTTACTACATAATCTTTTAGTAGCAAATGAGCTTCCTCATTCATGTGCAGTGGACCTCTCATTGAAGCCCATGTCTTTTTGCTGTCAGTGATAAAAGATTTATTCAGTTTCCACGAGCATATCGTGAACTATATCTAGAACAAGATATGGGGAACCTTTGTTAAGTGAAACCTGAATTCTCGATAGGCAATTGTGGTTTGTTTGTTTAGACAAGAATTGATAAAAATATGTCAAGGTTTCTTCTCCAGTAACCCCAAACATCAGATGTTTTACTTGCAACTTTTTTCTTTAGTAAATACTTCTTTGGAACTCAAACAAACAAACAAAACAACAACAACAAGTCCTCATTTTCTTTGGTGTTCTGCCACACATCTGCTCCCATCTTTGGCCACCACTTAACCTGTCCACTCTTCAGCTCCTTATGTTCCCTCATAAAGGATGTATGGCTCCTGTCCTTCTCCCCAATTCTGCTTGCTCCGTTACCCCCACCTTTCTTATGAGAACCAAGAGGTGAGTGTAACTTCTGGTATTTGCTTGGTTTCTTACACTGCATGCTAGTAAGGCTACCCTGTCTGCAGAGAGCTGCAGCAGAAGAGAAGGTCGATGCTGGGGTCATTTTGTGTAGTTTAAGGCTTTGGATGGAACATGTGAATGGCTGGAAAGTGCTTGCTTGTGCTTTTTGAATCTGGGAGGGCTTTAGAAGTAGGTGTAATCTGAAATTAAGTTTAGATGACCGCAACAGAGTCCGCAACGCAGCTTGAAGCCCCAGGCAGAGAGAGATCAAACGAAGTGTCTTTTCTTGATGGATTCCTTGTTCTTGGGCATGTATTGGGGGAGTTAGTTCTTCCTCGTTGACTAAGGTGTATGCAAACTCTTTGGGAACCATGAGGAGTTTTGCAAAACAGTGCTGACCTGTGAAAGGGCTATGACACTTTCAACAACACTGATTTATAACAAGGACTTCAGCATTGTTTGATCAACTTACCTACCCATTTTACATTTGTTTATTGGGGGGGGGTCAGAGAATGCTTGTAGCAGGATATAGAGGTCTGGGAGTAGCCTTGAGACTCAGTTCTTTCCTTCGACCCTGTTGGTTTCAGAGAATCTGTCTCAGATCATCAGGCTTGGCAGCAGGCACTTTTTCCCGCTGAGCCATCTAGCTGGCTCATTTGTTACTAACAGGAAAAATAAATGAGATGAGATAGTTTGTTTTGCTGATACCTGAGAACTATTTAGTGAGAAAGTTGGTGGTGACACTCAAGACCCTAGGCCCTGAAACATTGCTCTTCACTAGCCCTGATTTGCCCATGTTCCCCAAAGGATGCAGCTTTCTTCATGAGGGTAAATAAAACAGATCTCATTCTTTAAACTTCTAAATTTCATAAGTTAAACTCAGGGGAGCTCACTTACACCTTCATCCACATGACTGACTGAAGGTGGCCTCGGGGAAGGATGAATAAAAAGATGCAGCCACTTTGGAAAGCAAAGTTGCATTTTGTAAAGTTAAACATCCCCAGTGGCCTAAGTTCTATTCCTACACATTTGCCCTAGAGAAGGCCCTTATGCAAATGTTCATAGCAGGTTAATGTTGATAATGAAGGCTTCATGTGTTCATCAGCTGGGAGCAGCTAAATTGGGGTGGAATACCCCTGAGCGATGAAAAGTAAGGACCCACTATTCCAGGGAATATAGCCTACGCTTAGAAATGCTTACTGAGAGAAGCTGGACCCAAGCTTTAGACATCACATTACCCCAGGACAAGTCACATAACAGCCGTAATAGAAACCAGAGGGCAGAAATGCAGAGCTGCTGGTACACCACGGAGCGTGAGGGAGTTTTTGAACGAGACACATTCCCTATTTGACTGAAATGCGCTTACATGGGTGGATATATTTGTTGCTACTTCCTCAAGCTGACACTCAAAAGGAGTGTATTTTATTGTATATAAATTATACCATAATAAAGATTGTTTTAAAAAGAATTAGAGAGCCTCTAAGTTGCCAGAGAGCAAAGTTGTTGCTCTGAAGCATAAAATATTTTTATGATCTCATTAACTCCTCTCCCACCCCCCTTTTCTGTCTCAAACTGTGGCCCTTCTGTTGTCGACCCTTTGCTGCTTGTCTGAGCAGACAGACAGAACTAGGTGCCAGCACACTGTGAGGAAACTGAACAGTCCACCCATGCACACAAGTTATTTCTGTGCCCCTGGGATATTTTGCCAAACTTATGCAGCGATTGTAGGAATCACTTTGAGATTCAGCCATTAATTCTTTAGTCACCAAAAATTTTCACTACCTACCTATACATGCAAATAAAGTAACACCCAGAAAATGCCGAGTGCTTTTTTTTTGGTTCCCTGGAGGAAGTAGAGAGGGTTTGTAGAAAGAGTAGGCAGAATTTATTGTCATATTCTCGGCTTTAAAAAAAAAAAGTCTAAAAATAAGAACGTTGGCAAGCATGGTTAGTGTTCTGAGTCATAAAATGTAAATCCCGTAAGCCTGGAGCTTAGAAAAATGCTATTCAGAAACCTCTAAACGGCACATAAAATATATGTCTCTCTTGTGCCAACTCCCTTGCCAGTTCCTTGCTTCAGAGCTGCCTCAGAGATGTCTAGGACTCAAGCTGACAGAATGTGAGTGCCTGCAGGTGGGACCAAGATAGAGAGAATGGGGCATTGTTCCCCCAAGAACACTCCCCTGTCCTGTGCCGATGAGGCTGAGAGACCCTGTTGGATCCCGACTCATCATGGAAAAGCCAGTTGAATAACCTTCAGTGCCCATACATGCTCAGACCTTTTTAATGCTTAACTAAGAGAAAGCAGAGGCCATGCCCTGTTCCCACACTGCTTTCCCAGGAACGAATCAGCAGTGTTTCCTAGTGCCTCTCATTTCACCGCAGGCATCTGGCCAGGCAGCAGGGTGTACACCAAGTCTGTCCTCTAAGACCTGAAAAGGTATTTCTTATTGTAGCAAGCGTCGTTGCCAGAACTTGGTGTATGTGAGGGGCCCTGGTGGGCTCCAGCCTAGGGCTGCCAGAAGGTGTGTGTAAGACCCCCTCCACCCCACCCCGTGAGCTGTGCTCTGGATGGGGCCACTGTTCTGTGCCCACCTTGGAGGTGGAGATTGGCTGCTTCAGAGGCTCAGAAACAAGGTTGGGCACTGTCGGTGGATCAGTGAAGTCTGAGATGTGTCGCTATGGGAACTGAGACTCCTGTCTGGAGGAGAGGGCTCCGGGCACCCTCTGAGCTGGTGCCCTAAGTGCTGTCTGTGTTCTTCGTCGGCTGAAAAGTTCTTAGGAGATCCGTGGACCGTCTCAGCTGGTCTCCTCAGAAAGAGGGCTAGAGCAGGATTTTCCTCACGTGTCCATGGGTGCTTCAGATGTGCAGCCAGGTCACCCGCTGTGGAATGAATGCTCATTGAGGAAGTCTGAGCATGTCATGCCGTGACCTGGCCTGCTCAGACTGACGCTTGGGAGAGCTCTGTACGAGGTGGCGTCTCCCTTATCAACACTGTCCTGTGGCTCACTGTAGGCTGCCTCAATTCAGAACACCAAGTAGGCAATTGTTAAGAGGGCTGGGTGATGGCTTAGTCTGAGAGCAACTGCTAGGTCAGTGGGGTGGCCCGAGTTTGAATCCCCTGCGAACACATAAAAGCTGGGCTTGGTCCCACACATGCCTGCAACCCTAATTGAGGGATGGGGGCGGGGGAGTCAAATATCTATGGGGGGAGAAATAAAGCAATTACAAGGGAATAAAGTAGAGATCAATATTGGAGTGCTCCTGATGTTCTCTTCTTGCTTCCACATGTGTGTGTCACACACGTCTGTACACACAAGAGCACACACACAAAATTATTGGTTTCAGTCACCACAACATAGCTTGTTCTAGGAGCCGGTGTCTTCATCTCACCTCTGCAGAAGGCTGGCAAGGCTGCCTTCTGGTTTCTCAAGGGCCATCTGGATGAAGCAATGGGCTTTATCTTTTTAGCCTCTGGGAAACCATTCTGCTTCAGTACTCAGCTGTGAAAACCGAGGTAGCTGCTCACGTCATTTTTTTTTCCACGTCCAAAACGGGGTAAAACAGCAGCTGGGGAAGTATAGATGGGAAGCTAGCTGCTCTTCCTAACTCTTCCGACATTAAAACGTGATGAGGAAAGCCTGCTGGGTCACAGTGTTAGGAAAAGCCACCTCACTTCCTGTTTTCACCTCTAATATGGACCATTTGCTGCAGCTAGGGAAAAGGCTAGGCAGTGAAATGTGCCAGCCAGAGCAGGAAATGCCAGATGCGTTTAAACCTGTAGGAGCTGCGACTGTTCCTGAAGGATTTTTCTCCCTGGTTTAACAAGGAAGAGAAGCTCTGTTGCACTCATCTGTCACTTATCAGGCTATCCCACTGGCTGCTGAATGGAAGGTGGATTTTGCCCCTACATGAGAAGGCCAGTGAGGCGGTGGGGGTGCTTCATTCGGTCTTGGGGTGTTCAGGCCAGAATTAGAATGTTTCTTCTGTTCTGGAAAAGAGAACAATCTGCATCACAACAGGTAGACGTGATCCCCAGTGCTTCAAGAACTGGACAGTAGATAACCAAGTCAGGTATGGACATCAGTGTCAGCCCGGAAACTCCTGGCCTGTACTGCAAGGCTCCTGGGATTGTGTCAGAGGGCTCACAGAAAGGAGTCCCTTAGTGAGACCATGACGGCTTCCTTCACACACACACACACACACAGACACACACACACACAGACACACAGACACACACACACAAGTGTGTGTGTGTCTACCCATGTGTCACAGGCACACTTGATGAACACCTGAGTGTCCGTCCTCAATGGAGCCCCTTAGTGAGACCATGACGGCTTCCTTCACACACACACACACACACACACACACACACACAAGTGTGTGTGTGTCTACCCATGTGTCACAGGCACACTTGATGAACACCTGAGTGTCAGTCCTCAATTTCTACCTTGTTCGACACACAGTCTCTTGTTCACTGCTGTACTTGGCAGGCTAGCTGGGCCATGAGCTTCCAATAATTCACCTGTCTCTGTCTCCCATTATGTCTTAGGGGCACTGGAATTACAGACGTGTGCCCTACTTTCCATGGGCTCCGGGATCTGAGCTAACTCAGGTACTCACACTCGAATGGCAAACCCCTTTGTATCCTGAGCCATCTCCCCTCTCCTAGTGTGGTATTTAAAATGCCCCACAGTAAGCCTCACTTACTCTTTTAATATTAAGTATACACATAGTTGCATTGTTCCTCATATTACAAAGAGCAGAACCACAGGCCCACCCTTCTGTGCTCACACACAGAAACAAAAGAGGGTGCTCTTAGTGGGAGGGGAACAGTAAGCAGGGTGCACCGCCCCAGGTCTCCAGAGCACAGGAGGATGGAGGGAGTCTGTGGTATCTTAGGGGTGCTGCCCACAGTTAGATTGGCCAGAGGCCCGTTTGGGCCCCAGGAGACCTGATTAGGGTGACGATAATTGACATTAACAAAACCTTTTAAAACTGGGGTTACCTCCCCAGAAAATGAACCTCTACCCAGAAGGGAGTAAACTTAGCCTTACAAGTAGGGGCAGGCATAGAAGAAATGTTCAATAAATAGAGTCACCATGACAAGGTGGGGCAGAAGCTCCACAGAGTGGCTGTTGTTTCCAGAGTCAGTAATTCTCTGTAAAAACCCATCCTGGTACCACTGAACTTCATGAAAACAAATACAAATGAGTATGGGAATCAAGAGTGGTGGTCCATGCATGTGATCCCAGCCCCTGGGAGGTTGAGGGAAGAGGGCTGCTACTCATTCACCGTCGTCATTGTCTACACAGCAAGCTCAAAGGCCAGCCTGGCCTAAGTGAGACACAAACACCACTCAGTGGTAGAGTGTGTTTGACATGCTTGAGACCCTGGATTTGATCTACAGTGATCCTATCCACCCCCCCCCCCCAAAAAAAAGCATGTAAGAGGTAGATTTTCAGTTTCCCCCCTTCATTTTACATACCTGGGCATAAAACCTTTACTAAGATGTTACCATACAAATATTGAAAATGCGGAGAATAAGAAAGAAGAGAAGTGGAGTGTAGCCTCCTTTCATGTCTTCGGGTGTTTTCTTGTGTCCTTTTTATGTATGCTGTCCTAGTTTGCTCTCTACTGCTGTGACCACCATCAAATGCAACTTGGGGGTGGGGGGGCGCGGTGTTATTAGGCCTACTCTCCCAGATCACAGTCCATCGTCTGAGGAGGCAGAGACTGCTCACTGGCTCGCTCTCCATGGCTTGCACACCTTGCCTGTTCGTACGCTCAGGATCGCTTAGCCTGGCCTGGCACCGCCCACAGTGGCCCAGGACATCGATCATTAAAAAAAATGCTTCGTAGATTTGCCCACAGGCCAATCTGATGGGCAGATTTTCTCAGCTGCAGCCTCCTCTTCCCAGAATGCTCTAGTCTGTGTCGAGTTGACAAAAAACCCTAAGCAGCCCACGGTTTTCATGGTTCCACGCAGTTGAGCTGCTGTGAAAGGGAAACAGGGCAGGAGGCATTTTCATATTTTAACATCCTGCCCTTAGCCATAAACATTTATTTTAGCGGTTTCATTATTTGCCATATGAATTAATGTGGTCTGGCTTCTGTTTAACTTGCTTGTGCCGGTGCTTGTTGAGATCATATTTACACTTTTCCTTCTATTACAAACACTGAGTCAAAGGTAAGACTGATCATATAAACTCTCAGTATTGATGGCTAAGCAGGTTCCCCGGATACTTTGCCAGGCTATTCTGTTCCCATTCTTTTCATCACTGGGCACTGGAATTTAAAATTGTTTTTCTAAATAGTAACTGGAAGGAGATCAGCTATGGGACGGTTTTATTGGATGATTCAGTGGCAGCCCAGCCCCCCACCCCCCAGGCAAGCAGCACGAGACATGGTTGTAACATCTAGGCCTCACTCTGACAGAAAGACTAGCATCTTCTTCCCTTTTCTACCAAACCACTCATCCACCCTTGGGTGCCTCAGCTTGTCTTTCTGTCTTTGCTGCTTTGTCTGTCTCTGTCTTCTTCATTGCTTCTTCATGTGCCTATGGACACACACACACACACACACACACACACACACACACACGGTCTG
Organism: Pachyuromys duprasi; assembly: GCA_028658305.1. Taxonomy (NCBI): domain Eukaryota; kingdom Metazoa; phylum Chordata; class Mammalia; order Rodentia; family Muridae; genus Pachyuromys; species Pachyuromys duprasi. The sequence goes on along the minus strand of CM053763.1, from coordinate 72,495,694 downwards.
TCTATGATTCTTTGGGCCACTCATCTGTCTTCTTCCCTCCTGTCCCTCTTGGCATGCCTCCCTCTCTGCACTGCCCATCCCTACTTTCTCCACACTTGGGTTGTAATGGCTACCCCTCAGGTTCCAGCAATCGCCAGTGCCTGACTAGGTCGCCATGTCCAGCTCTCAGAAGCTGATCTTCTTCTGAGGCAGAAGATCAGTCAACTCAGGGGCTCCCTGTGTCCTGGGGCCACATAGTCAGGAGGGCTGTGGAGAGAGTGGGAGAGGTTATCTAGGGGAGAGGCGAGGGCCCCTGAGATAAGGCTGTCCTGGGCACCATGGCCTGGGGCAGCTTTGCTTCCCGCCTTGCCAGGAGAGCTCAGACACCTGGGTCACCTGATCACTTCCACAGTAAGTGGGTTGCCTCTTCTTCCTAGGTGAGGGAGGCTTGCTCTGTCGTTCCCATCTCCACGCCCCACGTGAGGTGGGTGTTCCATCTCAGGGTCTCCACCACCTGTTTTTCCCTGTTGCTTTCCTGTTTTTCCTCTTTGGCACTATCCTAGTGTGATAGCGTGGTTTTGGAATCCACACTAGCCCTGTGGTCCTGAGAGGGGTGGTCTACTAGTCCTTTCACTCCAAGGGTGGTATAGAGAAGAGGGGTGGATAGAAAAACCCTTGACCTGGAAACCGAAGCCCGACTGAGGAATTTGGAACAAATATTAGGGTTGGCAGCGAGGCTGTGAGTCAGAAGCAGGTGCTCAGGCTGAGAGCATGCCAGACGGAGGCCGGGGCAGAGCTGGTGGCTGCCTGGAAGTGGGGGAACAGAAGATGGGGCAGAGGCTGGCATGGCTGTCAATCGTTCCCAACCTTCACTCGGAGTTGGATAGGATACATTTTATTGCCCGCAGAAGTCCACATTCTCCCCTGAAAAATGTAAGTTCCCACCCACCCTGGTTACTTAGCCCACTGAGGGAATTGATCTCTGGCTGAGCAGATGTGCCTAAGGTCACATTGCTGGCGAGGGCAAGCCTGACTTTGGAACTCTCAAGTTCAGCTCTCTGCCATGCAGCCAGCCATGGACTACCATCTCACAGGGGTCTTTGTTGTGTCTGTGGAACATTGTAGAGTGTGTACAGGTACCGTTTTCTCATTTACTTTGGTTGATTTCCATGTCAGTTTGCCACAAATTAAGAGCCACTGTGTTGGGCGCCTCATACCTGGTGGATTGATTCAGAAAGACCCACCCTCCATGGTGGGCGGACCCTGCTTGTAGTGGTCCAGATTAAAAAAAGAAAAGGTTTTATCAGAAAGATCGCTCACCCTTATCTCCTACCTGTCTCTCTCTCCTGCTTGTCCCTTTTCCTTTCTCTGAGATACTGGTGTCAGATGTTTTATCACTCAGTTCTAGACCTTGCTGACAAAGTGCTGAATGTACTTTTTTGCCATAAGCTTTGAGAAATCTAGCAGTTTGGCCTTCTGTATGAATGCTGTAGTTCAAAGCCCCATAATGAAAATTCTTGTTTCTTTTTAAAGAGGCTGAAATTAGACTATGTGATGGTGGTGTGAAGCCACAAGCCCTAGCAGGTGAAGGCCCCTTGTAGAGGTTTTTCTAAGTTCAACAGGAATTGGTGGGCTTCCAGCATTGTCTGGGCTTCCTACCTTCCCTCTAGCCTAGAGTTCTTGGAACTAGAGAGGGTGTGTGTTCTATTTATCTCCTGAAGCTGCGGCCAGAATGCCGTCGCTCAAAAGTTGGAATTCCCTGTGCTTTCTCTGTCCATCTTGGGACTTCAGAGTCCATTAAGTTGTACTGTGTATTTACCGACTAATGAAGGGTTGGTCTGTGCGATGCTCTGTGTGTGTCTTTGTGTCTGTTTTAACCTACATGGTGGTGTTTTGGAGAATTTGAGTGGTAACTCCTTCCCTTCTTTAAATGTTGGCTAACATCACTGCTGAGTGTAAAGCAAATGTACAGAGCAGAGATCAGCCATTTGCAGAGTGGAAAGATCAGTTGAACATCCCTTCCACATTTGACATCTAATCATTCCATAAGGGTTTTAATTGGGCCCCTGATGGCAGGCCAAGAGCTAATCAGGTGCCCCTCCCATGACAGAAGAAAGCCTTTGACATCATGGAAACCCAAGTTTCTCTGTGTGACTGTCTAACTGCTTCTCAAGAGAAGACGTATTGGGAAGTCTCAGGATGACTCTGTTGGTTAGTCATCTGGCTAGGTGTTCTCATGTGTTGAAGCTGATTTGACCTTTGACTGTGACTACTTCATCCTTGCTGTCCACGAACAAACTGATGGGTATACACTTATCGGGCTTTCTACAGACTGACCTGAAATCCTAGGTTTCCATGTTGATTTTGAGTTCATTCTTTTTTAAGTTAAGCTTGTTCTCTCAAAGCAATGTTGGTGGGATTAAAAAAAAAAACACCTCTCTTGAAGCCCTCAAGGGATATTAAGAACGGATAATATCTGTGTCTAATATGGTGTCTACCTTGGGGGTATTGTGAATTATGTTGCTATGATGTTCTTGGACAAGATTTTGAGTGGACATGCCTTTATGTGATTGAGGACAGGTCTAGGAGTAGAATTGCAGAGTCATGTGTAACTCCATTTTCAATATGGAGTTTGATGGACTGTCAGACTGCTATCTAAAACATACGGTCCCACCAGAATGTCACGAAGCTTCCCATTTTTCAATATCCTCCATAACACTTAGTTCTGCTAAATACTAAAAAAATACAAATTATAGCCACTTTACAGGGTATTAGATACTATATCTTAGCAGTTTTGAGTTATATTCCTTATGACTAATAATACTGAAATTTTATTTATGTGTCTAGCAGCCATTTTTGTAATTTCTTTAGAGAGACAGTCTACTGTAGTTGTCTTACAGTTTTTAAAAGTTGCACTTATACTGCTGGCTTGGAAATATGGTTTATATTAACATATTCTGGAAGCCAGGACTTTACCAAACATGTGAGCTACAGTCCCGCCATTCTTGGGGTTAGGTTCATCTGCTTGATGTTATCCTTTGAAAAATTAAGTCTTTGATTTTGATGAAATCTAATTTATTATCTCTCCATTTGCTGCTTGTACTTAGGTGTCCTAGTGAAGAAAATCTCATTCATTTGTGGTGCTTTGAATAAGAATGGCCCCCGTAGGCTCATATATTTAGATGCTTAGTCACCAGGTAATGGCACTATTTGAAACTATTAAAAGGATTAAGAAGTGTGCCTTGTTGGAGGAAGTGTATCACTGAGGGTGGGCTTTGAGGTTTCAAAAACCCATGGGAAGCTTAGAGTCTCCTGCTTATGGATCAGAATGTAACTCTGGATATTGCCCCGTTGCCGGCCTGAGTGCCGCCATGTTCCCCTGCCATGATGCTAATGGACCAAACCTCTGAAACCATAAGCCAGACCCCCAACTAAGTTCTTTCTTTCATAAGAATTGCTTTGGCCACCGTGTCTTTTCACAGCAATAGACCAGTGTTAAGACACTGTCCAACGTAAGAAAGTGTCTTGCAGTTTAAGTCTTCGGTCCATTTTGTGTTAATTTTATATGATATTAAATAAAATTTTAACTCCATTTGACTTGATCCTTCTGACTGTGGATTTTACGCTCTCCAGCTGTCATTCGTTGAACTGTCTGGGTATTTTATTTTTATAAAAATGAGTGGTCACTAGACGTGCACAAGTATCCTCTCCCCTCTTGCCATGTGACCCTCTAGGCCATCAAAAAAGCCACCATCAGACGTGATCCTCCGCCTTGTGCTTACACAGCGATGTATAAACCTCTTCTCTTTTTAATGAGGGAGTACCTGGACCGTCTGTATGAGGCCTTGTCAGTCTTACCGATCTGTACATGCAGCCTTACATCAACACGCAGCGCCCGGTCCTGCAACTCTGTAGTAACTTCGAAATGAGAGTTGTGAGTCCTTTAAATTTGGGAGGATTACTTTGTATGTGATATTGACATCCGCTCTTCAACACCACATGCTCTGCGGCTTTTTTTTCTCCTTTCTTCTGTCACCGTGAGTCGTTCTAGAAATGTTACTTTGATGTGATCACGAATTCACTTTCAGGTCATTATTGTGTAAAGGGTATGGATTTAGGTGGAGTCGGATGCATTGTGAATGTTTGACCGTTAGGCACTTAACCTTAGAGTATAAGTGCAGGTGAAAAGATAACCCTGGAAACCAACTATCACACGACAGCACCTAGCATGGTGGCCAGACATGCTTGGTACAGAGCATACATCTGCCACCTCTTCCGTCCCTTTCTCATAGATAAGCTGTCTTTATACCTTGTCGTATGGCTGTGATTCTTGCTCAATGTTAGCCATTTTCCACGGAGAAGCTGATGTTTCCAAGGTCATTGTATGGCTCGTTGTTAAGGAATCTTGGACATTTCATGTGATATTATGTCGGTTCAGCCCTTGGTCAGCAAATGTCTAGACCTGAGTATATTAATTACTTTTCTCATTCCTGTGTCAAAATACCTGGGAAAGGTAAGTTAAAGAATCATACGTTTATTTTGCCTCATGGTTTGAGGGAATGGTCCATTGAGGCAGAGAACATTAGGCAGTTGGTCACATCGCGTCTTCAGTCCGGAAGCAGATGGAGACACACGCCAGGGCTCTACTTACATTTCCCTTTTATTCAGTCTGGGATAAAGAATGATGCTAACCCACTAGGGTAGGCCTTCCTTCCCACCTCAGTTAAATCTCTCTGGAAACACCCAGCTTGGCATATCCATATGTCTGTCTCCAGAAGTGGCTCTGTATCCTACTCAGCTGACAGGACTGATTAGTCGTCATACCATGCTTGGCCTATGCTAAATGCTCACTTAGTGAAAGTTTGTTAAGTGAATTCCAGATGTTGATCCTACTATCTTACTTGCTTATAGAAATATATTGTGGATTGCTCGAACATGTTCTAAGTGAGCCTTCCAACATTTGTGTGAATAGTTAAGTACAAGGATATTTTTCACAAGATTTGCTGAGCTAATTTGACTTGCCATTTTACCTGTCTTTCTTCCCTCCTCCTTCTCCTCCTCCTTTTTTTAGAACAGGGTTTCTCTGTATAGCCTTGGCTGTCCTGGACTCACTCTGTAGACCAGGCTGGCCTCAAACCCACAGAGATCCACCTGCCTCTGCCTTCCTGAGTGCTAGGATTACAAGTGTGCACCACTGCACCTGGCATTTGTAGCATCCTTGAGTGATATAACTTTCCCCCAAATGATGTTTTATTTATGGTATCCAGATATTTCATTTTCAAGGCCATTTGAGGCAACTAGAAAGGGTTGGTTCTCAGTCATAAACTTTAAACTACAAGAGAAAGACAGAAGCAGGGAAGTTGGATAGTGACAAAGATGGGAGAGAGGGTACCCAAGAGGTATGGAGTCATAGGGATGTGGGCCCCCATCTCCAAACATTGCTGACAGACTTTATGTGGTAGTCAGGGTGTCCAAAGTCTAGACATGAAACTGTGGACTAAGACTTATTTACCTCAGAGTTATTACTGGCCGAGGCGAGCCTGACTCATGACCCAACAATGGTGCCTGTGGCTGCTGAGCCATTACAGCCCTCATGGGCGAACCACCTACCCTAAAAGAAACCAAGGTTGTTTTGTGGACTTGGGATAATTGCATTTGAGAGCTAGACAGAACTGTCAGGCCGAAGGCCTGTGGAGAAATGGGTGCTACCTCAAAGAGTCGATTGTATTTTCAAATAGCTTAGGAATGAGCTCACCCAAGTTAGCAGTTTGGGTTTTGTGATTATTATTGTAATTGTGGTTTCTCCTGTAGTTTGAGAGCCTTTAGTATGTCAAGATAGGTTGCACAGTGTCTTCAAGAAGGCAGGTAGGAACAGCAGCCCCAAAGGGTGTCATTGGGGTCTTGTTTACTCACTCAATGTAAAGCTCCTCAGTACTGAAAATTAGTACTAGCCCAAAGCCCGTCAGTGTTGGGAGTTAACAGGGAACATTTAATCATGATTCAGGGTAAGACCTTGTTTTTGAGTGAGGAATCTGATTTTTTTGGGGGGGGGTCTTTTGGGGCTGTTTTTTGTTTGTTTATTTAAAGACGTGGTCATTTGTGATAGTACATTTTACTGAAGCTGATTGTGTTCTAGTGTCTTACTGAGAACTTAAATTAGGAGTTGCAATGAAACTGTGTATAAGTACATAACACTTGTAATATACTCTCATTTCTAGGCTGTAAATACTTGGTTTTACTTTGGTTTTGTTTTGGAGGGGGTTGGTTTTATTTTTGTTTTTTGAGATATGGTATCGCGCTGTAGCCTAGAGTCTGTTGTTTCTTATATAGCCTAGAAATGTACTGACAGCAGGCTTCCTGCTTCCTCCTCCTGAGTGCTGGCACTATGGGCATGCGGCATGACACCTAGCTTTACTGTTGGTTTTGAGCTGTTACTTGGGGAGCCTGTTCTCTTTGGCATCTGACAGTTGTCAGTGTAATGCATTTGAAAGTTCAGTTTCTGCAACATTTTTCCTGATAGTGCTGAAGAATGCAGGGGACAGAGCAACCAGGGTGGAGTTGGACACATGAAAAACAAACTGATGAGCCATGGAATAGGATAACACGGTCAACCAACGATGATGTCCAGGACAAAGAAACTTGGTATGGCTGGAATGCATCCTGGAGTCCACCACTATGCCCAGTTCAAGTTATAGGGACAGAAAGACTACTTTGTGTTCTTGAGAACTCCTCCTTGGTCCCTTACCTTACCCACACCCACCCTTTTCTGACTTCTGATAGGAGTTATTTACTTAACTAGATGTGTTGGTTTGAATAGGAATGGTCCTCGTAGACTCATGTGTGAGATTGTTTGGCCATAGGAGTGGCACTATTAGGAGGTGTGGCCTTGCTGGATGAAGTGTGTCACTCTGGGGTCAGTATTTGAGGTCTCATACACTCAAGCTAGGCTAGTATTACACACAGTCTTTTTGTGCTGCCTGATGATCAAGATGTAGAAGTCTCAGCTCCTTCTCCAGCACTGTGTATGCTTGCACACTGCCATGATGATAATGGACTAAATCTCTGAAACTGTAAGCAAGCTCCAATTAAATATTATCCATTGTGAGAGCTGTCATGGTCATGGTGCCTCTTCACAGCAATAGAACCCTAACTAAGACATGTGATGGCTTTTCTTGATTGTCAACTTGACTGTATCTGAAATGAACCACAGTCGAGAAATGGAGGGCACACCTGGGATCTGGATCCGAAGGCTGGATGACACACACCTTTAGTCTGGATCTCGAGGTGGGAAGACACCTTTTAATCTGGGCCACACCTTCTGTTGGAAGCCTATATAAGGACAGCAGAAGAAAGGAGGTTCTGTTCTTTGCCTGCTTGCCCTTGCCTTGCCAACACCTCTATTCTTTCATTGACATTGGTACCTACTTCTTCAGGGTTCCAGAGTACACAGAAGACGAGCTGAGACATCCAGCCTTGTAGGACTGAGCAACTACTAGATTCTTGGACTTGCTATTCACAGGTAGCCATTGTTGAATTAGTTGGATGTTCTGTGTAGGTCATTCCAATAAATTACACACACGCACACACATACCCACACAATGAGGTGGTAAAGGACAGAGGGAGGGAAGAAAATGGAAATGACAACAATAAGTCACCTTCGCGGTCTAGCTGCCTCAGTTCCAGTAAACCTACTAGAGAGTGGGGTGTGTGCCACCATTGTGATGTGACAGCAGTGTGTTTGGGATTCTGGGGTGGAGGGGTTGTCGGGGGAGGCAGTTTGCATTCATACTTTCAGTCAAAAAAAAAAAAGAGTCAACTCCCACTGTTTCTTATCAGCACTCACCTGAGGTTTCCTCATTGTTTCATTTGACGGCTGGCCATAGACATGATACCAGGCAGCCTCTCTCATCTTGTCACGTGGCCCGTAACCTTTCTCTAATAACTGAGACCCAGTCAGAATAGAGGGTGAGCAAGTGGAGAGGCGGCTGGGGCAGCTGAGAACCGGAGGCTGGTAAGTGGTGGGTGAAACGAATGGGAGAGATCAGAGAGTTCACACAGCTCCGAAAAAATGGTGTCCCTTTGATTTTTACTTTTATTTTAGTAGTATATCCTTAATTTTGAAAGGTCAATCAGAAAAAGTTTAGAGAAAGTAAAATATCACCCCAGACCTCAGCCAGAGAATCCTCACGGTGAATCTCTTAGGCATGCCTCTCTACAGTGTGGAGAGATGAACAGAGAAATAACTGAGTAAGGTTCAGACAAAGTCTTGTATTCTAAAATGAAATCTTTTCTTTTCTTTTCTGGAACTTAAGAAAGGGGGGAGAGAATGGCTGATATTCCGTGAAGCAGTCCTTCTCCCGGGTTCAGAAAGGGTGGAGACCACCTCGCTGGTGGGAGGCAGATGGCACAGCCAGTCCCCTTGTGTCCGTCCCCACCCTGTTTTCTCCTGTTTGCTGCTTGTTCTGTCGGGACTTAAGTTTGTGGCTCTAATTTCCCCTAGCCACCTCCTACTTCTTACTCCTCATCAGTGTGCTGTTAACCGCTGGGCTTTTTACCATGGCTTATTATCTTAATTTGATGTTTGGTGGATTTCATTGTCTGAAAACATTTTGGGTGTGTTATCCCTGAGTTTGTGAATTCTTCCTTTTTGAGGATTGTCTCTCATGGTTGTTTGTTTAGTACAGGGATGAAGCTTACTGCTCAAGCCCTCCAGCACTCAGCTACATTGCCATCCTTTATTGACCATGTATGTATGTATGTATGTATGTATGTATGTATGTATATATATATATATACACACACACATATATTTTACTGTCAATTTGTCTTCTAAAGACAATTTATACTCTGTTATTTATAGGGGTCTTGTTTTGAATTTTTTTTAAAGACAGGGTCTCAAGAATTTCAGGCTGATCTTGAACTGTCTATGTAGCTGAGGGTGACTTTGAACCTCTGATCCTACTGTTTTCCACAAAGTAGAAGTGCACCACCAGGCCTGGAATAGTCTGGATATACCTATGTGGTGGGTAGATCAAACCCAGAACATTGTGCGTGGGAGGAAAGTTCTCTACGAGCCACGGGTCATTGCTAGTCCATTGAATGAGGAAACATCTTAGAATTGATAATGGAATGTAGACTGAGCAGTGGCTAGAATGGAATTGGAAAGTGGACATCGATTATGGATAAATATGAGTGTTGGGAATCGGACGGGGCTGTTTCCTTGGTGAATTTCTCATTTGTGTTTGCCGCCTGTTGGGCAGCTTTATGAATGTCCAGGACTCTGTAAGGTGCCTGGGGGACTCCTCACTGCCTTCTCCCTGCTGGGAAGACTCTTGGCTGGCCAGGACAGGTGCTTGTTGCCATCTGAAGGTAATGGAGAAGAGTAAATATTTTCATCTACCCACAAATTGGCAGCTGGTAAGATTGTTTCAACTGACATTTTTGTTGTTGCTGTTGTTCTGGAAGACAATTTTCACCTTGGATCACAAGCTGTTGTCTTAATAGCGAGCAGTCTTTAGACAGAAAGTTCTGAAATAGTGAACTCCGTGCTTACTTTTTTTTCATTTTTTTTTTTTTTTGAAAATTTTTTTTGGGGGCTTATTACTAAAAATCTCTTGGTGCCATGGGGAAAACAAGTGTCATGGTTTACCTTTTATGTCATTTTAACTATCCAGTCAAGTAAGTGAGGAAGGAAAGTACCTGGATGTGAGTTAAGTTTGAAGATTGAACCATTATAGTTGGCCACCGGCTGTGTCAGAGTTGCAATCTAAGTCTTATCTAAGGGGTCAGGGTGGCCTCTGGCATGTCTAGGGAACAAAGGCAAGATTGCAGGGTACTGCAGTTTGATTGTGAAATGTCCCTCACAGTTTCACACATTACAGTTGGTCCCTAGCCAATGCCACCACTTTGGAAGGTTGTGAGAAGCTGGAAGAAGTAGGCCTTGAGTTGCAGCCGATCCTGACTTCCAGCCTGCCTCTTTGCTGCTTGCCGAGCTAAGTCTCTAAGGTGTGAACAGGCAAGCAACTTCCCACCATTACACACCCAGCCACCTTAGCCGCTATGCCCTCCTCACCTGGATGGACTGTAATTCTCAGACTGTAAGTCAAAATAAACCCCTTTCTCCTTTAAGTTGCTTCTCATCGGGTGTTTAGTTGAGCAGTCGAGAAAGTAACAATTCTAGGAGTCTTATATAAGGACAGAGGAGTTCGTGTGGATTAGTTTGTAAGGAATTTCATATATATATTTCCCAAGCCTGGAGAGCTGGTAAGCTCTGCCTGGCAGATGGTGACAGTCAGTATATAAAGCTTGTTTTAAGGTCGTAACAGACAGTTCCACTACCAGCTGCTGTGAAAGCAAGAGTCCTTTTTGAAGACTCTTCATTATGCAGTTCAGGCTGGTCTCAGCCTCCTGAATGCTGGGATTCAGGACATGATCAGTAACAACTTAGTCTTCAGATAAAGCTGAGTGTGTTGGCATATTCCTGTAACCTAGCTCGTGGGCGGCAGAAGGATTATTGGTTCAAGACCAGACTCCACCTCAAACAAAAATATCCCTACTTTGTTGGGTAGTTTGGGGTATCAGGGCAGTTCCTGGAACAGTTGTTAGTACCTCGTTTTATCCACGGCCCATTGGTACGATTTTAGACAGGTACGATGGAACAAATATTCTCCTTTGTGTGTTCAGTTCCCACAAGTTGGCAAGCTACAAGAATGACAAAGTTTGCTTAGCCCCCAGTCCTACAAATGGGCAGGACTCTGAGATGGGCTTCATCCTGCCCTGTTCAGTGTCAGCGGGTGCTCTGGGGAGGCGATGGGCTGTAACATTCGAAGGCTTGCTCAATCATATGTGTTCACCTGTGTGTGGGGGTTGATGCTGGCGTGAGCTGGGGCTGTTTCAGTTTATTTTCAGATGCCTTTCCATGCCTTTGGAATGGCTTCCCTGAACATTGGTGGCTGGAATCAGGAGTGCCCCTCACGGTTTCATGCTCTGACTGCTTAGTCCCTAGCTTGTGGCGTAATCGTGAAGGTGACGCTCCTTTAGGCGTTACGGTCTGGAAGTCGGTAGGGTATGGCAGATGGCATACTCAGAATGTGGCAGCCATTCGTTTCCTGACCTTCCAGCTCCTTGCAGGGCACATAGTAGCTTCTTCCACTATTTCTTTTTGCACTGGGATAGACTGAAATCTTACAGACATCATGGGCCAGAATGAACTTTGCACCCTTTTAGTGCCCTCTGCCTACCCTAGCAGATAATTTGGTAACAGAGAGTGGGTGGAACTTCCCCAGTGACCAACTTGAAGGGGGAGCATCTTGCTCAAAGATGGCGGCCGCGTTGCCATTCCTACCGTCATCTTGGAGGCCACAGTGTATCACTCCTGCTTTCGTAGCAGCGTGGGGAGCAGCGGGGCATCGTGTGAGGGAGGTGGCCCCTGTCCTCAGCACACGGGAGGCAGAAGGACTGTGGCTCAGGGCCAGCCTGGGTTACGTAACGAAGCTAACTCAAACAAAACAAACCCGCTGTGTGTTTTGGTTGCTGTCTGAACAACTCACTGGCTGCCAAGCCCATGTAGTAGTTGTAGAAATTCAAGAGAAAATGAAAAGGGAGTAAGAGAAGCTGTGTTCCGCACCATACACACGTCACTGCAGTGGAGAGACTGGGTAACGACCGCATCGTCAACCCCAGACACAGAGGTGATTCTAGGTTTTTCTTAACTTTCTGGCTCCCAGCTTCCAAAGTCCAGCCCAGGTTTTTCTTTTGCTTTGTTCTGCCTTTTCCTTCTATTTCTACTTCCTTCCACTTTTCCCCCAGCTTGAACACTCTAAAGCAGCTCCTGTCCATTTCTCTGAAGCCGTCCTTTTGCTAAGTGTGCAACTTGCTATGTGACTTTTTTGCCACCTGCATTCAGCAAAGCTGCGTTTTCCTCACAAGGTTTTGCTTATTATTGCCCTGGCAGTACCGGAACCATAGAGGCGCGGCGCATCTCTGGAGCTTTGTTCTACAGAGCCGGCTCTGAGCTTAAGTCTCTTAAGTTAGGTGGAGAGCAAACTGGAAGTGTGTATATCTGATACATGACCCACTCGAGGTTTAGTTTGTTGTTTGAGAGCTTAGTTAATGTATTTATAGAGGATTAATCATTTAAAAAAAACATTCCCGAAAAGGTGATAAGTATGTTTTTCTAGGAGGCGAAAAAAATTTTTTTAATTTATTTACATTCTTTGTAGTGAGTCCATTGATAGTCTTTTAAATATTAAAATGCAGCGTGCAGTTGCCAATGGTTAAAACTCTATCGTGTTTCCTGCAAGCACTCATCAGTTAAAGGAGTGTAACACCGCCCACTGATGATAGAATTCAAACCACCAGATGCTATTTTAGGTTCCCCGGTGGTGCTCTCTCTTCTTACCCTTTAAACTGCTAAGTCACATCCTGCTTTGCATTTTCATTTGCTGTTAACTAGGTGCCACAGGCATAGTTCTGGCATTAGGCACACACGTGAAATTGAACACCCCAAGAAGAGAAGGCAGCTCTGTGAGAAAACCTATCCCCCTTTGTGGAAGACCGTGTGGGCCTGCAGCTCAACCCTCTGGGAACCACAGAAGCAGCCAGAGAGCTTTCCAAGCTCATCTTGTCCTGGATCCCCAGAAGATCTGGAAGAATTAGTATAAAGTAGGGCCCAACTCGGGGGGTCTTGGAGCTTATCATGGTGACCCTGTCATCAAGCCAAGATTGAGAAACATCACAGGAAGTGGCCCTCTTGGCCCAGCTGTCTTCTTTGCTCTGCACACTCTTCTATTTAGCTCGGCCCGCCTATCTTCTAGATTCCCGCCTAGAACACCTGCCAGCAGCCAGTGCTCTCTGCTTCCTGTCACTCGTGTCCCTCTTCATCCGAGTGGTTTCATCCCGGGATTAAGCTTGCATGACTTAGTTCCCTCTGCCAAGGGCTGAGAACAGCTGTGTGCACAGGCAGGTACTTTTCAGATGCCCAATAGATGGACGTTTCCCCATTATGGTTGCTCTCTTCTACCTTCCTGACCTTTACTGTGGCATCCTTTATTATTCCATACTGCCCCATGAGTGTCTTTTTTATTTATGTATGTGTTTGTGTGTTGTGCAGGTACATGTGCACATGTTTGCAAATGCATGGAAATCCCAGGGGACTGTGTTGAGTATCTTCATCAAGCAATCCACATCTTATTGTTTTGAGACTCACTGTCCTTGGCTTTCAAAGACCCAGGGATCTTTTTTTTTTCTCTCCCTCCCCAGCTCTAGGCTTACTGATGTGTGAAGCTATGCCTAATTCTTAACGCAGGCTCTGGGGACCGAGCTAAGGCTCATTCTTGCAGGGTAAGCACTTGACCTACTTGGGTATCTTTCCTGATCCTTGTTTTTGCTTTTTTAGGTAGTCTCACGGGGAAGCCCAGCATAGCTATTCTCCTGGCATAGCTCCCAGCATGCCATTCTCTAGTATACCTCTCAGCATGCCATTCTCCTGGTATAGCTCCCAGAGTGGTGATCTTCCAGGCTGTCCCACCCCACCCAGCTTTGTAAATGTTTCTTTTGAGATATAGAAAAACAACTAATAATAACCAAAACTTCAGGAGGAGGAGAATGGTCCACTCTTGACTTTCCGTTGAGATGATAGAGTTACAGTCATTGAACTGGGGAACTCCTCTTCTTCAACCAGAGTATTTAGTCACCCTGATCTATTGTGGCTCTTGGGCCCACGTGGGTGAGCCATACAGCAAGAAGCTAGTCTATGGAGAAAGCGTCTGACTGGAGCCCGCTGTTGACTGAGGATTGGATCTCCACTGTCAGTGAGAAAATAACAGAGGGCCTGTTTTCTTGAATTTCCTTTTATCCCAACAGAGAACCTTTGGCCAGAGATGTAAAATACCAGGGACAGATGATAAGCTCAAAAAAAAGAAATATGCTTTAGATATGGTTGAATATTCTGCAACCATTTTAGAGAGGGCACAGAAAAAAAATAGGAGACACGAAAAGGAAGATATGTCCACAAGGTTCCCTAATCCGCAGTCTAGCCCAAGTAATTTCACTGGACAGGATGTGGGCTGTGCGCCTGTGGGAATACATGTGCTTACATGGAGGAGACTGGCCTGGCTTAACCGTTCTTGTACTGTACAGAAAATAAGTAACTTTTCTGCAGAGTGCAAAGACAAATAAAATGCAGCCGCAGTAGTACAAAGAGTGACTCAAACTACAGGAAACGTGACTAATACTTTCATAGACCAAAAGTAAAGCTGGAGTCCAAGAGGGAGACAAAGCTGTTTGAGGATGGGGAGAGGTGGATGAAAGGTTTCCTGGAGAAGGTGCTGGCTGAGATGGCTCGAGGTAATGGGGCAGATGGCATGGGTTAGGAGGGTTCCCTGAAGATTGATAGATAAGTGAGGATAAAGGGGTATAATAGCGTGAGGACAGGGTACCGTGAGCTTTTATGAGTGTGAGCTTTTGGAGATGGAGTTTGGCTAATAGCAGCTAAACTATAGCTGATTGCCATCTGCCAAGGGTGTGGTGAGTGTTTCAGTCGCCATAGAACCCTACGATGATTTCCTGTCTTCAGGTGAGGGAGCAACTCACACATTTAGTAACGTGCACTAAGTGGCAAAGAGCTAGAGTTACACTAGACCTCAGTATAACTGCTGTGGCAAGTTTCCCATGCTGGCCGTGCGACTTCTACATGCCTTCTGCATCTTGGGGAAGAAGAGCAGGAGAGAAAGCCTGGAAGGTGAATAGGACAGGGGACTATAAATCAACTTAAGCATAGCCTCATGGGATCCAAAAATGGATTGGTGATTCTGAGAATAAAAGAATAGAAAACCAACTAGAGGTGATGAATGTCAGGTAGAGCCATGCTTTATGGTATTTGGGGATCTGGGGAAGGAGTTGGTTTGGATAAGGAGGGGTGGTTGGTTGGGAAATCAGAAGCAGGCATCATCTTGAGCTCCAGAGGAGTGAGTGGGAGGCTTGATGTTGTGGGAATGATCAATGCAGGGCCACTCAGTGGGCAGCAGGCTAGAGGGAGGGAAAGCGCTGGGGGACAGCTGCCTTACGGAGACTCTGGGTGCAGGTAAGATTGCCAGGAGTGAATAAGAGAAGAAGCAGGAAGAACCGCTATGGTGTAGTCCTCCTTCCCAGCTACATTGGTATAGAAACAATCTAAGGTCCGGGGACTGGTGAATGAATGCATCAAGAACACAGCACTGACATCTGCCTGCCATACAAACAGAACAGTCTTGCGGCAGACAAAAATGTGGATCATGTGTTAAGTATGCCCATGAGCATGTGTGCCCTGTCCTCCGGCAAGAGTATGATTTTTGCCAGCTGCAGTTAGTTTCTGAAAGTGTATGACCTTTGGAATTTTGGACTCTTGAGAGGGTATGTAAAGGCCGGGGCCCTGAGAAAGACTGCTGCCGGTGGTGGTTGTTGGTTGCTGTTAGCTGATGTCAAGGTTGGTTGCTGCTTGTCAAGTGGTCGTGTGCAAAGAGATGTGTAGAAGAAATTGAATTACCCTGACAGTGAAGATCAAACTTGCCCCTAAAATCCTAATGCTCCTAATCAGGAGGAAGTAGTCTAACAGGATAGTATCGGCACCCCTTTCCCCCTCTATCCTTCTTTCTTTCCCACCTAGTTGGTGGGGGTGGGGGTGGGGCAGGGGTGGTCTGGAAGGATAGAACAAGGGTGAAGAAGGGTGGTAGAAAAGGAAACCACAAAGTAGCCAAAAGTTCAGCTACAGTGCAGTACACCTGAAGTCTGCTAATTTCACATTAAGTATTCGGACCACAATAAAAGAAAAGTGAAAATACAGAACATACTAGATTTTCTGCGTATAAATATGGGTATAAGAGGAGCCAGAGAACACATTCTCCAGCACACTTTCTGGGAAAGCCCCAGGATTGTTACTCCAGCATGCTAGGATCATGTCTTCAGAGCTAATGTTTGCGCTGAGTCGGGCTCACAAGAGAAGCTAGAAAGCCTGAAAGCAGTTCTACAAGCCTGGATCCCACACCCAGGACACAAACAAGTTTCTAGGCTTGGCTCCTTTTCTTTTTCTTTCCTTTTATTTTATTTTTTTATATTAATTAGTTTGTTTTGCCCCCTCCCTCATTCCTTCTTAATCCCACCGTTCCTCCCCTATTTCCTCCCATGCTCCTCTCCAAGTCCATTGATAGGGGAGGTCCTCCTCCCCTTCCATCTGACCCTAGCCTATCAGGTCTCATTAGGATTGGCTGCATTGTCCTCCTCTGTGGCCTGGCCAAGCTGTTCCTCCCTCATGGAGAGGTAATCAAAGAGCCAGCCACTGAGTTCATGTCACAGATAGTCCCTGTTCCCCTTACTAGGGAACCCACTTGGATACTGAGCTGCCATGGCTACATCTGTGCAGGGATTATGGGTTATCTAAGTTATATCCCTGGTTGGAGTACCAGTCTGAGATAACACCCCTGTGCCCAGGTTTTTTGGTTCTGTTGCTCTCCTTGTGGAGCTCCTGTCCTCTCCAGGTGTTACTATCTCTCCCTTCTTTCATAAGATTCCCTGCACTCTGCCCAAGGTTTGGTTATGAGTCTCAGCATCTGCTTTGATACTCTGCTGGGTGGAGTCTTTCAGAGTCCCTCTGTGTGAGGCTCCTGTCCTGTTTCCTGTTTTCTCCTTCTTCCAATGTCCGTCCCATTTGTCTTTGGTTCTTTTTCTTTAAAAAGTAGCAAATCAAGTTGTTCCTGTCTCTCCATTCTTCTTTTTTCTAAGAAGAGCTAACTGGACAGCACAGGCTGAACATAAGGAATATTAAGATGGTGAAGGCAGTAGGAGACAGGCGCTCAGCTGAGTCAAGGGATCCAGTGCTAGTTTGGCCCCAACACATAGCAGAAGACAGTCTGCTTGGGAGTTGGATGGAGAACTATTGGAAAATGGTGATTGAAATTGGTACCGGGTGTCCCATCATGGGTGGCTGCTGGGAAGACTGTTAGAAAAAGGGACTTTCTGAAAATTTTAGACTAATTACTCTCAATCCTGGCTGCACACTGGGATCTCCAGACCAGATTTTACAAGAAGATGCTTCTACCTCAGCTTCACTCTGGAGTTACGGCTGCTGTAGCTCACATTCCCAAGGAACACTGAGTGGCACTCAGGAGTGAATCCTAAGTCTGCAGAGGGTTCTGTCCATCCACTCTGAAATGCTTGGGCGACTTAATATTCAGCAGACCAGCAGCTCACACGTAGGAAAGGAATCAGTTTGGTTGCACAGTCACCCTAGTTTCCTGTTGTGGTTGTGTTTCTGGAACATCAGAATATCACAGATGCAGTACTCTTATTTCTTCGAGCTCAAACCTTAGGGTTGGAGGGGGAAACCTGTCCCAGTGCCAGGAAGGAAAGATTTCTTGATACCATAGAGGTGATGGGTACTGTGGTGGTTTGAGTAAGGATCCCCCCACCCCCCCATAGGCTAATATATTTGAATACTTAGTCATCAGGGAGTGGCACTATTTGAGAATAAGATGGTGTTGCCCTGTTGGAGTAGGTGTGGCCTTGTTGGGGGAAGTATGTCACTGGGGTGGGCTTTGAGGTAGCCACCCTGGCCCATCTGTGTTGTGGTTATGTGTGGGGTGGCACACAAAATCTTGCCTCATGATTCAGCATGGGAATGGTGATTGGAAACACGCGTAACTGATACTTGCTACCCACTGCATGAGGAGTGGGTAAACAGCCAGCCACAGTGTGCCATGGAATGGTAGTCAGGCTCTCCTCCAAGGGCACTGAGAAATAAATGCCAGAGACTTGGGATGCTATGCTGAGGATAAACTATTAATATGTGCCGGTGGAGCTTAGACTTGGGCATTAAAACCACCCAGAGGACAGGTAAGAGATGATGAGTTCTAATCTCACCTGAGATTCAGTAATCATGTTGGAGTCTGGGACTGTATATTCTAAGTTCCAGAGTGAGGCTGATGTGGTTCATCCCGGGACCACCCTTTGAAAGGCACGTGTCTGGTAGATCAGGAATGTCTGTGGTGTCATAGCCAACAAGTGAAAGTATTGGTGCAGAGTAAGAGAAGGATCGAGAATACTAGCTACATGCCTCAAACAATGCACGCACAAATCACCCTGGGAATGTGTTAGACGGTGACCATGACTCTCAGAATTATCCAGGGTTGGCTCAACATTAGCACAATGGAATTCAATAACAAAGACCATAAGAAAATGGCCAAGCCCTGGATGTCCATTAAAGGAAGTGAACAAGTCTTGTTGAGGAGATGCAAGCCCAGCTTCCCAGCATATTCTATGGCTTCCCTGTCCTAGTGAACTGAAAGGACAATGGAGCCAGAGAAAAAATTGTCTCTAAAGTCAAGGCCCAAAGCTGAATTAATAATTGAAACAGCTGAGTACAGTGGCACATGCTTAGAATCCTACACTTCGAGTCAGAGACAGGAGGCTCTAGAGCTTTAGGACAGCCTGGTCTACATAAAGTGACATTGTTTTCAGAAATAAACAAGAATGCAACAGTAACAGTTTTAGTGTGTTCAAGGAGAGGGTCATAACAGTATCCATATGTTGTCTCTGGAGTACATGTGAATCTTGTCTTTTAGTAAGGGAAGCACAAAAAGATGAGTTTCACATTTGTACTTATAAGGGGTGGAGATGACACATGAAAAATGACTAACAAAGATGTGGCTGGAGATACATACAGCTCAATGGCTAAGCACTTGCTGCTCTCTCAGAGGACCAGCGCTCGGTTCCCAGCACCCACTTAGGCATCACATAGCTACCTGTAATCCTAGTTCCGGGGGTTCCAGCACCCTCTTCTGGCCTCCATGGGTATCTGTAGAGACCAAAGGTTGAGCTTAGGTATCTTCCTCAACCACTCTCCCACCTTAGTTTTCAAATCTGCAGTTTGCTAATTCAGCCAGATTAGCTTCCCAACAGCCCTAGGGATCCACCTTCCTCCATCTACCCAGTGCTGGGATTACAGGCCTGTCCCACCTCACCCAGCTTTTATGTGGGTGCTGGGGATCCGAACTCAGGTCCTCCTGCTTGCATAATGAGTACATTATGGACTGAGCCCTCTGCCCTGCTCTTATCTTGCTTGTGGAGCAGCCAGTGGTGATGAAATGTGTGACTTTCCCCTTTTGCCTGAATGCATGTCTGTGCATCACATATGGGCCTCGTGCCCCATACTGAAATCAGAAGAGCCTGTGCAGCCTCCGGAACTGGAGTTACAGGTGGTTATGAGACACCGAGTGGAAATCAAACCCAGGTCCTCCGTAAGCGCAGCAAATGCGCTTCACTGATGAGCATTTCACCATCTCTCCAGCTCTCTCCCCCAAATTTTGATAGGACTTTATTCTTTCTTCCATATAGTAGAAGCCTCTAAATGGCATGTTTCCAGAAATCATACCCACTGGACTTGTAGCTACAGCTGGTTTTTCATCAGCTTGATCTGATGCTGGCTAGGGCTGAGAAGGGTCCCAGCCCAGCTCTGAGGCCTCGAGGAGTATCTTTGCATTGGCCGAGTGCATCTGGCTTCTTGCTTTGAATGAGGAGGCTTCATGATTTAGAGGAAGGGAGAGTTATGACTCTCTCCCTTCTTAACTTGGGGATAAGGCTGACTTGAAAGCAGGTCTGACACTGAATTCTGTCATAGATCAAACACTTCGTAGACAGGATGCACAAAACAGCAGCAGCCGCCTGGATTTGTAGAGATTTATGAGCACATACCTCTACAGGGGAGCTGCAGAATGTTCTGTGTCTGAAACCAGGTGGGAGTTACTGGGGAAGTACAGTTCTATATGTACTCTTAAGTTTGGTGCGCTTTCCTGGAAAGCCACAGTAAAAGGAAAATGAATATAAATGGCCATTCTGTGTTATGACAGGGAAGCTAATATATTCTGTTCAAATCGGTATGTTTCTCGAGTTAAAGGTTTACTCCATCCAGGGGTCACTGGGTGAGACGAGAACACCTGAATGTCTTTCACTGGTCGGTCCCCATCTCAGAGATCCCAGAATCAGCAACTCCTGGTCCCACATGTCTCCTGAGGAGTTTATCCTGACGGCTTTGCCAGGTCAGCACAGTCAGGGCCACTATTTGAAGTAGAAGATGTCCCTTGAGGCCAAGCCTTTCCCTACAGTGGGCCCATCCCAATCCTGCAGAGTCCCCGAGAGTGGCTGGGGAACCTTCCCTCCAGCAGTCCTAGCTTAGCCATGCAGGGTTCCTGCAAGTGGATGTGGTGGTCCCTCAACAGTGACCTCCAGTGGTCTCTGGGGTCCCAAGACTCAGGGCACTTTATTTGCTCTGGGAACTAAACACATCCTCTCCCTAGAATGAGCTTCGTGTGGTTTTTAGAGGGCGGCAAGATCCTAGGGGAAAAAACCAGTACTTCCCCGCCTCACACTCTCAGGCTGCTTTGGTAATGGGTATGGGAGGGGACAGGGAAGGCTGTGGTGCTGGCATAGGCACTCTACGTGCCGATTCCGTGGGTAGTGGTTTTAGCCCACTAGGAGCCTTGGCCTACTTGCTAGTTCCCTCCAAAGTGAGATTGCCAGTCAAGGGATAAAGGTGACCCCTCTTAGCAGTTACCTGAGTCAAGGTATGAGCTTCTCATTTGGTAAAGTTTCATAATCCCCATGACTCATGTTCTTGCCCAAGGCACTCTCCCTCCTTCACATTTCACACACACCTTTCCTTCCATGCTCTCCTTTATCAGAACCTCAGGCTTAGAAAAACAAAACCTGGCACACACAGACAGAAATCCTTTGTTAGTATTTCTAGTTTACTGTGGACATGTTGCCATAGTGATCACGCACATACACACACACTCAATTATTGAGGGTACCGTTGGGTTCTTTTTTCCCCCTTTCTTAGACAACAGGCAACACTGTTAACTAAACAAACTATTAATATGTCTTTACAGCTTCTCTTGGTGCTGTTTAGCTAGCTTAATTTGCTCCTAATTCAGCTATACTTAGTCATGCCCTGTAAGTAGAGCTGACTTTATCAACAGCCAGGGTTGTTTGCTTTCAGGATTATTCGTTGTTGGAGCCAACTTGTAATGATTCCAGAGATGGAGAGCCCATTAGGGTAACATGGTATGTTAGTTTCTCTTCTATTGCTATGATAAACCAACACGACAAAGGCAGTTTATGGGTGGGAAGCTTTTTTGGGCATATAGTTCCAGAGGGCTGACTCCATGATGGTTAGAGTATAGACATGCCTGAAGGAACAGGAAGCTGAACCACAAGTGCAAAGCAGAGTGAGTGAACCACAAGGAGGGTGAGGCTTGAAGCTCTGAAAACCCACCCAGAGTGACATACTCCCTAAGCCTCCAAAACCAGCTCCACCAACTACAGACCAAGTGTTCAAATAAAGGAACCTGGTAGTGGGGAAGTTGGGATAGCAGCAGTTTCATCCAAAATGCCGCTCATGGGAATTTATTTCTCTGACCATAGGTCCCTTAATTTATCTTCCAAGATTTAGCTGTTTCACCACATTGTTTTGATTTTAAAGTATGGCTTTAAATGTAATTATTTTCAGGAAACAAAATGCCATTATACGATTTTGGGCATTTCATGATTAATCCCATTTGGAATCACCAAATCTGACTTGTTGGCTCCAGGACAATCATATAGCATCCTTCTTTAAAAATTGGCCCATGTGAGCACTCTGAGTGGATTGAATAAAATAGGTCTTACTGTCAGCGTGTCTGGGAAAGTTGTAGAACCTAATTGAACTTAGTGTGTTTAGGAGGGTCCTGGCCTTGTGCAGCCCTACCCACCCACATCCAGGGCCCTTAATCCAGGGCTGTGGATGTCAATGGTGCTTCCCAGGACTTAGTCTCTGTGGAGACTAAGGAGGAGCTGTCGCTCAGTGTAAGGCTTCCTGCAGAGCTGGTAACCTCCCGAGCTTCTTGGAGGCGGGGCGCCTGTCTAGGCACTAGTCATGAGGGGCACATCTATTTCCAGCTCCGGGTGTAAAGGGCTAGGAGAGTGACCCCTCCCCCCAGCTATGTGTGTGATCTGGCTAGAGACCTAACTTACTGCAGGCTGTATGACCTTCTATGTAAGACAGAGATGATGCCCTCCCGTCAGGCTGTTACAGAATGAGACAGCGCTTGTGGGAATCCTTATGGAAATCCTTGTTCTAGCATATGGCAGTGAGTATCATGTTCCCTACCCAGTGGTCACTTTTTTTACTAGGATGCTACCAGATGAGGAAAACTTTGTTGACTCCCCTTCCCTCCAGTTTTTCTTCCAGATAACAAGCCCACTGCTTTTCTCTAAAAAGCCTAACCAAACCAACCAACCAAACAAACAAACCCCAGAGAATTAAAAATAATTACAGTATCATTCTTATTACATTGACCTCATCTTTTCAATAATTTCAGCTATGCATTTCTGTGACATTTAGTGGTTTTACAGTGTTGCACAACCACCATCACTGTCTAGTTCCAAAACATGTTCATCACTTCCTATGGGACCCATGACCATATAGGGAGTCACATCCAATCCTTCCCTGACTTCAAGCCCTGGCAGCCACAACATGACCTTCCAACTCTATGGGTTTGTTCACTCTGTACTTGTCATATTCACAGAATATTATAATGTGGCTTTTTCTGTTTGGCTTCTTTCACTTAGCATGATGTCTACAAGGTTCCTCCATGTTACGACATGCGTAAGTCCGTTTTGCTGTTAGATGTCTGGATAATGCTCTCATTGTTTTTCTTAGATTTAGTCTATACAGTCATCAATTTGGGGGTTTATCTATTATAAATACTACTGATAATGAGAAGTCTGTAACTTTTTCTTTAAAACACTGGTTTTCAATTCTCTCAGAAGTAAAATTGTATATTATATATAATTCTGCGCTTACAGTTTTTTGAGAAACTGTCAGACTTCTCTTTGCCATGGTTATACAGTTTATGTGCAGACCAGCAATGGGTTCTAATTTCTTCATATCCTTCCCAAAGCCAGTTACTTTTTATTATTGTTGTTGTTATTATAGATATCATAGTGATGTGAAGTAGTGTCTCACCGTGGTTTGGGAATATTTGATAGTACTGGTTTTGTGTGTGTCTGCATTCAGGTTACCATATAAGTATTCTTAAACTTGTCACATTTCAAAGGTACATGAAAAACCGCATATACAGAATTTCCCGTTGTGGGAGGTGCAGAGTGGCTTCTGACCACTGGCCTCTGTAATATGTGGTGTGGCCTCACCACTGTGTAGCTGAGCAGAGGGAGGTCTAACCCCCGTGATCGATAGCTTCTCTAATTACTTTTCTTTTGGTTCTAGAGATTTCCTCTGACACATCCAAAATGGCTTTTAGACACATTGGCTAAGAGCTCACATCTGCCTGCGAGGACTTCCTACTTTCAACACCACTGTCTTCTCATGGCATTTTAACTGCACTGAGCCCAAACTCTTCATAATGAGTGATGAGAAGAACCTGGTTGTGTCCCAAAAACTGGTTTCACCTTCCAGAAGCACAAGTAGCTGTTCCTCCAAGCAAGGAAGCCGACAGGTAACATTTAACTCATGTCAGTCTTAACGTGCAAATTGAATCACAAGGGTTTGCAGGTACAGATGTGTGTTCACGGGGAGACGCTGCCCCTTAGTTGAAGAGCAAGCCCTGTCTTCATACCTGGGTGGATGAAGAGAATCAATCAATTCATGTTCCTCCAAGGTGTGAACACTGCATTTGGCTCTTTGTCTTGTTCTACTCAACCTTTGTGACTGTCCACCAGCATAGGCACTAACATTCCCATTTTGCCTCCAAGGAAGCTGAGTCACACAGACCAGATTACTTGCCCCAGGGTCCATCATTTCTGTTTTGAAAGATTTGTTTATTTTTATTTCCTGTTTATGGGTGTTTTGCCTGCATGTGTGGAGGCTGGAAGATGGTATCAGTTCTCCTGGGAATATTACAGCTGCTTGTCCGTTGCCATTCCACAGTGCTGGGAACTGAACCCAGGTCCTCAGCAAGACTGACAAGTGCCGCTAACGGCTGAACCATCTGGCCGGTCCATCCCACCTTTTCTTATACCCTATTGACCAAAATAAGTAATAGTTGCTCTTCCAATAATTACGATGTCCACCTCCACTTCCTTCCGTTCACCAAGCTTGATGAAAGCACGCACCTCCAGATTGTCTGGGAGTAGCTGAAGTCTTACCTGCTTTCCTCTTCTAATGGGATGAGGGAAGCTAGGAGGCAGGCACAAGTGATAAGAAGGAAACTGTGAAAGAGAGGACAGAATCATTAACTCTCGAGTAACTGTCGGTGGTCACTGATTGCATCTTGGTTTCCTTTCCAATGTGGCTTTGTTGGCCAATCTGCTGGGGCCCAGTCCATGACAGTAAGGGCATGTTAGTCAGTGTGATCCATCCTGCTTCATCGAAGCAGAGGGTGGGAGATAAGCAAGAAAGCTGGATTTCCAACCCCAGAGGCCTTGGCACTGTTGAGCATTTACTGGCTCTGTGGGCATTGCCTTTTCCCTGGAAGCCATTCTGGCTGAAGAATTTGCTTTTGTCCAGATTTGGAAGCAATAATTAAGCATCGGCCCACCTCGGGGATATCGCCCAATAGTGACTCAGCTAAGTGTCTCTTAGTTTGCACATTTGTCTCAGTCAGGGCTTGCCACCCACAAGTCCATAATTTTGGGCAAATTAAAGTTTGCTGTGAGCTTGATACGTGGGGAGCCTTTTAAGATGTAGTTAAGAGCATGTGTGTATACGTGTTCATGTGTTGTTTTCAGTATTTTTGTGTGTATGTGTGTGAGCACACTTCTGTCCATGTCTGTGAACATGGCTGCACCTGTGGCATGATGCACACATGCCATAGAGGTTGGAAGACAATCTCAGGTGTGGGTTTTCACCTTCTACTTTATTTGAGACAAGTCCCTTCACTGGTTTTTTTTGTTTGTTCTGTTTTGTTTTTCTGCTGCTCACGCCAGGTCAGCTGGCCCAGGGACTCACGTCGTAAGAGTGTTGACATTTCAGATGCTTGTGCTGTGATCTGTTTAGAATGAACCTGCGTCCCTGTGTTTGTGTGGTGTGTTGGCTAGTTTTTTGTTTGTTTTGTTTTGTTACTTCTTGTCAACCTGACAAGAAGTCATCCAAGAACCTCAGCTGAAAACAATGCCTCCGTCGGATTGTCCTGTAAGGCATGTCTGTGGGGGCATTTTGGATTAATGGTTCTTGTAAGGGGAGACCAGCCAACTGTAGGCTTTACCACTCCTTGACTGTATAAGAAAACAGACCAAGCAAGCCGCAGGGAGCAAGCCAGTAAGCAGCATTCATTCCTCCGTGGTTTCTGCTTCAGTTCCTGCCTCCAGGTTCTTGTCCTTCCTGAGTCCCTGCCTTGGCTTCCCTTAGTGAAGGGCTGTAATCAGATTGCATCGCCAGATAAACCCTTTCTTCCCCAGGTTGTTTTTGGTTGTGGTCTCTATCACAACAAAGAAAGCAAACTGAAACACATGACAAGCGCGCCAGCTCACTGACCTAACCACCCTGCCTCTGGGATTTCATTTTATTTTTTTAAAGATTGTTTGTCACTGGCTGATGCTAACACACTGTGGGTCCCTAGAGATCTGCTCTCGTGGGAGGGATCCCGTCCTTTAGGCAAGCTGCTCCCAGGCTTTCCCCCTCCTACAGCCAGAGCTCAGGTTTGGACGGGAGCAGAGTGTGGCTCATCCTCCCACCTCAACAACTTGCCCCAAGCAGCAGGTCTTGCCCTGTCTTCTTTTGCTTCGTGAGGAGGATGCATCCAACGAGGTAGCAAGTAAGGCAGCCCCTGAGGAGCTGTGTCATTCCATCCTCACTACAGGGAACTCCTCCAGCATGTTCACTAAGGTTAGTTGAAGTGGTTTTCACAAGACTATTTTCCATAAAATCCCCGGAGTTCCAGCTTTCTTTTTTCTTTTTCCTTTCTTTCACCATTCATCAGATGATCAGCTTTTATATTTAGGACCTTCCACTTTAATTTGAACAATCAGCATGCACAATTGTTTTATGTTCTGGTCAGGGTTTTGTTAGCCTATCACAAACGAGTCACCTGGGAGGGAACCTCAGCCCAGAATGGCCTCTGTCAGACTGGCCTGTAGGTGTGGCTGTGGGGTGTTTACTTGATCGCTGGTTGATGAGGAGGGACCAGCCCACTGTGGGAAGTACCTCCCCTGCACAGGTGGTCCTGGATGGTGTAAGAAACAAGCCGATCAGCCACGAGGACCAAGCCAGGAAACAGTGCTCCTCTAGGTTTTTGCTGCCTACCTTTGGCAGTGAGGACGTATAAGCCCAAGTTGTTTTTGGTGTTGATCACAGCAAAAGAAAGCAAACTCAATACTTTTTTTATTGTAAACATTTATATTTCCTCTGTGACCGAGAAAGTAGAGGATTCAATACATTTATTTCACGGCTAGCCTGAACCCAGTTACAAAACCTCTGTTTACTTTGGAGGGACCATGTGTCGAGTCTACCCACTGTTCCTCCATTTTCTGACAAAGGAAAGCGTTCCGCCCCAGGCTACCACAGCTTTCCTATCGTCTGCCTCCCACACTGGCCAGGAGGATCCTTTGGTCTCAGGATCCTTGGAAGCTTTCCCTCGCTGGCCCTTTGGGGGCTCAGCCGTTCCCATGGCATCTGTCAGTTGCTAAATAAAGCAAAGCGGTGCGTTTCCAGCCTCGTCACAGGATGCTGAAAGCGGCAAGATTTCCACAGTCCCAGGCTGAACTAGAGGAAGGTTAAAGTGTTAACTGGTAAAGCCACATGCAGCCATCTCCTTGTTTTGAAGGTGCCACTTTAAAACTCCTTTCAGGTTGCCCTGTGAGTAGGCCCGTTCCATGTTGACGTCACTGGCCATTATTTGTGCCGTTAGTTTTCCTTGTATGGGCTGTGGTTAGAGCCTGTTCTTGCATGTCTTCCGTGAAATCTGCAGTCACCTGCCTTGGTTTGGTGTGTGCTGCTGCCTATGTACCACTCCCAGGGACTCTGATCCAGGGCAAATCTCACATTGCGTTGGTGACTCCTTTTCCGTGGAGGGAATGGAATGTCCCAGACCCCCATCAGACCAGCAGATGACTTAGCTCAGGTTCAGCTGCCTTCCTCCTCCCTTGATGAACAGCTGGCAAAACCTCCATTTGCTGTACTGTGAGGACTTCCTCCGCATCACCTCAGTTTGCAGCAGTGAGCCTGGCTCAGGTGGGGACCGTTTTCTTCTCCCTTAGCTCGTACAAGTAAGCCAACAAACACTTTTGCCCACAGTATGTTTTACATTGTTACTTTCTTTCAGATCCATGGAGACTTTCAAACTTTTAAAAACATAGTCTTCCGTCTTTGGCTTTATTGAGGTGTAACTGACAAATGAAAATTGTACATATTTATAATCAGTGCTGTGCTGTTTTGATATTTGCATACAGTGTGAATGATAAACACAAACTAGGTAACAAATGTACCCGTGATCCTACATAGTTATGTCTGGTATGAGGACAGCAAGAACATTTACGATCTGCTCAGTCTGTAGATCAAGGACCTGGGCTCAACCCCCAGAAGCCACATAAAGTTGGGTGTGGTGACAGACACGTGTGAAACCGTCCCTGAGGGGGTAGAGACATGCCTCTGGGGTTCACTGGCCAGCCTAACACAGTGGGTGAGCCCCAGGCTGATGAGATAGCTGGGGTGATAGCTCCTGAAGTATCACATCCGAGGTTGCCCTCTGGCCTCACCTGCACACTTCCGGACGTGCACAAAGAAAGAGACACACTGTGCTGACAGATGTCACATACAGTTTTCCTGTGGTCTTTGCGATGGTGTTGGTTCCAGGAGTCCCACTGATAACAGAACCAAGAAGGCACAGAGCCTTTGTGTGAAATGTGATAGCTTTCATCTACAGCAAGACCGCCCTCCGCTGTTCTTCAGATGGTCTTGATTCCTGGTAGAAAACTGTGTTAGCCGTTGCTGTATTACAGTCAGGGAATGACGATGAGAGGGAAAGTCTGGACATGTTGGGGCACTATTTCTCTGTGAACGTTCTCAGTGTGTAGTTGGCTGGCTCTGTGAACGGCAGATGTGTGAGGCAGACGGTGCAGTGTTCTCACTTGTTGCCCTCAAGGTGCACCTTAGATCTTCAGACTCTGTTCTCCCTCTTGACCATGAGACTTAGTCTTTCTCAGTCTTTTTCTCTTAAGTTCTCACCTGGCACAGCCAACTGGTGATCAGAGTCTCTCTACCTCAGACTTTCTTTCTGTTCCCTAAACTGAATTTGCTTGTCTTTGATTCTTGAATTGACTTGAACTTTGCCTTCCTTCCTTCTTTCTTTTCTGTCTTTCTCTCTTTTTCTTTCCCTCTTTCTTTTTTTGGCTTTTTGAGACAGGGTTTCTCTGTGTAGCCCTGGCTATTCTGGACTCACTCTGTAGACCAGGCTGGCCTCAAACTCACAGAGATCTGCTTGCCTCTGCCTCCTTGAGTGCTGGGATTACAGGCGTGTGTCACTGTGCCTGGCATGAATTTGGACTTTCTACAACAGACTTGTGTAATGCAAGTTTTGGTTTCTTTGTAAACTCAGTTATGTTACATAAATAGGCTTTTGTTTTAATCCCAAGTGTGGGATTTTAGTTGGGCTATAGTTTGTCCACACCTGTTAATTGTCTTGTGGGGATCATGGCTTTTGCCAACTATTAAGGCTTTCCACGTGCCGCATGGAGAGGACGTGGTCTAGGACTCTGACAGTATAAATATGAGGTCGAGAAAGAGAAGAGGAGGTGCGTGTGGTGGTGTTCGGTGTAGGTGTGTGGTATGGAGCAGTTTGGAGACCAGAGACCAGGTGTGGTGGTTTGGAGCAGACAGAGAGAAACTCCCTGGGACGCAGCAGTGTGGAGGAGACCACTAGCTGCAGTTGACGGAGGTTGGTATAGAGCCTCAAAGAACCCCTTGATCCTAAACAGCTGGGTCTGGGTCCCCTCTACCCACTAACCTTTCCTCTCTCCTACTTAAAGTTGAAGGGTTGGTGGAAGGGAGGTAGAGGCCTAAACACCCCAGATAAAGGAGAGTTTTAATAGAGTGCTGCAGGTGGCATTCTGCCACAGACTGGCATGTGCGAAGTTTTAGGGAGCCGTGCATGTCTGTGTAGATTCCACCGTCCATGTGTCTCTCACTTCTGTGCAGATTTCCCTCATTCGTGTGTGTCTCTTACTACTGTGTAGATCCCCCCCCCCCCCAGCCCACATCCATGTGTGTATGCAACTCTGTGTAGATACTCTCCTGTTAGGTGTCAGTGTTCAATGAGCTTGCTCTCTTGAAGGAGAAGACAAGAACACTCCACAGGAGAGTACCTGGGCTGGCGCATGAGGGGTGTCGTGCAGGACCGTTAAGTTATAGAAGGCATTAGCAGAAGAAGCGGGCATCTGCTTGGTAGAAGATGCCAGTGGAGACTGCTCTGTGGATCCATGAAGCAGGCGAAGGGATGTAGAACCGGGAGACAGAATTGCTATTTTTAAACATAAAATAGGAGCAACTGTAATTTTCTTTTGTCTTTTCCCACCATTCCCCTTCTATTCCTGCCTAGAAATTTCAAAGTCGTGCATTTTAGAAGTCAGGCAGGGCTGGATAAAATGAATAATGGGTATGGCTTGTCTTTATTAGAAGAGCCCAATAAATAGCCAAGGTGTTTGTTTAGTTTTTTTTTTTTTCCTTTGGGTCTTTTGTTTTTCTTCAACTGCTTGTATTGAGAAGCTGCTACAGAAAGTGTATTGAGGAGGAGGTGTGAATTTATGGAGGACAGAGGAGCCAAACAGAGCATCACAAATAAGAAACCGGCTGATGCAAAGCCCTGGGTGGAGAGAGGCCGCAACTCCCACTCTTTAATGCGATGTTAGCTTTTGCCATGAACATCAGAGATGGGAATGTAAGTTCTGCTAAGACGGTTCACAGGCGCTGATCCCTCCTCAGCCTGGGGCTTGGAAGGGAGAGGTCTGTTGCTGGTTGACTCTCCCCACAGTGACTCAGCTTGCTCTTGTTACCCTGCTGTCCCTGGGCTAATCTTTGGTGGCATTTGAGTCCCTTTTGGGTCACCTGATGAGTTAATTTATGCAGGCTGTTAGCTGATGCTACACTTCAAAAATCACAACCAGACTGGGCTCAGCGCCAGAATCTATAGAGCAGGTAATTTGGCCGGGAGAGAATTTGCTAAGTTTTGCACAGTGGATTAAAGTACAGTGTTCAGGTGTTGATATTTTCAGTTGAGTATTGAACACACTGAGAGCTGAGCCAGATGTGGTGGTGCATGTCTGTAAACACAACACTTGGGAGACTGAGGCAGGGGATGGCAAGTTTGATGTCAAGAAGAATGAGGAAGAGAAAGAAGAGGAAGAAGAGGAGGGAAAAATGCATGATCACATCGACTTACTTAATTTAGAAGCGCCAAATTTGATCAGGTTGCTTTTTAACGTGTGGACTGCACCGACACTACAGTACATTATGGAGACATGACTGTGGGCCTCCTGCCAGGCCACACTGACTTCTGGTTCCTTTCCTGTGGAGCCAGGGTGCTACAAAAGTAAGCAGAATGCTGGCCTGAGTCATAGCAGAAAGCAGACGTGACAGAGTGCCAGGGGTACCTCCTAACCTTTTCAACAAATGGAGAAGTCACTCCAGAAGGAAAGGCAGCCATCCCCTTTTAAGGACTTGGGTGCAGAGCCCTGGTGATGCCCTTGACTCAAGGACTTTCAAGGGCAATCAGTGGCCACCAGAGGGTCCTCTTGAGACAGTAGCTCCGAGCTCAGTGTTTCATGGTGATGACGGGCAAAGACAGATGTGTACCCATGGCTGTAAGCAAAGTGAAAGCAAGTTTCACTAAGGAAGAGTGAGAAATGAAAGAAAATGGAGACTCCTGAGAATGGGGGGGGGGGTGTTCCAAGAGAGGGGGAAAAAACCCACGGAGCTTGCCTAGGGAATTTTTATAAGACTTAAGCAGAAACTGGGCAAAGACTGCTGTCATTTCTGTTGAGATGGTTGGTCCGAGCTACAGGGGACCAACACTCTGTGCAGATGGGTGGTCTGAGCTACAGAGGACCAACACTCTGTGCAGATGGGTGGTCCGAGCTACAGGGGACCAACACTCTGTGCGTGTTCCTCTGCTGCAACCAGGGGGCCGACCATGTGTTGTTCACCCAGTCATGGCGGTGGCCTCACATAAAAGCCCCCTCGTGTCCATCTTTGAACTGTGCTTTTTTTAACCGCTGACCTTGGCTCATCTACTGGCCACTGGTGCTAGTCCTGGCTGCAGGTGTTTGTTGGCTGATAATTGAAGTATTGTTAATTGAACTATCCTTGCTTTGTTCTCACATTCATGGGGCCAGACTGTAGCTTTAGCAGTACCTCCCCACACCCCTCAGTGACAGTCAAAGTTCCACATGAGCGTCAGGGATCTAACTATATAGTCATGGCAAATAGTCAGAGACTGTTAAGGACAGCAAAAATTATCTCGGGAGCAGAGGGCCTGAGGTGAAATCTGGGACTGAGTATAACCCAGATGGCTTTGGACCAGTTACAGACCCTCTCTGTACCTTAGTGCCTCATCCGGTTGTACAAATTGCTAGAGTCCACAGGACCTTCTGTGGATGTGCCTGACAGACCATGTTCCATCTATAAGCACAGAAGTCCCAGGGATCCTCCCGTTGCCTCGTCCTTCGAGCTGTGGACAGCGGCAGTGTAGAGGCTTCGTGTCTCTCTGGGCCACAGGAGAGGAAGAGTAAGGGATGCTACAGGTTAGGACCACCCAGGGGCATCTTTACAGCTCCTGCAATCTCTTCAGACTGTCCTCTGGAATCCCAAAATAACTCATGAACTCTGAATTGTTTGTCTTGATGTGGAAAGGAAATATGGCCCAGAGATACTAACTGCTGTGTCCAGAGTCAGGGAGGCCAAGGGGCCATCCATTTGGGAACCACTATCTTTACATGCAAAGGCACCGTCAGCAGTCAGTCCAAGGTCTGCATGTCCTGTAATAAATGATGTTTAGAAAGGCCTCCTTTAGCTGGCACCTCTGAGCATGGGGAAGACAGGATGGACAAGTGAAGGAGCGGTTGGACCCCTGTTTGCCCAGAGCTGTCTTTTTTTTCTGGTCATCCCAGCAGAGGAAAAGACTCAGCTGTCTATTTCTGTCTTCATATTCCAGGCTTATTTTCTGGGCCCTTTACTTCACCTTTTTCCCGCCAGCCCTTTGGCCACAGAGCTATGTTGTAATGTTATGACCTGGATGTAGGAAGGGTAAAAAAGTAAGAATCAGTTCATACTTTGCTTTCACACTGAATCTTGCAGAGGAGCAAACATTTGATATGGAAAGAGATTAAAGCATTAGCTCTGTGTCTACAGAGGACAGGCTCTTGTTCCATACCTAACTGAAAGAATGGGAGAAACTGACCCCTAAACACTCCTGAAGTTCCTGACTCACCTGCACCGGTCAGCGGCTCTGAAATAAATGGCACAGTACGGGCTGAAGAGACTGCCCAGCGGGGGAGAGAATTGGATGCTCTTGCAGAGGGTCTCCATTTAGTTCCTAACCACCAGCATGCTGGCTTACAACCAACTGCGACTCCGGGTCCAGATCCTCTCTGGCCTCAAGCACGCATAGTGCAGATGTACAGACAAACAAGACAGCACTCATACACGGACCAAAAATGAAACAGAAAGCAATAAAAATAGCTTTCTGTGTTTCAGAGGCACTGCCTTGATAGAGCCTTCTTGAGGGACCTTGAGAAAATGAGTGTCTTTCTCTACGGTTGGCAGGAGTCACACTGCAGGTCACAGGAAGAACCAGAACCCAGGTGTTCTGGGGGAGCGTGTCCTCCCAGCTGTGCAACATCTGGATCCCCCTTGAGATGCTTGAGATGCCCCCTTAAGCTGAGCTGGCTCAGTGGTTCTTACATGTGGAAGAGAAAGATCTACTTGGGTAATTTGGTGATGGCAAAATGCTAATACGGGCAAGACTGTTCAGCCTGGCAAAGCATTTGCCACACAAGGCTGACAACCTGAGTCGAATACCAGGGACCTGCATACGCAGGCTGGATGTGGTGGTAGGCATCTATAATGGCTGCACTCCTGCCAGGAAATGGAGGCGGAGGCGGGAGAATCCCCCGGAGGCTCGAAGGGTAGCTAGAGTAGGCAGTGCAGTAGAAATGAGACCAAAGATGCTGCTTCAATATGGTAGAGAGAGTTTACTCCTGAAAGCTGTCCTCCAACCTGCACGTGCCTGCTGTGATGATATACACACACAACACATCACATATATATGTGCACACAACAATAAGCAGAAATGAAAAATTCTAATGGCCCAGAAGTGACAGTGCAGGATATGTCTACAGACAAGGTCGAACAGTGGCTGCCTAGGCCTTGGTAGTAGAGTGTTAGCTGCCTTCTAGAGGAGATGTAGAATAATCTGGTATGCCTCTTGACGATGGCATTGGTGCTGGGTTCAGCCATATTCTTTGTACTGTTCACAGGCCTAGCTGGGTCAAATGTAGTGGGCACATCTCTGATCTTGCTGTCTCCTTTAACATTTGTAGAGGGTTGAATGCTGGCCCCCTAAAAGATAGGTCCACTTCTTCACCCTCAGAACCTGTGAATGGTACACTATTTGGAAAGGGGACCTTTGTAGATGTGGGTCATTTAAGGACCTTGAGGAGGGCAGAGGACCTTTAGTTGTCCAGGTGGGTCCTGAATTAATAGGCAAGAAACCCTCCTGCCCTTCCTCCAGGGAAACATAGCGGAGAACATTGACATTGGCAGATGTGATCTGTAGCAGGAAGCCAGGGAACAGGGAATCTGCTGCCTCCGGAGACCAGGACTGCCCCAAATAGTCTCCCCTCCAGCCTCCAGAGGGAGCCTAGCTCTGTCCACACCAGGCTTGAGATTTCTGCCCCCACACTGTTAAAAAATGTTAGCCATCAGAGTGGGGCTCTGGCAGAATAGGCCTATAATCCTAGCTCACAGGAGGCTGAGAGAGGAGGGCAGCCCGGGCTGTACAGCAAGACCTCGTCTCAACATCAAAAACAGAGAGCGATGTATTGGTTGAAAGTCTAAGTCACTCCGTTTGTGGCCATTTGCCAGGGTAGCCTCAGGAAATCAATTCTCCCTGCTCAGAGGCCCAGCTCAAGCCCTTAGGTGTCACACACTGGGGATGGTGCCAGCCTGAGCTCCTGCTATGGCGTGTGGAGCCTGCATTTGGCACCTACAGATTTTCCATCTGTGATACCTTTTTTCATTTTACACGTGTGCTAACGTCCTGAGCATCATTGCCTGGTGGTGTGTCTTGGCATGCTTAGTGTGGGTGCCAAGTGTGAGACCTTTGTATGTGCAAGGGTTTGTCATTTTAAATGCCTGCAACCCATACCTGTGATTCCAAGTCACACATGCAGTGTTTCCCGGAAAGTGCCTCTGTGTTGATGGCAAACTTCCTTTAGCGCTTTGAGCATACGGAGTGGAAGAGTGTAGCCATCAGCCCATCCATCTAGCATGGATGTTGGGTTTTCTTGAGAGATAACAGCACTACCATTGACTATGGTTGTATTTTATCTGAGTATAGAGTTGTGTGTGTCCCCTCCCACCCCCGTGCTCAGACAATACCGGACATTGTATAACACAACAGATATTTTTTTAAATCAAAAGGTAATAAAGATAAATACAAAATAAATGTTGCAAGATAGAAGGAACAAAATTGTCCTACCTTCTTATGTTGGCGCGAGTCCCGTTCACATGGGCTCTGGAGGAGAGTACCCGTCCCAGCTGAGGATGGTGGATTAGCCCAGACTGTCCTGTGGAGCCTGTGGCAAGCTGCCACCTTAGAAATGCCATTTTGAGAAGGGAGCTGGAGAAAGGGTACAAAAGGGTTGTGTCCTGGTCCCCCGAAGCCTCTCAGTGTTGTGACCCCTCAAATAATTGATTTTACTTAGATTCCTCATATCTTAGGCAAAAGAACCCTACAGGTGACTGTCATGGTCTCTTTCAAACTCTCAATTTTTAAAACAGATGTTTCATGACTCTGGGGAAAGCCATTGATTATGGTTTCCCTGAAAGTGAAAAGAAAAGACACACATTTCTCTGGCTTGGGTTATCAGTTTCTTGCTGGGTGTGTGTGAAGAGACCGGCCAGGAGCAGGGGGATGGGTGGCTCTGAAGGGATTCGGGGGAATCCTCCTGCACTTGTGGATGTCCTTGTCAAGAGCTGATGTCCTGCTGCAATGGTCTGTGTGTGAGTTGCAGATGGAGCCCACAATATTGCTTAGCAGTTCATAGCCGTAGGCAAGCTACTTTGGAGCTTCAGTGATGAGCACCCTCTGCATGACGAGGGTGATAACAGTGTGATAACAGACAAGGCACATAGGACGGCGGTACTTTACTCCCTTTATACCTGTCAGAAACAGCATCACCGGAGCTGTGGACGCTCACCGCCCCCATGGCGGACTGCGATTGGGCAGAAATGGCTCAAGGGTTGTTGTAGCTATGCCTCCTACAAGGCCTGTTTTCAGAACAATATTGTGGGGAAAGAGGAAACGCATAGTCAATGTCTTCATAGCTGTGAGGCCTTAATTCCATTATAGGAATATTCAGCAATATCAGTAACTTCCTAATAGATTTGAGGAGCCTGAAAAGTGCTAAAGTAATTGCAGCCTTACTGCTAAGTGAGTTATCAGCAGGCTAGAAACAGGCATTACATGTGTGCTAAAGCTTTTTTAATGGTATTTTAATTATAAAATCGCCTGTGGTCAATACAGTTGCAATGAGCACATCTTATTTGGAAACCCAGACTGGTCTCAGGTGGAGCAGTGAGCCAGCTCCCAGCTCCCAGCTCTCCTGGTATCTTTTCCCCACTGCCTCGTGATTTCTGAAGGGACCGGGGACGTAGTATTCTCCCAGTATGTATGTAAGGTATTTGTGTTTTATAGCTGGTCAGGTAATGAGCTGGGGGGCTTTGGGGAGCCTGGATGCTCTGGGTATTTACTCTCCCAGCACAGTGCACCTCTATGATGAAAGAGAAAGCCTGGTGATTGATGGTCCCCAAACACCCTTCAGAATCAAAGTGGGCTCACCGGTGATCATCTCCTTCTTGAATCTTCAATCTTGAAGTCAGGCTTGTGCCTGAGATGACTAACGTGTTTCAAAGGGCGTGAGTCTGACAAGATTCGGACGAGGTCTTAGAGTTCGTTTATGCTGACCTCCCTCTCAAACTTAGCATCCCCTCTGTCTTCCTTAGCCGGGTGGCCATTAGCCTCTGAAGGGAACACTCCCAGAACTAAGAGATGCTCTTTCCAGGAGCAGCTATGTCGCTATTGACTTGCTATCTGATGGTCTTCCTGCAGAGCTAGGCCTTTGACCCCTACTCATCACTCTTGGTTTCTTCTTGGAGTCTACGTCCTTGGAGCTCTTCAAGATAGCCTGGTCTTCTGGAAGTGGCTAAAGCTCAGCCCTTCTCCAACCTGCAAACTGAGATGTGTGTCAGCAGTATCTTTCTGTGATTTTCACTGCGTTTGACCTCAGTCACCAATGCCTTTGAATGCCAGTCTGCCTGTCCATCTATCTATCTGTCTCTCTCTCCCCCTCTCCTCCTTTGGCCTGTTGGCACCTGTAAAACCTTAGCTGAGAGAAAGACACTTAATGAAAGGCAACTCCAGCCCTCAGACATTGCAGTCTAAGTACACAGTTGGTATGGCATCAAAATGGTTGTTTTATTAATTGGCAGGCTGCTGACAAGTATTTCCATGTGTCCACAGAAAAATCATGAAAAGTAGTGTTGGTGATCTTTAGCCTTTCCTGATAGGCTTTTAAGATCACCAATGCCTTTAAACTGGTTAATGATGCCAGATACGGCCCCATACGTCTCAGCTGCGGGAAGAATGGAAGTTTCAGCCGTTTCTATTTCTGACATCACAGCTAGGGTAGCTGAGAGTTGGGCACGGGCAAGGTGGCTGTGCGCTGTGCACACAGCTGTGCTGGAAGGAAGCAGCGCCTGCAATCCGTGCACTCAGCACCGTGGAAATTAACTTGGCTCACTCACGAACATGAATCAGTGCCTAGCTGCCTTTCTAATCACAAAGCAGCTTTCTGTCTTTGGCACTTTTTAGATGCTCTATAAACGAGACTGAATGCAGTGACAGATGACTGACAGACCAACTTCTTTTGAGCCTTAGCAGAAGTCTTGAGAAACCCCAGCCCTATTTCTCTCTCTGTCTCATATTCATGGTGACCTCTCAGCCTGATCCACACAGGATGGGACATGTCGGGTTCAATCAGCAGAGTTAGCCATTGCAGGACCTTGATCTCTGTCCTGTGTTGTGTTAGGTGTTCATTTTACTTAAGATGCAAGCGCTGCCTTCAAACCAGCATGGTATGTGGCGGGCATCAGGTGCCACTCCCCCACAGTCCCTTTAGCCTGGAACACTAGCATCTCAAAATTATTTTCATTACATTGGTGTGTGTGTGCGTGTCTGTCTGCGTGTATACAAATGTGTTGAAGCATGCACATGTGCACACATGCATCGCCCTGACACGTGTTAGAAATCTAAGGACAACTTCCTGGCTCTCCAGGACTTGAAATGCAAGATTTTAGGCTTGGTAGTAGCTACCTGCATCCACTGCAGATCTCCCCAGCCAGCACCTGAGTGTTTTGTTTTGTTTTTCCTGATCTGAAAGCAATTCACTTGAATGCCACACTTCCTGGGACCCCAGGGACCTTATACTCCTGCTCTCAGACTTGTTCAGCTGATATTTACTAAGGACAGGGATTATAATGAACAAGGTTATAGTAAGACAAGGAACCAGCATCCTAGCTGGACAAGCAAGCAGTGTAAAGTTGGGTTTGTGTTATTGCTGCTCCTCTTTAGAGGGGGGAGGGCCTTTCTTCAGGGAGGAGGTTTGAGAGAAATAAAAATTCACCAGAGAAGCGGAATAGACAGGAGGTCGAGCATGAAGGAGCAAAGGAGCAATGGGTCAGCAGGATTGAAATGTGTGGGCTGATTACTTTCTTTCTTTCTTTCTTTCTTTCTTTCTTTCTTTCTTTCTTTCTTTCTTTCTTTCTTTCTTTCTTTCTTTCTTTCTTTCTTTCTTTCTTTCTTTCTAATATAAATCTTTTATTCCCAAAGGCACCCCGAATCATACTAATAATTCAGGCTCTTGTTTCTGGAGCTGAGTAACTTAGGTCTTCCACATCAGTCTGCTGTATCCCTCCCTTTTCAGACACATAGATGCCATCCAAAAGCTTTCTGCTATCCTTGTTTTTAACTGTGTGGCTTGCTGAATCAGAGTTGCTGAATTTGAGAGAAGTTCAATATCATTTCCTTCACGGATTAATTCATCCTCTGGGCTTGAGAGACAGAACAAGCAACACCCGTCCTCATCTGAAACCTGTGGATATATTTTTCACCCGAGAAATGTTGGATTTCAACAAAATGTTGGATTTCAACCGAAGACCCATTCTCCTGGATAACAATGTTGATGGGGAAGTGAGCATCCACAGACCTCGGCTTGTAGAGGAAGCCCAGGGTAATAACACCGTTGATCGTGTTCTGAACCTGACTGCAGACGGTTCTGACTGTGGCCAGTGTCTGTTACCCCACTATTTGTCAACCCGGAGCCTCTTCTTTTTCTTCCCGAGAAGACTCGGCTCTACATGGATGTGACTGAAGTCCCTCCGCAAGATTCCCCTGGGGCCCTTCACAATGTCTGTGTACCCTTCAGAGTGATGCCGACATTTTCTGGGATATCTGACTGCTGAGAATGGTCTTTGTTCGCACAGTAGATGGGCCCCCCCCCAAAAAAGGCTGGAGGCTGATTTCGTACACACTCGACAGCCCTGTGAGACCAGAGCCAGGAGCTCTGAGCAGGCCCAGTGCTTCTCGGCTCCTTCCAGTTTTCTTGAGGTGAACCAGTTTCAGTGTTTACCCACCACTGTCTCTTAACCCCTCAGGATAGTTTTTCCTGTTCATTATTGGAATTTACACATTTAAAGCGCAGGAAAAAAAATAACACTTTACAGTGAGAGCAGAATAATAATAAGAAAAAATTTACTTGTACCACAGGGTGGTGGAACCGCTCGGCAGCTGTTACATCAGGAAATTTATTTAATTCTCTTCCTCATTTTTTACATTAAAAAAAAAAGAATCCAATATACATGATCTTAAAGGGTTAAGCCTGAAAAGATGTGTGTGTCAACTCACTATATGTAGATATGATATTATCCTCTGGAAAAGTTGCTCTGACTCTTTCAGAATATTTCGGTGAACCGACAAAAGGCTTCTGGTTTTGTGGCTCTAGAATGTGCTCTCCAGTCCTTTTGTGGTGTTGCCATATTATTCATTTATGTATTTCAACCCTCTCTACTGTCTGCTGTTCTGTGATTCAGGTAGCATGGTATGAACTGTGCCTGCAACTTAGCCTCTTTGTAAGCTAACTACCTAGTGTCATTTACTTGATTCTATAGTTTAATCTACTTTCTTGGATGGGGACTGCATCAGATACCAATTGGAGCGTTCTCTTAGTGGCTGCCACGTATGTATCATTCTGCTGCAGTTGTACACATGTTGAAGAAGATGGTTTCCGTGGTAGCTTGGGAAGAAGACAGCAAAGCAGTGGGGGCCAAATGGAAAAGCAGCAACAACTTGCAAGTTAATTAAATGGCCAGTTTCCTGGCAGTGCCCAGAGAGTTCTCTACCATTGAGTGAATTACTGGTGAGCAGACTCCAGGCCTGAGCTGAGCTGTATGTGACCAGCCATTTCTGGCCAAGTGACATCAAGTGCCTATGAAGATTTCTTGTAGTACTTTGCAGAGTCTTTCTGGTTGTGGGACACCCTTCTCCCAGTGCAAGATCAAGGATTCAGGAAGTTTCTCTTTGTCCCCTCTTGTTGTCCCTTCACTTGAAGCCAAGATGCAAGAGGCTTTTTCCCAACACAGTTAATCCCCAGTGCCCAGGGTTCTCCAGCCTCAGAGGGAACAGCAAACGTCCGAGCCATGGGTTACTACTTCTTGGGGGTTTCCTGCTGGCTCAGTGGTGACTTGGGAAGAAGCAAGCTTTTGAATGAGAGACATCTGCCCCTTTTCTTTCAACCAAGGAGAGCCTGCCCTTTCTTCATGGTGTAAATCTGGCTTTCCTACTTGCCAACACTTTAAAGTTCTTAACCTAGGAAGATGCAAATGACAAAACATGACATTCAGCAGGAAAAAAAATACAAACCCTTCCTTGCTTGTTGACAAGGGTGAGCACAGACCTATTCCAACCCCCGGCCCTCCATGCTGGTTGGTTGGGAGGAGTAAACCGTATCTCTAGAATTCTAGAACACTTCAGCTCTCACCCGAGTTGTGAAGCCACTTTTGAAATTCAGTTCTTCTTTCCCATTCAGCTGCAGGTAAGACCACATCTACTTTTCCCCAGTTTGGCAAGGATGCAATAATGGCTCGTTCTTCCTGCATTTGCACCGAATGCAACTGAAGGGACCAAGCAGATGCGGCTGGTTGCTTTAGCATTAGTGCTCTGTGGTTGCCTTCTGCCTGGGAAATGGAAAGCAGCTCTAAATGGCTGATTCACTTGAGTGCTTTCCAGGGGGCTGGGCCTTGGATTTTCAAGTGATGATACCACACACACACCCATCTTTCACAAATACTCGTCTGTTGTATCTAATTTGAAAACAGTCATTTGGCCCAGGGACACTGGGCACCACTTCAGATGTGTGCCGCATTATCGTCTTCCGGGTACATGGGTCCGTAGCTCTTGTTCCAAGACTGAAGTTATTTATCAGGTGCCTGCTGTTCACAAGACAGGAGGGAACGTGAAGTGCACCAGACCCTTTGTGCTCTCGAGGGGCTCCTGCCCACTGGGGATAGTGATACCTCGTACATGTTTCCATGAGTAAGCGGGAAAGGCGTTGCCCGGAAAGACAGACTTGTGTGATGGAGTTGTGGGGGCGGAGGGACACTCTCCTCCGGAGAAGGAGGGGCGTTACTGCCGGGCCTTAGAGCTTCACGGCATGTAAACAAGTAAAACCCAGTTCTGAAAACCGACTGTCCAAGCCAGAGTAAAGGAGAGCAGGATCGTTTGGTGTTTTACGTGAGTGGCGGTGTGCTGCTCATCACTGACTGGACATCGTCTGGGTGTGGCTGAGTGACTGGACAGCTGGCGGAGGTGCTGGTAAAACCTCGTTCACGCTGCTGCCTCGCCACAGAGTTTCTCTAAGTTAAACATCGGATATTCTCGTTCACGCTGCTGCCTCGCCACAGAGTTTCTCTAAGTTAAACATCGGATATTCTCGTTCACGCTGCTGCCTCGCCACAGAGTTTCTCTAAGTTAAACATTGGATATTCTACCCCTCCTTTTTATTTAACCACTGAAGAAATCTTTTTTACAACTAGGTTCTGGGAAATAGCTACAGTGGTTATTTAAAAATCTGGGCTGTGTCGTTATCTCAATTCAAAGTGAAAAGGGCTCAGATAAAAGGCAGATTATCAAAGAGTTCTGTTGCTAACATAGAGAAGGATCCTGTTGCCAGAGGTGATGTGCTGAGCTTTGGGAAGCATGGATGAGAGCCCTGGGGGACCTTTACCTGCCCTGCACCCTGGGGCTGTTCCAGACTTACCCTCTAACTCCTGGTGTCCAGTCCATGACCTCTGATCCTACCCCCTGTCCAGGACAATGTGAGAAATACTTTACATAATATCTGGTGTGTGTATTCACACTCTTTGAGTTGTATTCCAGCCTGTGAATTTCATGGATGTTATGACCTAACTAATCATCGTCATCATCTATCTCACAGGGATATTACCAACTTTTTATTTTGCACAGATTTAGCAATGATTTAAATATTTTAAAAGAATTTTTCAGAATTTTTTTTTTGTGGTTTTCTTTTGAAAAAAATTTTTTCAGTCACTTGAAATAACCTCAGTGGCTAGTGATGGAGGGTCAATTTAAGCAGCCAACCTTCAAAACTGGAAAGAACCCAGGCCGGAAATACAAGGATTTTGTTGTTCATGTCCTTTGTTTGTTTGTTTGTTTAGTTTTATTTCTAAATAAATAAAAACTATGCATATGACATAGGCAGCCCCAGACTCTCAAGTCCAGGGTTGTTTGTTTGTTTGTTTTTGTTTTTCGAGACAGGCTTTCTTTGTGTGTCCTTGGCTATCCTAGACTCACTTTGTAGACCAGGCTGGTCTCGAACACACAGAGATCTGCCCCTGCCTCCCAGAATGCTGGGACTACAGACGTGCACCACTGCACCAGGCTTGTAGCACATCTTAAAATGAAAAGCCTCTTGGATAAGAAACGAGGTGGGGGAGGGGATTTTAAAAAATCTGGAGGGAAACGGTGGAAATACTTGTGTCAGAATTCTCTCTCTGATGTTTCTGCGCCTTAAACCCCTAGAACTTGAAGACAATTATCCACACAACCGTTGTTTCCAGGCAGCTTGTAAGATTCATGAGCTTGCATCCAATTTCATTTCTTGGCAGACATTTCCTTTTAAAAGATTTAAATTGTTTTCTTTGTGTTTATGTGTCTGTGTGATATATGTCACAGGTGTGTAGTGCCTATGGATGCCAGAAGAGGGGGATCAGATCCTCTGCAACGAGAGCAGGCGGTTGTGAGCCACCTGGTGTGGGTTCTGGGAAAGGAACCCAGGTCCTCTGGCAGAGCTTCAAGTGCTCTTCACTGTTGCACCATCTCTCTGGATCCACTTTTCAACCATTCCTTAGGCTCCCCCTAACACACACACATGCACAGACAGATACAGCTTCATCCTGACATGCGTAGCGTTTGCTTCACATTCAGACTTTTGACATAACAGTAACTGCCTGATGACGTCAAAGTGAACAAAACTAGAATTTATAGTAACATCTTTCCCTTCTGCCGTGCTGCCAAGGTCCATAGACTATAAAAAGAGAAATAGTTCTCCCAAAAAACCCCCACAAAAACCAACAACCAAAAACAAACAAACAAAACAATCTGATGCCACTAAACGGCAGCATTGGATCCGTAAAGTCCAGGGGATGTTTGGGAACTAAATTTAAATTTCTTCTTCCTCTCAGATGTAGCCAGGCTCTATCTTGGATAGTTAAGCCTGCTGCTCAATGTTACTTTCTTTTGAAGGCGTGACATTTAGCCCTGTGCTCTGTCATTGGAACAGGACAGCTGGGAAGTGGTGGAAGGATTGAGAGGAGACATGACCTACACCCAGGAGCCGCCTGTGCAGAAAGGATTTTTGCTGAAAAAGAGGAAATGGCCCTTAAAAGGCTGGCATAAGGTAACGCATCAGTGGTGCCTGCTCCTCCGTGGGCACACACTGTGTCCCACTAAGTTTGAGCGCTTATCTTCTGTCTGAAATTGGGGTCCAGAGGAGGGATGTACGTCTAGCTAAGTTCTGCTTGTTTCCCCACAGAGATTCTTCTGCCTGGAAAAGGGAATCTTGAAATACGCCAAGAGCCAAACTGATGTAAGTCATCTTCTTTGTATCCCAGCATGCTATTGATGGGGAAAACCATGGCTAAGGTGGGCTTCCTCTTGGAGTTAACTCTAGGAAGTTGGCCTGGGGTTTCTGAGTGACCAGCGGGCCTGCCTCATAGGGTGCTTCTCTTCTCTTTCTCTGATCTTCCAGTCCCCCTTTGTTTTTTGCCTACACTCCTCCTTTTATGTCACGTAAGGACTCAGATGTGAGTGTAGACCTCAGACTCTATTCCAGGGGAAGGCTGATGGCTCTTGCATTGTCTGGAGTCAACTCATGGAGTTGCCTCTCAGCTCCTTGCATCCTGTCCTGGCTATGCACACTCATTCTTTAGCTTTCTGCTCTTCAGCCTCCACGTCTGTGAAATGGGGCAGGTGCTTCTCCCTTTCAGAGAAAGAATTCAGC
The DNA here is from genome assembly GCA_028658305.1 of Pachyuromys duprasi. Lineage (NCBI taxonomy): Eukaryota > Metazoa > Chordata > Mammalia > Rodentia > Muridae > Pachyuromys > Pachyuromys duprasi. The sequence continues at coordinate 72,451,846 of CM053763.1, read as the reverse complement.
ACATGTACAGCTCTTAACTGGGTTCCCGCTTGCATGGCGAGCTCCATCAATCAGGTTCACCATGGGTGGATGTACAAGATGAGGGGATAACGGAGGCGTTTCAACCGCCTTGATTCCCGGGATTCTCAACTAGCCCTTCCGGTGCTTCTGTAGATCGAGAGAGACAAGCTGCATGGCTGCATTGACGTGGGGCTCTCGGTGATGTCTGTGAAGAAATCATCTAAGTGTATAGACCTCGACACGGAGGAGCACATCTACCACCTTAAGGTAGGGCTTCCACCAGCGCCTGCCCCTACTGCGCAGCCGCCACTGGGGTCCCGCTCCTACCGCGCAGGTGCCACTGGGGCCTTCACTGGTTAAGTTGTGGGAGGTTGAGTGTAGCTATCTTGCCTGCTCTGGCTTCAAACTCGTGGGCTGCAGGGCTCTCCATCCTTAGCTTTCTGAGTAGCCAGGGTGACAAGCATCGCCCTCCCAGCTTGGCTGTGCAGAGGCCTGTCCATAGAGATGAGATTGTCTGTGACCACGCCGCTGCTGCTGACTTTGGGACATCCATTCAACACGTTTGCAGTTTTCATCACGAAAAGTGTCCCTAAGGGATACTATTGATGTTAGGATGGGCCAGGTTTTCTGGCTTTGTTTTTTTCCTCTCAGTTGTATAGGATAACATCCTTGTCACCGTTCCCCAAATGTTACCCCCCTTCCCCAGTGACAGCAATCAATAGCAGAAGCACTTTCATGTGCCTCCCCCGTGTCTGCAGTATAGAACCATTTACCATAGATTAAAATAACGTTCTCCGAGGTATAATGTTTACTGTGTGACTTCTGACTTTATAAAGAAAATTTTCTAAAATTCTCATATTATGGTGAAATGGCAGTGCTTCCGAAAGTGGCATTTTGCAAATCTCAGGCCTCAAAGCCTCCTATCCATGGATGATGTTATGAAAGCTTCAAGCACGAGGCCCAGGGAAACATCAGTTCTGACGTGACTGCTTGCTAGCAGTTAAACTTTGACCAGTTACCTAGTTCTTGAAAAATCTTTCTGTTGTTGTTTTTACCTTATTCTACCACCCTCCCTCGTGCACGCACACACACACACACACACACACACACACACACACGCGCGCGCGCATGATTTCAGTGTGCATTTCACAGGGCCATGTATTTAAGGTTTGTTGTATTTCCTTGGGGGTCAGTAAGTTTAGTAAGTTTAACCACTGTTTATAATGATTAGGCAGTGCCTGAATGTTGGAGATTGTTTGAGAATAGCTTAGGCTGAGGGTGTGGAAAACCGAGGTTCTCATCTACCCCTGCCCTCTCCTATCATGTGTGCCTCACATCTGTCCCCTAACCTAACCCTGCACGCTGGGCTATGCAGTGTGTAAAGCAGGTCCTCTGACACTGTGGGCCAATGATTCGTTGTTGTGGGACTGTTCCGGTGCTATGGCTAACAGCCTTATCCGCTGGACACCAGTGGTGTGTCTAGTGGCAACAGCCCACACTGTCCCCAAGTCTTTCTTGGGAAAAAAAAAAAAGTGAAATAACTATGGCAAAGTCAAGGAGGGAAAACCTCTAATCAGCCCACCCCGCTGCCAGCCCAGCAGTGGGTAATCTGTGCTGGGACAGTTGATATTGTTTTCCTGTATTGGTCTCGTGACTCTTCATTCTGTGTTTTCACATAATCAGGAAATAGTGAATCCCTGCTTATCTACAATTCTAGTTAGCAGACTGAAGTGATCATTCGTTTCTAAGCTTTAAAGACTTTGCATGTTCCAAGATGCGTTGGACTTGATATGAGACAGCAATTCTCCTGACTCGTTCATTTCTGAGGATCAACTCTGAGTTGTCATATAGGCGATTGTTGTTAGCTGAGGCCTCCCTTCCCTCATCTTCCATCCCCTTCCCCCACACCTCACTCACCCTGCCACAAGGTCTTGATGGTATAGCCCAGGCTGGCCTTGAGTTTACAAACCTCTTAAGTGCTGGGATTACAGACGTGCACCACCACACCTGGTTTGAGTCTCTCTCTTGTTTTACACCCGAGGAGTCTGGGCAGAAGAGCAGTTAGGGAAGCTCCCACCCACAGTTCAGAATTACTGTAGTGCCTGTGACAGAACAGTGGTCGCTTAATAAAGTGCCTCGTTCCTCTTCTTGTTTGACCAATAAAAGATGAGCCAAGATGAACGTGTTGGGCGCTGGCTTCTCAGGGCTTTGGGGAGTAGATCAGAGCAAGGATGACACAGAGTCTTATAAAGTTCTTTCTGACCACATCTGGGAAATGAAGTCTGTTCAGGAGCTCCCAATACAGAGGTGACAAATAGATGTGTGTCTGCCGTGCAGCATCCCGCACACGTGTGCGAAGGGGGAGCTTCCACCTCAGGTACCTCTGAGCAGCTTAAAGTCACATTCACTGTTTCTCCGGGCGTTGCTGCCATTGTCGATCTGCACATCCTCCCCCACCTCAGCCTCTGTCAGGATCGTCACCTCGCTGCCTGGCAGGCCACTGACCTACATGACTTATTTTGGGCTTATTTCAAATTATAGCTGTCTGAGTCTATATCCTAATGTATATGTGTCTACTTCTCACTCTGAAATTATGAATACTTATTATACACAAAAATATTGGCCTGTGAAGTGTCTGTGGTATAGAAGTGAATGCTGTGTTTCTTTCAAGCATTATGAGTATTTGAATTATTTCTTGATAAAAATTATTAGTTATAGCAGGCATAGTGTTATGCTGGTAATGTCAGGTAGTTAATACAGAAGGATTTTCAGAAGTTCAGGTCCAGCCTGGGCTGCATAGCAAGTCTGAGGCCAGTCTGTATCAAATAAATAAATAGAATTTGCCAATTAAAAAAAATTTTTTGTAGAAAGTAGATGTTTAGATTTCCTCATCTATGGAGGGAATAGATAAATATTTGTATAATAATAATAATAATAATAATAATAACAGTATTCTACAATACTTTATCAGATATTTTTCCTTTTTCTGAAAGTGGCAAATTTGTTCTTTCAGTTAACAGGCACATGTATTAGCAGCTACTTCCAGCCATGTGGTCTTTGTCAGAGCAGATGAACACAGGCTGGTATTTCAGGGAACACTGAAATTTCATTTCAGTTCAGACTGGTTCACAAAGTCCGAGCTACAAAGCGTTTAAATGAAGAGTAGAATTGATACATTCAGCAGGGGGCAGGCAAGTCTCAAGCTAGAGAACTTAGAGATATTTTCAGGGAGAAATGTGAATTTTATTTGTTGTGTAATAAAGCTGGCCCTGTTTATGTTCCTAAAAGTTGCATGGCAGTTAGAACATCTCCAGGGATACATGAGTATATAATCTGTGAAGATACTTCTTCCTCAAGTGTTGTCCGAGGCCACAGAGTGAAAACCAAGGCTGTAAATGTGTTCTCTTCTCTTTCATGTGAGCCAGCTCAAAAAAGAGCAGGTCGGAAGCAGCCTCATTTTGATGGATCCTTGATCCTTTTGAGCACATGGCTCTCTTTTAACACCTCAAAATTTAACCCCATGCAGGTGAAGTCGGAAGAGGTGTTTGACGAGTGGGTGTCCAAGCTCCGGCACCACAGAATGTACCGGCAGAATGAGATCGCCATGTTTCCCCATGACGTCAATCACTTTTTCCCGGGGTCTTCCGTCACAGATTCTGCCCCAGGAGTGTTTGACTCTGTTTCCAGTAGGAAGGTAATGATGGTGTTGCCAGTTGTCTCCAAGGTTGGTGGAAGGTTGGTGGATGGGGCATGGTAAGTTGGGGAGGTATTCAGTTAGTCTCCTGACCAGTGAATCAGACCCAGGGTACAGCTATCATGGAGTAAGGCAGGGGCACAGGTAAGGATCGATCTCAGAGTCCTGAAGGCTTAGGTATTCGTTTTTCCTGTCTGGTGTTCGAATGCAGCTCGGCATGTGTACAGCCACACAGGATTGCAGGCTCTTTCTTAACATGTCTTTACTGTGGCACCGCCATTTCATAGAAGAAAAGAAGGACTGACCCCTAAGGCCACGTAGCATGGTGCGGCTCAGCTGGGGTGATAGCTGGGCTATTAGAATCTCCTCTTGGGTGCGTTGCCAGAAGCCTCCTCCCATTGCATCCATCATGGGCCAGCTCACCCTGTTACCCTTTGCCTTAGAAGCTGTCCTCGTCAGCCTCTGTTTGGATTTCTAACCTGCTCCTGTTATCCACCAACAGCGCAGCAGTCTATCCAAGCAGAATTCATTTCCAGCTGGAAGCAATTTGTCGTTTTCTTGTGGAGGTGACACACGACTTCCATTCTGGCTACAGTCGTCAGAGGACATGGAGAAATGCTCAAAAGGTAGAGTGACTAGACTCTTGCTGTTTGTTTCTGCTACGGCTCCGAGGCAATGTGAGCTTGGCATTGCCTTCCCGTGCATTTGTGGTCCTGCTATCACTCATCTGAAGTCTCTCCCTTCCTTTGCTAATGACGGTCTCACCACCGTCAGCCAACATGGTCTCCCCGTGGAGCTCAGTATCTTCACCTGGATGTAGACAGACTACCTGGTCTAGTCTTGGGATGGATGCATGATTTCCTCCTGGAATCATCAATCTTATCTCCGTGGGTGAGGACTATTCGCTCACTCACAATCTTTGAAATGCAAAAAAAAAAAAAAAAAGGCTCTGTTGTCCACCCAAGATGAAGAATCTGTGTCCACAAGGGAGTAAGTGGCCAGGTAGAGAGCCCAGTGTAAGCATTCTCCACTGTGGCTGTACACTAGAAGCAAGATTTTGTATTAGTTTTAATATATGTGGTGTGTGTGTGTGTGTGTGTGTGTGTGTGTAGTGTATGTGAATGTGTGTGTAGGTGCCCACAGAGGCCAGAGGTTCAGAAGTTCAGGTCCCCTGGAACTGCTCAAAGTGAGTGGACTTGGGCCCTTTGGAAGAGCTGTATACACTCTTAACCTAACTACGGAGCCATCTGGACCCTTTAAAGTGTGGGGGTGCCTATGTCTATGCCTGTGTCCCAGACTTACTGTTTAAATTAGTCTGGGATGCGGCCCTGGTGACTGTGGTCTCAATGCCCCTTGAGTGCCTCTGACAAGGAGGTAGGCTTGATCACATCTATGCAAGGGAGCTCAATGTTCTCAGCCTTAATTAGCCAACACTTCTCCAGGGAACCAGACTGGGCTTTCCAGCAGGATAGGGTGTTCACATATGTCGTCCAAGGTGAGGCCTGGAGCGTACGTGATCTGAAACTTCTGAGTTAAAAAAACGGGTGAGAACTGGATAGCTCAGTTTATAAAGCCTTGCTGTGCAAGCATGAGCGTCTGGGGTTCAGACCCAGAACCCACAAAAAGAGTCCCATGTGATAGTGTGCACATGTGATCCCAACCCTGGGGAGGTGGAGGTGTGTGTATCCCCGGGGCTCGGCAAGCTTAGACTGGTTGGCAAGAATCTGGCTGGTAAGAGACCTCTTTTTGAAAAACAAAGTAGATATAGCTCCTGATGAAGACCATAGGGTGCTCCTTGGAGACACACACACAGACACGTTTTTAAAGTATGTCCTTTAGGGGTGCTACTGGAGCCTTCCCTGTATTGTATGACTTATGGTTTCCACTGGGTATGCAGTCTCTACCCCTCCCCTAATGGTCAGCACCACCAAGTAGCACTGCCAAAATGGTCTCCAGAGCACTGTAGCTGGACCAACATCAGCAGGCTGGCCTGGGTTTATTAAAAATGCAGATTCCCTGGTCCAGTCCAGATGAACGAGTCAGAAACTGGGGATAGAGCCGAAGCTCTGTGGGCCCACAAGGTGACTCTGTGCACGAGAAGGCTGAGACCTGCTCTGTTGAGTCACGTTGGGTCTCCATTGCTCAGCAGATCCCTGTCACAGCCAGCTGTGGAGGGGACTGTTTACCGAGTGAGTGACCCGGGTCTGATCTGACCTACTCTCCTGTCACCTGTGGCCCATCTGCAGGGGCTCACTCACCATTGTCCTAAGGCAGGGCCCTGGACACCAGTACAGCTTAGAGCCTGTGCTCCTGGGCGGGGGTGCTGCTGCTGGGGCGTTCTCGCTTCCTGCTGCAGGCCACTCCTCTGAGCTCTCAGCCCTGCAGCTACATGTGTAATTACCATACTTCCCATATGAGAAAACTGAGGCACGGACAACGTGTTTCACAGTTCACACGTGGATTTAAAACGAGGCAGCCAGGTCCATACCACAAACCACTATAGGCTATGGTGTTTTGTGCGGGGAAGAAAAGGTAAAGGGGAGAAATCAATTATGGAAATGGTGCTGGTGGACAGCTGTGAGCATCTGCCCTTCCTCCTACAGACCTGGCGCACTGCCATGCCTATCTGCTAGAAATGAGCCAGCTCTTAGAAAGCATGGACGTCCTGCATCGGACGTACTCAGCCCCGGCCATCAACGCCATCCAGGTTAGCATGCCCGCTCTTCCCTTCACCCTCTGCCTTCTGCTTCCTCTCTTGTTCGCCACATGTGACTAACAGTGGGATGGTGTCTGTCTGGTTGCTTCAGCCAAACTCAAGGAGATGCCTGTGGTCACACCCCTGTGCATTTGCCCCGTAGTTTTGGTGGCCCTTACTGTCTGTATTCTCTTTCCTGTTTTGAAACAAAGGGTGGAGCTTTTGAAAGTCCCAAAAAGGAAAAGCGATCACACAGGAGGTGGAGGTCCAGAGCTATTGGCAAAGATGCTAAAGGAACGCTGCAGGTAACCTTTGCTTCACCAACAGGCTTGCCTTCCTCATGGTGCTTTTCTGCACACCACATGCAGGGGCCACTGACCCAACTAGGGTAGAAAAGTGAAGGTTGTGGAGTTGGTCTCTGCAGGAACTGAGACCCTCTGGTTAGAGGGTTAAGTCTGGAGCCATGGCTGTGGGGATTTGGGGTCTTTCCTTCTTTAACATCCTGCTTATCTGTGATACTCCCTGCTCTAGCGTGTGTCTTGCCCGGTGGCTGCAGTGGCCCAGTACTCTGACCCACCTTTGTTGCTGTCATCCCTCCAAGTGGGCCTGCCTTCTTCTAGAGCCCAGAGCCCAGAGGCCTGAGCCTTAACCCTGCAGGCAGTTTTTGCCATTTTTCTTCAAACTCCCAGCCCCCCCCCAAAGAGCCCCAGTGCAGGGTGCCAGGAGCTGTCTTTCCCAGACACAGCTAAGCCATAGATAAGATCACACATTAGATGGAAACATTGTCAGAACTAAACTGAATCTCGGGGTTTTAGAGAAACTTGGAGTTTCTTCCGGAAACTCTTTGGCTTTTGGAGAAGCTCCAGGAGCTGAAAGTAGATGCTTTCAGAGTAAAGAAGGTTGCGTGAGCAAATGTGAGCAGTGCATTTGAAGTCTAGAAGCTCCAGGTGCAAGTGAAGAAAGTCGTCTGGGAACTGATTTGCTCTGACAATCCAGTTACATGGGGACATTCACTGCCATTTTCAACATAGGACTCAATGTAAAGCTTCCACCATTTTCTGAAATGGCGTGTGATTCCCTACCTATTTGTAGGTTTAAAGCATGCAAGTGTCCATGGGGAGCACCTTCCCCAGTTTTCATTCATTTTTCTTTGAAGTTATCCCTGGGTGGGAAGATGCACTTCTAAGATGAGTTCCACTCTAGTCTGAATAGAAATCTTCCTTTGCTGTAACCTTAGGTCCCTAAACCCTTTTCTGGTCCCGTGAGACTACACTCCTCCAATCCTAACCTGTCAACACTGGACTTTGGAGAAGAGAAATGCTACTCTGATGGTTCGGAAGCCTCGTCAGAGTTCTCCAAGATGCAGGAGGACTTGTGCCATGTCGCCCACAAAGGTAAATGTGTTTTCCTTCTTCCCAACATAGTTGATGGAAATACCTGTCAGCACAAAGCTACAGCTGTCATTTTAAAGAGGATTTTATTTTATTACAGTTTATTCTGGAGCCAATTTTTGAGTGACCCTGGCCTAGGAACATAGATCTAGGTTGCCCCAAAGTGCAAGCGGTTTAATGAAGTTTTACAGTTGGAAAAATAAATCAAGGGAGGGTTAAAATACAGTGGATGATACCCCAGAGAGGTGATGGAGATGGAGGAGCCTATCCACAGGCCCACATTGCTGTCTGATGACAGTCTTAGCTCTTCTGTTGGTAGGAACTTGTAGTCTTTTAAGTTAATTAGTTTCAAAAGGTGTTTTTTTGTTTGTTTGTTTGTTTTTTTTTGCCTGTTGTTTTATCTTAGTCACAAGATGTTAGTTCTAACAAAAGGTGGGCAAGAGCTGTTTGAGAGGGTGAAATTTGCCTTAGAGAAGGTAATTAGTCTCTCTAAAGTACTGTGTCTCTAACCAGTCAGTCATCTCTGCAGACACAGCTTCCCTGGAATCTCTCTCATGTGTCCTGTGTGTGCCTGAATCAAGGCTGTCCTTAGAGAATCTGCCTCAGTAGGTTTACTTTCTGCTCTGTGAAGGCTTTCGTAAGCCTTATTTTTATTTCTTTGGTAGTGTAGATGTTGCAAAGATTTTATTTTGACCTTTTAGCACAGACAGTGAGGGTTTGGAATCTGGCTGACAGAACTCAAGGATTCAACCTGAAGACTGGGGATGTTTTTAAAGGTTCCATCCATTGTGAGCACGGACTTTTGCCGTTATCATCACCCTCCAAGCAAATCAGTGCAGCAAGTGTATCCTGGGTCTTACATGTCCACGTACTTCAGCATCAGAAGATGATTTAGCATGTATTAGAGATAAGGAATGGAGGATTTTGTAATGGGAGCATTCATATGCTGTTGGTGAAATATCAGTTGGTACTTTGGGGATTAAGATGGCATCTATTTCTCCTGTTTTCAACCCCTATTGAGCAATTCCTCTCTGAAGATTCCATTTGTATGAATTAACAAAGTGTCCATGTAAAAATGCCTACTCCAGCATTCTTCTTCATATGAAGACATGGAAATATAGATTTGACATCATTAGCCATTCCAGAAGTACAAATGGTGCCTTGCCGAGGGCCTTGGAACAGTCTCTTTGTGGCGTCATGATGTCCAGGAGTCTTTCTCTTGTCCACAACTGCAAACCATGGAAGATAGTGCTATGTTCTGCACAGTGTCCTGGCAGTGCTGTATAATCTAAACATGTCCCTACCATAAAATCCACCTGCAATGCTCCTGCACATTTAACCCAGAGAAGTGAATGTGTGTGTGTGTGGGGGGGGGGGTCAGCTGTGCCCACATGTTTAGGGCAGGCTGGGGTCATGGCTCAGTGGTAGAGCCTGAAATTTTAACACCACAAACCCAAAATATTACCAGCAGATTTACCTGTGTTGGCTAAATACTAGAAGCAGTTGAATGTCCTTCAACAGATAAATAGTTAAATAAGCTATGGAATACCCAAGCACTGGAATAACACTCAGCAATAAATACAAACACAGCATTGATAGATATAAGCAGACTAGATAGAGCTCAAAGATACTAGCGGAATGAAAATAGCCAATTTCTAATGTTTACGAACTGTATAGATTCACTTTAGGAGCAGTATAAGACAAAAGAAATTAGTAGATTCCAGAGCTTAGAGACAGCAGGGCTGGGGATGAGGAGTATGGATAGAATTATGAAAGGCTCTTTGTGATGGGCGGTTCTGCATTCTGATGGAGGCACTGGTTCTAGGAATTCACCATTGTGATAAGATCACATGTACAAGTGAGTGCATGTGAGTCTGGGCACGCTCTGTTACTGTAACATCCCTGTCCCGGGTTTGCATTACACTGCAGTTGGTAAAGTGCTACCACTGGAGAAACTGGGTACAGGGCACACAGGACTTGTATACTGCTTGCAAATTCCTGTGAGTCCGTAACATTTTCAGAGTAAAACCTACAAATAAGCATGGCTGGGCTTGTGTGTGGCTCAGTGGGTAGAGTGCGTAGAAGTGACCTGTGTCCAACAAGAGGAGGGATTGGACCTTTTAATATAACATATCATATAATGGGATATTTAGCATAATACTATCTTCTTACATTGAGCGCATAGGTGGGTGCTTGTCAAGTGCTTTAGAAGCTTCATTTCATTTCATTCTAGTAGAAACTTGGCTAAGTAATGAAGTCTTTGCTGCCTGCATGGACATCCGAGGCTAGCAAATCCTGCCACATGTCAACAAGCCTGAGGTTGAATCACAGGCTACTTCAGGCCAGTGTACTCTCCCTACCTTGTGTTCCCCTGTCCTTTCAGATGGGAAGCCAAATATAAATAAAATCAAACAAAACAACAACAACCAAAAGAACCCCTACAATATCTAGTCATAAAGTTAGAAGCAATATATAGGCATGATGTCATTTTTTAAAAGTAATAGATGTATTTCTGGCATATGTAAGTACACTAAAATGTCCAGGATATGCAGAATTGTTTCAGTGGCAGAGACTGATAAGCTCCTCTCTGCTTATCTTTCTTTCCAGCTTTCATATACTGACTGTTATTGTTAAAGTGAAAATGGATTAAAAATATTCTGTGGCATTCCCACGAGTGTCTTCCTTGCCCCAGATTTTTTTTTTACTTCATTGCATATTGATTCCTGCAGAGAATGCTCCCTGCTTCATTCTTGCCTGACAAATCTAAAGTCCATTTGCTTTTGACATTGGTTATAAAGTAACTGTATCATGCTTGTGACATGCCCTGTCCCCAACCCCTGACTCCATTGCTGGCCACCATGAGCATCTGTTAGTGTCCAGCAAGGCTAATGTCCTGTGTCTGGGAGAGCTGCAGCATTACCTGGCCATCCCTCCACAGCTCCTCAGATGCCTCAGGGACATTCTTGAGAAGGTCCTTGCAGTGAGGACATTTTAGGATTTGTGGGAGTAGGCTTCTTTAAAACACTGCTACTTTTAAACAATGTGAACCATCTATTTAAAGCTGAGGAGGCTATGGAGGCATCTGGGTTTTACCTACACTGTGGGAGCTGCTTGTCAGCAGGGCAGCAGGACAGAGGTTGCTATCTATCCTGAGTGCACCCATTGATCCTGTCTCCCTGTAGTGGTCTCCTCCACCTTGCAGGTCCGTAATGGGCTCCCCACCGGCTGTGCTGCTGGGCCTTTGTGAAGCCAGCAAGCTGCAGAGTTGCCACTTTTACCACTGAGGCCAAGGTTTGTGTCCGAGGACAGAACAGAAGCGCTGTCCGGCCACAGCCAGGGTCCCTCGGGCTCACAGGCAGTGAAGCCTAGCCAGCTGCCCTCCCTCCCTGTGGCTCTCAGCTCCATCCCCCTCGCTCCTCTTCTACACCAGCAGAGGGGCTCCATGGAGCAAGCACCATGCACAGACTTACCCAAGTCCTGGAACCTTGTGTCCTTTCATGTGTCTGTACATTCAGACTCAGCCACCATGGCGAAATCAGTTCAGGTGGAATGCTGGTGAGGAAGTCTTTTACAGCTAGGGCACTGTGTAAGGGCTGAAATTTAAATGAGACAGATTGCAGATTATCAGATCATCCCAGAATGTGACTGTTTTGAAGGTGATTCACGTGGTTTGCATTAAAAAGAAAAAAGGGCTGGAGATTTTGGCTCTGCAGAAAAGAGCCCTAACTGCACAAGTGTAAAGGCCAAGTTCAGGTCCCAGCACGACATAGAACATAGATGCTGTATGTGTTCCTCAGGTAATCCCGGGACTGAGGGTAGAGACAGGAAGCTCCCTGGTCCTCCTGGCTTCCAACCTAGTGGAAAAGTACAAATAGGCAAAATAAATCCTCAAGCTCCAGGTCCATTGAGCAACCTCCCCTCCAAAAAAAATACACAAACAAACAAACATAAACAAGGTAGATAGAAAAGGATGCTTCCTTGAGCGAATGTGTACATGGGCATGCATGCACACGCATGAAACCCTGCTATGTTGGGTCCTGTGTTCTCATACTGTTCTGCAATGTTCCAGAGAACCCCAAAGACTACCAGGAATTGACTCCACTGCAAATACATGAGGGTTTATTGTATATGTGCCTGAGCCCTGGTCGCAAACTTCCTGTGGAAGCAGTAGAGGAATGCAGACCTATGGTCTAGGGGAACAAGGTTTTTAAAGGGAAAAAATGCAGGCAGGGAATTACATGCCTTGGTGTTACATGATTGGGTAAGGAAAATTGACTTTTGAAATGATTGGTTTACTTTAGGCACCTGGACCACAAACAGTTCTGGCTTGGCCATCTGGGCCAGTTTCCTATCAACTGTGTCGTGAGCCGGAAAAGAATGCAGTAAGGCTGGTCCTCTCCCCCTCCCCTGGCCCCCTGCAGGTGGTTGGAATTTTCTCCCCTTGCCTAACCTTTGTTCAGGCTTGTGCTTTAAACTTTAAACCAATACCCAAAATCCTTTGGTCTCTCAGTGTGCTTTCTCGTTGTTTCCTCAAAGCACTGTAGATGCTGGGATTTCTTTCCTATTTGCATTTAGATTTGGAGGCTGACTCCTCCAATGCTAAGCCACGGCCAAGACGCAGGGACAAAGTTGAGCTCACGTTGTCTTTTCTCTGTACGGCATGGTGCTGTCTTTCTTGAAGTTAAGAAAGTTCCAAGGAAGGAGCACAGGCGGAAAGAGAGCTCTGGCTTGCCAGAGTGCCACATATTGCTTCCCAGCCTAAGCCCTCAGAGCCTCTGACCTGATGCAGTAGGAGCCTGTAGCAAGGGGAGAGGGTGGGGCCAAGAGTCAACTGAGCAATATAGCTGGTGTCCATTCTGTAGATGGAACTGGACGTTTCTGACAATCAAAAGTTTCTCCTGGGATCCTGTATGGGAGGCAGTGCATGCCTGGGCTTGGAAGGGCTTGAGACCAGGCCGACCTGGCAAGATCCTGTATCCATCCCTCTCGCAAACAGAACCCGACCTGTGCCCCACTGTCCTCAGCAAGGTTGAGGACAGACCAGCGAAGAGATCTAAAAGCAGATTCTGTGACTGCCCTCTGATATTTGTCATCCCCAAGCAGACATGTTGGTCAAGGTAGAGGAACTGAGGCAAACAGAACAGTCCCAGCAGGTCTCAGCACAGCACACTGCCTCAGGTGCTGGGCGGGGCTTCATTAGCATGGGCTAAAGACCATTTAGCAAGGGTATGGGGTCTGGAGAGGGTGCCCTATGCTTCACAGTGGGTAACTTGGGTGATCTTTGAGGCTCTCTGCAGCTCTGTGCATTTCAGACTTCCTGTGTCTATGCTTATGTTAACATCCATAACTGCAGTTCACCCATTAAGATCTTTTAAAAAGCTTTTTATTTGTCTCCTATAAGTTTAGGATGACACTAGATACAAGTAAGACACTCCCAGCACAGAAAATACCTCTAACCTTTGTGATCCAATGCCTCTGTCTTAGTTAGGGTTTCTATTGCTGTGATGAACCACCATGGTCTAAAAAGAAGTTGGGAGGAAAGGGTTTATTCAGCTTACACTTCCACAGCCCTGTTCATTATTGAAGGAAGTCAGGACCGGAACTCAAACAGGGCAGGTTCCTGGAGTCAGGAGCTGATGCAGAGGCCTTGGAGGGGGTGATGATTGCTGACTTGCTTCCCATGGGTTACTCGGCCTGCTTTCTTATAGAACCGAGGACTACCAGCCTAATGGTGCCATCGCCCACAGTGGGCTGGGCCATTCACCACCAATCACTAATTAAGAAGGCGCTTGCAGCTGGATCTTATGAAGGAATTTTCTTAGTTGTGCTTTCCTCCTTTCAGACAACTCCACCTTATGTCAGGTTGATAGAAGACTAGCCACCACAGTGTCTGACAATGCAATTATCATCTCCCAGGAGCAGCCTCCAGCCCTGGCTCTGGGAGCGATGGATCATGAGTTGGCCAAGAGGACCACTTTAATATCCTCTGAGTGACCCTAAGGCTATTTAAGAAATTTAAGCTAGTGTGGCAGAACACACTAGTGCTCCCAACGTCTAGAAGCCTGGGGCAGAAGGAGCACACCTTTGAGGTCAACTTGGGCTACTGAGTAAGACCCTGTTTACACACACACTTAGAAGACCTGGTGTTCTAATCCTCTGTAAGAGTTTTTATATCTGACAATGAAATACGACTGTGTGGGTTTCTTGTTTATTTATGCCCGCTGTAGCCTTATATATACACCTCTTTTCCTGAAGATGAGGGAACTGGTGACTGGAGAGCTTTGCTCTTGCTGGGCAAACACCCTGCTAGTGAGCTCTCTTAGCTGCACACTCTGAAGTGGACATTAACAGGGCAGCAGCCCAGACCAGGGATATCCACATGGGCTTCTGTGGTAACATCAACATAGCCCCTGGCCATATCAGGGCCACTGACCCACTCACGGTCCTCAGAAGCTGCATGGACCTCGGGCTTCAACGTGGCCCCAGATGGCTAAGTGCCCACATCAGGACGGCTCCCAAGGCAGCAAATCCCGAGGATACCAGTGATTCAGCAGCACAGACTGCATAAGTCCGCATGGATGTCAGGCTTCATCCTGGTCCAACTGCAGTATGGACCACAGACACCAACACGGCCTCTGGTGTTTTTGCGGACCACAGTGGTCCTTCAAGGAGGTCCAGTGCAGAGAGTAAACCTTTCTTCATCTTGGGCTTCTGTTGTTGCTCAGAGCTGGGGGGGAATCCTGCAGCCAGGCAGCAGGTTCAGAGGGTAAGCCTGCATCTGTCTAAGCTCTAGCTGATTCATGCCAGCCCTGTTGGGCAATGACAACATGTCCGCTGGCCCTCTCTCCCTCACCTGTCACACCATCACTTCTCCAGTTCCGCCTCTCTCCATGGGGCATATACCGCTCCCGCTTTTCTCTTTCCAACCTCTCCATTATGTGTTCATTGTAGTGGTGCTCAGGCTTGTAAGGCCAGGATGACTTCTCATGCATCTCTTTTATCATCACAGCTATTATTCTTTTGGTAGCATTCACTGTGTGTTACACATTTGTGCAATGGGTTAAGGACTTGGCCTGCATTGTCTTATTTAATCCTTATTACTGGTTTAAAAGTACATGCTAACAGTCTCTCCATTTATGGTTCAGGCACATCAGATAATTTCCCAGGGTCATGGAATGAATATGTGATGGACCCCTCCCTTCTGGTCATAGAAGCAGCACTATAGTATGTAGGTTCATGTGCCTGCGTGTGTGTGTGTGTAGAAATTTCTTGTTTTCATTAGGATATTGTGAAAATTCTCTACGTCTGTCGCTAAGTGCCCCAACTTCAGTCAGCAATAGCATGTAGAGGCAACGGTCGGAGTTTCTTCTTGCTGGTAAATGGAGGAAGCAAGTTAGTAGTGAGTATTCAGTTTCTGTTCTTGAATAGGCCATTCTTGGATCACAATGCCTCTGGAAATGCAAGCCTGTGGAATTTAATAAAATATCAGGTCACTGGAGAGGCCTGTCTCCGTCCTTTCCTTCTCCTGCCCTTCTGTCACAAACTGTAATGGAAGCGAATGGAAAGATAATACTAACGTGGTCTTTGTGATCAGTACTTTTGCTAACCTTTCCCTTATCCCTAGGGAGTACCCTATATTATCAGAACCCTGTCATCCCTGCTTCTGTTTCTTTTAATCTCTCTCTTGCTATGTGTATATGCATATCTGTGTGTGTGTGTGTGTGTGTGTCAGTTCTCACTCCTACTATGTTTGAGCAGGGTTCCCTGCTGTGTGTGCCAATTTACCTGGCTTGTGCACTTCTGGGGAGTCTCCTGTTCCCCCTCCTGTCTCACAGTGGACGCATGGGGATTACAGTGGACAGTACTGCACCCAGCTTTACCCAGGTTCTGGGCACTCTGACGCAGCTCCTCATGCTGGCACAGCAGGCTCTTTACCCACGGACCCATCGCCACAGCCCCCCACTCATATTTTAAAAACTTCAATTTGGCCATTTAACAGATTATGGTTGTAAGTTCCCCCTGAACCTGAAAGCTTTCAAATTGAGCAGAGTAGCTGAATGTTAAAGGTGGGAAATTTTAGCACAGCCAGAAAAAGTGGGAAGGAATAGCAGCACCTTATTTTGAAATCGTTATGGTCTTACAGAAAAGCAACAGGAATAGAAAAAGAACTCCCATAAACCCTGTACCCAGATATTTTTGCTGGTATTCATCCCTGTCTCTTTCTAGACACACACTTTTGTTTTTCTGAAATTTTTAAGAATGAGATTCCTGTATCACATATGCCACTCTTTGAGGATTTTTACTTTAGTGTCTATTTGGGTCCAATGTCATCATCTAATTCAGGACATGTCATGGGGAATGGTGTACTGATCTCCCACTCACCTTGTCAACTTCTGAAAAATGTCTTTTAGTATCATTTTTCCATTGGGTGCAGGCTTTGGCCCATGAACATGCCTTGTGCTGAACTGTTTCTTCAGCCTGGTTAAATTGGGGGCAATTTTTTCTATAAAGTTGATGCCTTTGAAGAGTGCAGGCCAGTTTTAAAAAACAGGATGTTCAGTTGTCTGTGGTTCCCTCATAATCAAATCTGGATTGCTTATCCCTGACTAGCTTTCAGTGTATCATGACTTTTTCAAGGCATTGTAGAAGGTGGAACCCAGACTTTCCCTGTCCCTCACTGGTTGTTGATTCTGACTGCCTGGTTGAGGTGTAGTCTCTCTCTTCTAATACGGTGATGACATATTTCCCTGACAGCCAGTTAGCATTTTTCTTAACTCTTCCAGCCTTTGAAGACTTAAACACTGAATAGTGGTGACCTTAAACCCCCTAGGTCATAACGTCATGGAATGCTATGACAGGCACAGACCTTAGGATTGACAAGTGTGTTTGAATGTTAAGAGGTGCTATTTTCCCAAGTAGTTTCAGGTCCACAGCAAAACTGAGCCACGAAGTTCACCACCCACACAGGCCTCTCCCAAACGCAGGATTAGGAAGGCTAATACTAATGAACCTATGTTCTACTTGTTGTCACCCAGAGCCTGCAAGTTTCCATCGGGGTTCGCTCCCACACATTCAATGTGTTTCTAAAACTCAGTGTAGAATGTGTATTTGCTGAACTCAGAAAACTTCTCTAAAGTCTTGTGTTAAGAAGTACAGTTTTCTGCATTTTGTTTTTAACTATGCCTCTTCTTTGTTCCTTCTTGTAATGATTCTATCTTTATAGTTTACTTCGCTTTAAGGTCAGCTTTTAATAGCATATCGGCGGAGAGAGAGAGGCTGAAGCAGCTGGCAGATTTGGACAGTTCTTCCTCCCCTTCCGCTCAGGTCGTCGGTCTGAAGCAAGCTCTGTCGTCCGTAAGTTGCATGTCTTTGTCTCATAAATGTCTGCAAATGTGGCCAGGCTTCCCATTTCCATGGCTGCATTGAAAATTGATGATTTTCATGTTTGAGTTGAATCTGGGGGAGAAAAACCAAATAAATCATCCAAATTATATTCAAGCCTTTCAACACTAAAGTACTCAGAATAATCCCACACCATAGCAGCTAATATCGTCTTAAATGTTCGATTCTGTGAGTTTGATTTCTTACAGCCTAACTGAACTTTTCTCTTCCCGTAGAACTTTTATTGTGTGTTTGTGTGGGAGTCTTGCAGACATTTGTTGGCTAATGCTTACAGAGTTTGACATTTGGGAGATTTTTGTGGCTCTACAGCATCATAAGATCGACTTAATAAATAACACGTGGCAGTGAGAAATTTTCAGTTTACACATTTTCCATCTCTGCTGCAAAGTGCTGATCCTGCTTAATGCTCTTCCAAATATGTGAATGCTATTTTGTTTGATTAAATTGTGCAAAACCTTTAGCTTTCTCCCTCCTTCCCCTGGAAGACACAGATGAATCGAGTGAAATGACTTTCAGGAGGTCATGCATCTTCAAACAGAAGAACCACCGCCAAGGCCTCAGAGGACTTTCAGCAAGCCATAATTACTCACGCTTCTTTACCTCCTCAGCCTCAACGTGTTGCTCAGAATGACTAGGCCCTGTTTATACGCTGGGTCCTTATGCTTCCTGAGCAGCGGGCTGTGTCTGTTACTTTAGCCTTGACCTTTCAAGAAAGCAGAGAACTTGGGGAAACAGCTTTGCAGTTGCTCTTTTCTCCTCATTTGGTCTTTGGAATTCCTGCTTTAAGAAGAGAAAGAATGGGTGCACATGTGGAATTGCTATCCGAAGTACCCCTGGCTTGTCTTTTAGGTCAGAGGGCAGAAATGAATTTTAGGGTCATGTGACCAGAAGTCAACATAGGCACTGAGGGGGAAAAAAGTCCATTCATGTTTTCTATTTCTCACGCTACTGAGAAAAGTAATTCGACCAATGTACTGTTAATTAATTAGTGTTGCAACGTGCTGTTAATGATGAACCCTTGACCCATAGCACACAGTACTTTTGCAGATATTTCAGATACTTTCACTCAGTGGCAGTTCTAACTATGTTCTTTGGTTTGGTTTGATTTGGCCCTTGAGACAGGATCTCATATAGCTGGCCTTACTGTAGTCACATGGTCCCTCCTCCATGTCCCATGTGCTTATATTATAGTCAGGAGCCAATTATACTAGCTTTGAAAGAAAAACTATATATATATAGGTTCACTCCACATGTAGAGTCTCCATTTCCTTTCTTAAGGTTCGAGAGAGAGGGACAACTTTTGGACCTTGGGCACAGCTGGGTTGCTGCTTTCAGTTTTGTTCTTTTTTCTTTTTTCCTGTAAGGTCTATTTCTTCCTGGTATACACATTCTCCCGTTCCCGTTCCCGTCTGAGTGGCTTTTGATACTTTTAGAAGGTCCTCTGATGTGGGGGCTCTTGAAGTTCCTGTGCTGCTCCTCTCCCAAAGGCCCAGCCTCGTCTTGCTGATCTGCTTGGCCACACTTAACTTGGCCGTTGTTTCTAGGCTAGTTTCACATTACCTTTTCTAGGGAATGCACCTGCTCACATATTAACAGATTGGAAATAAGATTAAAAAATGGAATGATTCTTTCTTTTCTGGCTTGCTTTCTGGTTTAGCCCACAACTTGTTGCTTTAAAAAAACTTTCTTTTGGAATAATCACAGAACTATTACAATGGATATGTGGATACTGAATTTTGACATGCACACACACACACAAACACGTGTATATACAATTTCTAGGCTTTGCTAGGATTCTAGCCACTGTAACAGTGACATGTTGCCTCATAGAGCTTGATATATGTGGTTGCATGACCCTTGTTCTTGTTCAGAGTTTCTTAAATGATTCAAGGGTTCTTAGAATAACCTATGTCCATTGTGGCCAGGCATAGTGACCTTGGAATCCCAGCCCTTGAGGGGCTGAGGCAAGTGTTAAAAAGAGTTCAGCCTGGGCTCCATTGTGAGACCATGCCCCCTACATTCAGCAGTGACAATAAGAAAGATAAATGAAGCCCTTGCAGAGATCCAGGCAGTAGACAAGGCAGTCAGGAGAGTGCATCCCCTCCTAAGGACAGACCTATAGTCAAAGAATACACAGGGCTGATCCATGGAGCAAGTGCATGTCTCGCTTTTGCTGTGAGCCAGGTCCTAGCAGAGAGGCAGAGACAGGAGATAGGACTGTCCCCGGAGGAAGTAAAGAGGTCTCACATGGTTTCTTTTTTGCTCCCGGCTCACACCTGCCCTCCTCTCTCTGTGCCTTGGTCCTTTTGGCCTTTAAGGTGTATGAGCAAGGTTGGTTGGTTTTTATTCCCTAAAATGAGTAAGTCACCGGCACATTTCTAAGGTCTGTGGCAGCTGGAGCCATAAGTAAATCACATTGGGTTATGCCCTCTGGCTTCTTGTCAAGGATAGGAGGAGCTAGGAATCACTAGGTTGGCATGGGGGGCTGTCCGGGAGACCAGCCTGGCAGGAGAAAGAGGTGCTGACCGAGAGTCACCAGTCTTCAGAGCCGATGTTGTCTGTGCTTTCCTTCTGCCAACCTTACTAACCTCTTTCCACCTCTGGAGATGAAATAGGCAAGGAGTATCATGGGCTCACTTGTTCACTCCCAGCCTCCTCTGGGGAGAGCAATGAGGAAGGCCCAGGTATGGCCCCGGGGTGTCCCACCCAGGGGCTCACCACTCCCGGAGTCACTCTGCCCCATCTCCTGCTGTCTCTTCCTGGCCTGTCCACTTACTAATAAAGCCCTGCTATTTTTAACATATTCCAGGCCCTAGCACAAAACACAGATCTTAAAGAACGCTTACGCAGAATCCATGCGGAATCTCTGCTCCTCGATCCGCCCGCTGTTCCCAAGCCGGTGGACAACCTGGCAGAGGTGGGTAGGTTTCTCGTCCGGTAACCGTTCTCTGCAGCTGCCACCTGTCCCTGGTGCCCTCTGTCCAGTTGCTGCCTGCTTCATCCCCTTGAGTGGGGCCACGCCTCTGGCCTCCCTTAGCTACTGCCTCAGCGCTGGGCGGGCTCGTGTTCCAAAGCCTTTGCTGGCAGGATGGCGCCCAGCACGCTCTGCAACTACCCCTGCCCCCTTTTGTGTCTTTACCCCTCATTCTACCGCTAAGTGTCACTGTGTATTACCCGAGTGGGAGCTATAGAAAGACAAGCATTTTCCCTTGTCATTTCTGAGGAAACCTGAGTTTCTGTGTCCCAAAGTGTCCAGTTCGTTGCTGGCTTCTTTGCGCGCTCTGCAAAAGCCATGCTTGGTCTTTACCCTGATTGTCTCTTCTCCCTTCTTTCTTCCTCTTGCTGTTTTGTTTTTGTTAACGGTTTGTTTTTTTCCTTTTTTTTCAGAACACAGCTGTAAAAGCCTAGGGCAAAAGATACTGCATTACAATCGAAATCTATTAGTCAGTAAACACACTTGAGAAAGGCCTTTTACTGAGGTGTAACATATTGTAGCAGCTTAGTGGGCACTTGTCTCCCAGGCCCTAGTTCAATCCACCCACCCACCACCACACACAGACACACACACACACACACACGAACACACACGCAATCCATCCACCACTATACACACACACACACACACACACACACACCTTTTCTCTTGGCTTGGTATTTTTGCCCCAAATGGTCCCTTGGATGTGTTTAAAATGAGCAATTTCAGAAAATTATAGTGTGGATCCTTGAAAATTAAGAGTGGTTAGTAAATTTGACAGCTGTTTATAAGTGTCTCTGGTATTCAGATGTACATCTACCTCAGATGTGTAGGTTTCTCCCTTAACTAACTGACTAGAGGAGTAGATGTAAAAGAAGTGGGCAAGCGGGCAGAGGAGGCAGTACAGTCAGTAAGATGCTGAGGACCTGAGTGTGACCCTCCAGAACCCACACGAGAAGTACAGGTGTGGTGGCGCACGCTTGTGACCCTAGGCCAGGGAGGTGGAGGCAGCTGCTGGCTGACACGTGTCTGCCCGGCCAGCCTAGCCTACATAGTGAGCTTCAGGCCAGCGGCACAGCCCTTCTCTCCAACAAAGGTGGGCATGAGGCCAGTGAGATGACTCTGTGGGTAAAAGCATTTTTCCTTGAAGCCTATACACCGGGTTGAGTCCCTGGGTCCCAGAAGGAGAGAACTAGCTTTGCAAAGCAGCCTTCTGACCTCAGCATATAATTTAACAAAGAGAAAGGTGGGCAGAGCCTGAGGCACAAGGAATGACACCCACAATTGTCTGCCTACCTGCAACACACACACACACACACAGTATACACACATGTTCTCATACAGCCTGCAGCCACACACTCATATACACAGGGAAGCAACACGAGGCATGGTGTATGTGTATTTGCACGTACATTTGTAAGTGCCTCGTAATCTTCTTCCTCTTGACAAAATCCGCACACAGTCTCTTCCGAGTGTTAGCTGAGGATAAAGGGTTGGGGCCAAGACACTCAGGTCTCCTGCCCTATTTGCAGCATAGACACGCTGACAGGACCACTGCATCAGACCAGAGCCACACCCTCATGAATGTAGCTGAAGATGCTTCCTCTGCAGACAGACCACCTCAGAGAGACCAGCCCTGCACAGGCACGTACACAGCACACACATGCACACACACACCCCATACTCGGCACTTACCCTACTGTCAGTAGTCTGCTTTGGCCTGAACCTATTCACCAGCCAGGCCCTTTCAAGTCTGCACATCAGCTAACAAGGGGCCTAGTCTCTGCCATGTCTGGCCATCACTGAGCATCATTTGCCACCAGGGACCATAGCATCTCCAGTCACACACCGATTTCCAGGTAGCTCATACCGCTTATGTACACATTATTATCCTGTGAATTATATTTACATGTTTTATGATAAGCTTCACTGAGCATTTATGAGCACATGTCTAGTGTACACCGCTCAGGCTGTTTGTGTTATGTTGTGATGAAGCCCAAATGTCAGGTCTAGAGTAATGCACATATTGGGACCAACATCAAAAGGGAAATGCTGTGAATTGTCCAAGATGGTGATCCCACGGCCTTGAACATAATCCATGGTCCTTCCACGTCATTCTGGGCTATTGATGGGCTTATCTCATTTATTTCCTCTTTCCCAGATTTTCCATTTCCAATGGTTTATTCTTCCCCCTCACTGAGTCACTTACACTAACTTTCCCGGCAAAGAAAAGGCATTGTTGTCTCCAGGAAATAAAAACAGAAATAAAAAGAAGGGCCTCACCGGCTGAAACACACCCTAAACCCTGTGTGTGTGTGTTCTAACTTTAAATTTTTGATTATTGAAAATGTTTTTTATATTTATTTTTGATATGTATTTACATACAAATACAGATGTGTACCGCAGAGCATTTGTGGGGTAACACAGCAACTTGTAGCACTCGGTTCTCTCCACTATGTGGGTTCTGGGGATTGAATTTAGGTCATGGGGCTTGGTGGCAGGTGCCTATATAGGCTGAGCTATCTCACCTGCACCCCAAGTTACTTTGTAGGTGACTCTCAGAAGCCTGAGCCACTTTACAGCAAAATGACAGTCCCCAACAATAGGTTCAGCCCAAAGGCTTCCGCTTTTCTGTTACCTACACTCTGTTGCCTTCTTTGGGCTGGACAGTGGGATTACTGCATGTGTTGGGCCTGGATCCTGAACCCTAAGATGCCCTCTTCTTAGAAATGACACCTCAGCTCACTCAAGACACTCCTGCTGTGTATTCCTAAACATGATACTCTACCATCACCAGGGTAATATTATGTTATTTTAGATTAGAAATGAAAGGCCAAGTGGCCGGTGGGAGTAATACCATCTGTATCTAAATGGCATTTAAAAGTGAACATGATGTTGACATGTGCAATTGTGGCACTCAGAATACAGAGGCAAAAGGACTGCTTGAAGCCCGCCCATGATTAGGTAGTGAGTTCCAGGCTTGTCTAAGATAATAGTGATATTGTTCCAAACAAATAGATAAATCCCATTAAAGGTGCCTTTAAAACATCTATAACTTCAAAAAAATATAAGAGAAGATAACTTAGTTAATTTATCTATGTGTGGGTTTCTTTGCTTCTTTTTTTTTTTTATGTTGGGATCAAACACTGGACATTATTGTACAAACTCTTGACCTTGACTTTGTGGAGTAGGGGATGGTTCATTTCAGAAACAGGGAACGTAAAGACCAGAGTAGTTAAATAACTTCCACCAGAAACACAGCTCATAAAATCAAAACAGGATTTAGATCTGCATCTCATAGGGACAGAGCAAATGTTCCCACCACCAAGTCAACCTCTGTGTAAACGAGAAAACCATGCTAAGCCTGAAGACGGGGTGCTCTTGGAAGGTCCCCTGCTTAAAAATGGGTGGTGATGTGGTTGAGATGCGGAATGATGTCTCAGGTGTGGGCATGGGTTTAGAGTTCTCCTTCTGAAAGAAATCACAGATAAAAAGGCATCAAAATCCAGTGGAAAAGGCAGATTAGTCAATAAATTAGGTCAGCACGGCTGAAAGCAATTTGAAAAGAACCTTAAGTTTTCTTTCATTGTGTGCTAAAAATTCAAGTTAAATACAAAACTTGAGACAAAAAAAAATTGATTTGAATATTTATAAAACTGCTAGAATAAGGATTTTCTAAACTGGGAAGTAATAAAATATTTCACAAGAAGTGTCAACTAAGTTTGACTTTTTGTAGAGAAAATGTTTCGAAAATGAGAAGGCACATTAAAAAACTAATAAAATATATTCAGTGAAAATATCAGGCTTGGCTAATTGATGACAGTAGTTTTTATTCTGTGAACGAAAATCAAATAATATCAAGTAATGTTAAGACATCAGGAAACAAGTAGGTATAGGTTAGTCACACTCACCAGGCCTGTATAATTATGGGGTTTGTTTCTGGGGGATATAAAAAAACTTTTGGGTAACTACTAAGTTGTATTCAGAGTTACCATCAGGTGACCTTACTGGTGAGTGAATATTGCAGAGTGTGTGGGCACAGCCCAGATCACTGCTGATCATACAACCAAGGTTTTATGCTAGAGCTATAAAAATACTTGCCACTTTGCCTTTACATTTTGCATTTTCTGGCTGCAAACTAGCAAGGGTGTCATCAGCCTCCACCTTTTGCCCCACGGGTAGTTCTGAACAGTGGAGTCTCCTCTCTTGTGATTGGAGCACTGGATGGCTGGAAGGCTGCCTGGCCCTGGCTCACTGTTGACTAGTTTTCCTTTGAGCCAAGTGTTCAGCAGTGGGCTTGTGTTCTAGATGTCAGCACTGTGCTCTGAGCATATGCGCATCTACTGTCTGTTAAACAGCCAGGCTTAGTAGGCTCATTCCCGCCAGCATCTCCACACATACGAGTCAGGTCATGCTATGCTGCTGTGACATCGCTAGGGGACAGGAATTTTCCAGCTCTGTTAAAGTCTTTTGTGATACCTGAACAGAAATATCATTGGCATGAGATTGTACTTACACACAGAAAAATGGGTTCAGAAAGAAGCCCTTGTGTCCTGGCCTTTCCCACAGTGACAGTCCACAGCTCGCTTTAAATAAAAGACATTCAGCATAATGAAAAGGAAAACAATAGATCAGCCCTACATTTTGCCTCCCTAAATTATGGTGTTCGAGAAAACAGAATTTTCTTAAAGATCCAAGTAACTAATAATTCCGTGTTTGTACAGTCTTAAAACATTTTTAGTAGTTCTACTTCTGGAAATAGTTCTGAAAAATAACAAGGAGTGTGCAAAGACACACGGGGATGCTCCCTAGCTTTGCAGTCTGCAAATACCCTCACCTCCAATACAGCGAATTGTGTTGCCCCTGTAACACCCCAGGGTCGTACAATAGCTGTCAGTCGGTGTTCATTCTCTCAGAGACATTTTCCACCCAGAGAGCCCACTCACAATGTAAACTAAATGTGACCAACAAGGTGCGTGTTATGTACAATTTGATCCCTCCTTTAAAAACAAACAAAACCCAAAGAACTACACAACTTTTTTTCTTGGTGACTGTGTATGTGTATCTATGTATGTCTGTGTCTGTGTATTTGTTTTAAAAAGGGTCTTACCATGTATCTCGGGTTAGCCTGAAACTCACCACGTAAAACAGACAAACACCAAACTCGGGAGCAATCTTCCTGTGTCTGCCTTCTGCTTTCTGTGGTTATAATAATGAGCTACCATGACCAGCTACACCACTATTTTAATAGAAGAATATATCTGGCAACTCAGTGAGTGACATTTTGTTGTTTTTTTCATTTTTCAAACACATGCTGCTTTTATCCGTAGAACATGCTACTGTTGGGAAAAGTTATTTTGGTGCAGTGTTGTTGAGAGAAAATTTAATTAAATGATGTTTGTAAATAGTGTGGTCATAGTTACTACAAAACAAAACTATGTGAATAAAAATATTGGAGAGAGAATTCCAAAGGCATGGGTGTTTGCCTTCTCTTCTCTTTTTGCATTTAAATTTTTTTCTGATGTAAACAACAAGCAGACAACTGCTCCTGAGCTGCTGTGGAGGAGGTACTGTGCCGACCTATGTTCCTAGTTTAGTAAATAAGACCCTATATTTGTTTTGGTTTTTTGAGACAGGGTTTCTCTGTATAACAGAGCCCTGTCTGTCCTGTACTTGCTTTATAGACCAGGCTAGCCTTGACCTCACAGAGATCCACCTGCCTCTACCTCAAGTGCTGGGATTAAAGGTGTGTGCCACCATGCCTGAGGGACCCTGTGTTCTTTAAAAAGCTGTGCTGGAGGGTGGGAGCATCTATGTCCTGGTATTTTCGGTTATAAATTTGCTGAAATTGTGGGACAACAAGAAAAGCAGGGGCTAGAATCCCAAATCTGAAATGTTTCAAAGCCCAGATGTTTTGAAGCCCAGATGAAATTCCATACATCATGTGACAGATGCCAATCTAAAATCAGTTCACTGAAAATACTCTAAAATTGTCCTTAGCCTATGTGTATAAAGACATGGGAAATGTAAGTAACTTTGTGTTGACACTTTGACCCATCCCAGGATACCTCCTTATAGTTTCAAAAATCCATGGAAAAAGTGAAAATTAAAACCTAGCTGTACCCAAACACTGTAGCTAATGATTATTAGCATGTTATTTTTTAGTGTTGATAAGAAAGGAAATCCTTCTGATCCATCAGTCAGGAGGACGCTAGCGCAGGCATGCAGAGTGATGAATTAATGAGCAGCAGAAGTAAATAATTCATTAGTGTCTCTGAATATCAGGGCCCACAGGAGGCACAGGAAGGTTCCCTTACCTGCATAAACATTTAAGGAGGCCTGCTAGGTACTGTAGTATCTTCAGCTCAGCAGCCTGGTACCCAGGTCTTTGGAGGAGAGAGATGTTTAGTTCCCTACTGTTAATGGGTGGAGTTTCATCAACGTGGCTGCTTAAACAAGACCAGACAAACCCAAGACATGACAATACGGCAGAGCGAAAGTCAACATTAGGTAAATAACCACAGGCTCCTAAGGGATATAGAGAGAAGTAGTAGTCTTTCCCAAGAAAGGGGGCCCCCAATAGATTAACATCACATGTTCATCCCTGAAAACATACATACAGGTAACACGCAGACTGAGTGGGTTGTATTCATATGTGTAGGAGTGTCAACAGTTTAAGGAAAAGAAGCCATGAATTAGAGAAAAGGGGGGAAATGTAATATATTTTAATTAAAAATTAGAAAGAATGAAAGCAGCTGCCATAGAGCAGATCTTTACAGGAGGGAAGGAAAGTTGGCTTTTTAGAAGCTGTCTATGGTATTTACATCTATAGCTTGGGTTGGCATGGAGAGACTCCAAAAAGAGATACAGAATTTCCTCTGTTCCTAATGCCAGTTCAACATAAGGGACACCTTGCTGTTCATGAATTAGGAAACTCTGCTGGTCACCTGTCCATTGGATTTCCTTGGGTACAGTATATGTTGAGATGAGCAGGGCATCCTGGACCTTTGGCATGACAGCATCTACCTGGGTGTCTTCTTTCCAGGTCCTTCTGTGCCTCACTTGCCAGATGCATGGCAACATTAGAACTACCCCAGCAGGCCAGCTAGGTACCTGAGCTGACGAGGTACTTGGGAGTCCAGGGAATTAGCAGTCCTAATCAGGGTTAAGATCACCTTCCTCTCCATGTTTGTAGCCCAGTGTGTCTGTTGGTGGTACTGGTCTACTGTATACACGCCCACAGGCGGAAAGCATTGTCTGTTCTCTTTGTTCATCTGTGATTGATTGAGGACTGTTGGAAATATGTTTCATTCATTGAATGGGGTTGAAACTTGACTTGTAAATAGAATAGGAAGCACATTCACTGAGTGTCCAGGATCCTTCCTTGAGCATGAGTCTGGGCTCAGGGGAGTGGAGAAACATGAGAAAGGAAGCAGTTAGTCTGCACAATTGTCAGAGTCATACCTAGGGCCTAAGGTTTTGTTTGTGGGTTAAGAGAGACAAAAATGAATCCCACTCATCCACGAATAAGGAATGATCTGCTACCATGGGCACCTCTGGACCAAAACACAGAGTTTCTTTGTTGAGGGAGTCCTTGCAAGCAGCATGTTGGCCTGGGACTGCACTGGACACCCCGCTTGAAGTCAGCCATGCTCCGAGGAGAGTGTAGAATGGAGGGGACACCCCGAGTGATAGAGACAGGACTCAGTCTTGCAACCCTCCTGATTTGTGCTTGAGATTTGTGCCATGTGTTTGATCGGTGTTCAGACCTGTAAGTGAAGTATCCGTGTGGCAGAGAACTTTGTTCCTCATTGTCTTTGTTGTTTTGTGAGGCTCACTTGACCTTTGGAGCTTGACCTCTGCTTTGAGTCCCCCGTTTGCATGGGCCTGTGACCCAGTGTTTGTGCATTTAAGTCATTTGTGTATTTTGTTTCTCTTGAGACTGTTGTAAAGACACGCAGTTTTCTCTCTGCTCTTCGGATAGGAAAACTCCGGGGATGAAAGCCGAGCGCTGGTGCACCAGCTGTCCAATGAGAGCAGGCTGTCCATCACTGACTCCCTTTCAGAGTTTTTTGATGCCCAGGAAGTTCTGCTGTCTCCTAGCTCTTCAGAGAACGAGGTTTGAACACTGTTTCCAGTCAGGTGTTCCCCATGCAATCTCCTTTATGAATTTGTTCAACAAACTGCTTAGTAAAGATTCAAAAACAAAAATGCTAGACTGCATGGCTCCTCCCCACCCGTCCTTCTGAGGGTCTGCTTGTAACACGCCCCAAACACAAAGGGATACAATACGCTAGAAGAAAAACGTGAAATTTAGAGCTTTGGCCTCCCTCTTGTTTCTGTTACTTAGAATTTTTGCAGTTTCTGATTGCTAGTTCTGAGTTTTATAATCTGTGTTTTTCAATCATGTTAATTTATGTTACACATTTTATACTTTTACTGTCTGATATGTTTATTATGTTAATTTATACTTACAAACATTCTTTTAAATTGATGCACAAAGCACCATACTTTCTGGACTAGGTAAACCCTACTTTTAGCTTTACTGTGTACAATTTTTAAATATAGAGAAATATAAATTATATAGTATATACTTTTATACTATAAAATAATTTTGTTTATGTGTTGATTCCCATAAAGAGTCTATTTTCACAATGAGTTTAAAAAAAAAAGTCTAGCTGCTAACTCTGCCACTCCAGTGTTGGTGTGCTCTGGAAATGCTTCAAAATAAGAACTTTTGTGATAACAGCAATAACCTTGGTTTTTTTTTTTCTTGTCCGTTTGTTTTCCTTGTGAGAACCAATACTATCTAAGGGTTGCCTCCTTCCCTCCATTCCTTCTTCTGCCCCTTTTTTTTTCCTGTGCTGCGGATCAAACTTCCGTTTCCTCCCATCTGAGGAAACCACTCTGCTGCGTCCCATGCCCAGTTTGGTTGATTGGTTGGTTTTTGCTGTGGGCATTACCTAGGCAGACTGTGGGGTGTTCTATAAAACTAGCCCCTCAGATTATTTCTGTGGGTTTGTAATGTGAGACAGGGCGTGCTTGGTCATTTGGAGCAGGTTTGCGGGCAGGCTGGCTCTTGTTTGCGCGCTCTCTCACGTGCATTATCTCTTCTTTCCCACAGATTTCTGAGGATGATTCATATGTCAGTGACATAAGTGATAATCTGTCCTTAGACAACCTCAGTAATGATTTAGACAATGAAAGACAGACCCTAGGTAAGTGTTGCGTGATCGGATCTCTGAAAACCTGCAACTTTGAGTGTGTATGCGTGTTCACATATATATGTATACACATGTGTATGTATGTAGGCCGGAGGTCCACCTGGGGTGTCATTCTTCTGTGCTGTGTACCTAAGGTTTTGGTACAGGGTCTTGACTGGCATTTGGCCCAAGAGCCCCAGGGATCCTCCATCTCTGCCTTCCCAGGGCTGAGATCACAAGTGTGCAGCACCATGCCTGACTTCATGTATGAGTCTCCAATACGCAGTTAAGCATTTTCTCTGCAAGTGCAATATAGGATATGGTGTTTTGTCTTCAGATATTGAGGTGTTATTATAATTTAAGAATTTGATAGGGCGTGTGTAACAAAAAAGTCTTAACTGTTTAGCTTCAGATTATTCAAAATAATGTATTCCTACCTCTTCTCATGGTTATTGCTTAATCCTAAGAAGGAAAATGATGACACAGAGAAATATATTTCAGAGACTGGCAAGATGGCTTAGTGGGTCAAGGTGCTTGCCACCAAGCTTCATGAGCTGAGTTTGATCCTTCTAGTCCATACAGTAGGGGAGGGCTGACACACACACATGCACGCGCGCGCGCACACGCACTGTGGCACATGAATGCCGCATAAATAAATAATGAAAATTTTTTAAAGAAAGGTATTTCATAATGTGAGTTTGAACTCTTGGGTCCCTGGAGCGTCTGACTAATCCCAAGCCATGACTTCAGGAAACAGAATAGAGTCGAGTTAGGGAGATGCTCGTGGAGTGAGTCCATTGGGTCCACGGTCCTCTGCACAGGTCTCTTATTCTCCATGTTGGTTTCTGGTTTGCCCCATCGAATGCTCGAAGCTCCATCCAGCACCCATTTTCACATGTACACAGCAGACAGGGCCTGTACCCGATGCCGGTATTTCCGTGTCTCCGCTCAGCGAACGGATTGTGTAAACACTGCAGAGCCGCTGCTTTGAGGACCACAGGCAGCTGGGTAACTTCCCACCATCTACAAAGCCTCCTTCTGGCATCATGTGCTGAAAGGAAAATACTGTACTGTGTAGACGTTCACTTCTTGATAGAGAAACCTGAAACCCAGTGAGTTTGAAGTAGAAGGTCAAGTTATTTTCTATGGAAACAAAGAATGAGAAGGGACAGGAAGAATATTGCTTGTTCACTCTTTCCCTTATTGAGCTGGGAATGCTATGAGCAGTGAAGTGTGCTCCAGCTACAGAGGAAGATGACAGACACTGAGGCCCCACCCCCATCTCTCAGTGGCCTTAGAGAGGGAGTCAGAGGAGCACACAGTAAAGGGGGATACAGAGGTAGAGTTGGGAAGGAAGCGTTGGTCCAGAACATAGAACATAGCAGCAGCCAAGATGAGCACAGAAGTGGTCAGACTCCTTCTCTAGCTTAGTCTATAGCTATGTAGCTCAAGCACTTGAGAACTTCCGGCAGAACTTTCTTCATCTGCACTCGAAAGCCAGAAACAGATGTCCTCAGTTCTCTTCGGACAGTCTCTGATGGTGACAGGTTTTCTAGACATCTTGGAAAGATGCCTGCAGAAATAACCTTTATGTCCCACAACTCAATGAGACATAAGATTACCACACACTCTATCTGTGGGTGTGGCCCAGTTACTTAATCATGCATGAGGTTCTGGGTTCTATCCCCAGTGATACATAAAATCAGACATGATGGTATTCTCCTACAGCCCAGGATTGGGGAGGTAGAAGCAGGGAGATGGGGAATTCAAGGACATCCTTCTATACACAGAGAGTTTAAGTCTAGGCTGTTTGATATATGAGACTCTGTATCAGGTGTTGGCATATATTCTTGTGAATTGTGTATAGTTTACCCTTGTTCATTCAAATGCTGATTTCTCTACCCCACTATCTGGTTTCAATCCAGACATTGCATTGTGATGTTTATTCTAAGCATCTCCTGTCTCAAGTTCGTGTAAACATGCCACCATTTGTTTTCTGTATTGCCAATAAAAGACAACTAGCCAGTGCTGAGCAATGGAGATAATAGGGTGGGACATCCTGGTCCATGGAAGGGAGGAGAAAGGATAGGGTGAAGAGTAGATCATGTAGGAGAGGACTGGGATTCATCGGGAGTAATGAGCTGGACCTAGGATATGATTAAAAATATAATGTGGGAAATGGGAAAGAAGCTATACTAGCTTGGAGGTTAGGATAGAGTAATTATTGTGCAGCATTGTGCTCTAGGCTAATTAAATAAACCTTAGTCTCTGTATGGTTATTTGGGCATATAGCTGGTTAGGGAGTAACCACTGCTTTACTAAATAATCATTCAACAATCAGAGATGAAAATGAAAAAACCTAAACCACAGTGCTCTTCAGTTATTATGCTAGAATTCCTCAGGGTGTGCTGCAGACACTTCATGTTTAGGGAGTTTCCTGTTAGTATCCCCCCCCCCCCCCGCGCAAAAAAAAGCACAGGTCATATGGCAGGCCCAGTTGCTGTGTGCCCCAGAAGTAGATGAGAATATGGACTGAAGGGCATCTTCAAGTACCAGCCCCAACTCTATTTCTTGCTGGTTATGTGTGCTAGTCCCTCTTCTGTGCCTCACCTTCTCCATCTATAAATCGGGGATAATAGCAGTGTTTACTTCAAGAAGTACACTAAAGGGGAAGAATACCCATCAGAGGCTGAGGCAACCCCAACACCGCAGCATGGAGAGCAGGGTGTGTGTGAGCTGTCAGTTAGTGTGACTACTTTGGTGATAGAGCAGCAGTCTTTGAAATGTTAGACTAGTAAGTCAGAGAAAACATGAGACTGCTTGTGAAGCTGCTTCCAAAGATGCTGTCTCGTTCAGCCATGCACCCATGTCAGATTTTGCCCATATAACCAATTAATGTAAATTTGGAGCTTAACTGGATGCTTAAATTAACATGTAACTAACTACACGGCATGACCCCAGGTTAAGGCTCATCTGTTCCTCAAAGCTGCCTCGTTGTTCACAGGGACTGACTCTTTAATAAGTGAATGTTGAGTGTTTATGTATTATAAGTGAGCATACACCAGAAAGTGGTGTGTTGTCTATTCACCAGTACAGTGAAAAGATGCCATTTAGAGAGAGACACAGGGCAGGAAGGAGCTGTCAGAGCGTGAGGCAAAGAGGTGGGTAGTTTTACGTCTGTAAATGTAAGCACTTTGTTCACCAAAACCTCCATGGACCGAGTTTAAAAGTAAATGCCAAGCGGGGATAAAACTGTAAAAATAGACATAAAAACAGAAGGGAGGGAAGGAGTTTCTATAGGATGAAGGAGAAGTGCTCACAAAAGCATCACACAACACACCAGGAAGTTCTCCGGTGTCATTCAAAATCAGGAGCTAATAATAGTGTCTTCCCAACATTTAACAACATTTAAAACGAACAGCGCTGCTGGGCGTGGAGGCACATACATGGAATCCCAGTGCTTGGGAGGCCGAGGCAGGAGAATCACAAGGTCAGGTCTAGCCTGGAATATATAAAAAGTCCCTGTCTGAAAGTGCTGCGGTTGAAGACCATAAACAGATAAAGACACGCTTGGAAAGGATTCTGAAGAGGAATGGCCACAGCTGCTCTTGTCCTGTGGAAAATGTTGTACACCTACGCTAGTTGGTGTCCTTGTCACTGTGACAGTCTCCTGAGGTGAAAAGCTTGGAGGAGGAAAGGCTTCTTATGAGTTGTAAACTTAGCAGTTTTGGTCTCTGGTCCTTTGCCCCATCGTTGTGGTCTGTGGGGAGGTGTAGCAGAGAAGCGGAGCTCACCGCATGGAGCCCAGAAGCAGAGGCAGGAGAACGGTAGCCCTTAGGGCCCATTCTGCTGCCTCCACCTACTGTCCCCTCACTGTGAAGCACAAGTCATGGATCAACCCACTGATCAGGTCAGGGATCTCCACCAGTTTTTGGTAACTGGCTCCGTCACTTGGGGAACTGGGGCTTCTACATATGAGCTTTGGGGGTGGGAAGACCCCACGTCTACTTAGTTGTCCTTTAAATAACACTCGAATCTTATGAACCAAAGTCTGAAAGCATCTGCAGCCTCTCACGTCATGGCAGTCCTCACCTGTATGTGCCGATAAACGATCGGAGGACCAGCATATCTTAAGTTTGTGATACCCGCTTCTGTTGATTGTTGTAGGGTGTTCTTCGACACCCCCCCCCCCTTATTTTTTGCCTTGTAGCTGAATATTGAGAAAAACTTAATGGCCTAACAGTAATGAGCAATTCAGTACGTTATGATGTGCCTGTAAGATGGAACACTTTTACAATCGCTAAAAATGATACTATTGAAGAATTTAAATAGCTGAAAAGTATTTTAGACAGCTAAAGAAGCAAATCATAAAATAGAAAAAAAAAAACCCTATGCAGTGTGAATGTTACAGGTGGGGAGCTCGCCGACTCACAGTGTCTCAGATGTAGCTGGGCGCTGTCCGAGTTGGTAGAGTAGTTGGTGGAAACCACTTCTTGTCCTGTTTTTCTAGAATAAATACAATTCAGCAAGTAAGTCACCCCACTACTGGAAATGCACTGGATCGCGAGTTTGAGGCTAGCCTGTGCTATAGAGTAAGACCATATCTCAAAACAGCAAACACAGAGTTGACTTTCAGAGTTTGATGTGTTTACGTTTTCAAGTGGATACCAGTCTAACTTGCTCTTGGCGTAGGGGCCAGATTTCCGTTCTTATTGTGACTATGGGGACTGTGAGGAGCTATCTTGGGGCATTTACTTATTTAGCAGTGCTGGGACTTGATGCATAAGCACACGCTCTACTGCTGAGCTACACCCTAGCCCTGAGGTTTGGTATTTAATTCCTCAGAATTCTTTTGCTGGTTTCTAGCTTCCCACACTACACTGGGAAGTCCCGACAGTGGGTACTTGCCAGGGAAGGTTACAGTCATGGATTTCTTTAAATGGTGAAATAAAAGCAAGAGCTTCCTGGAGGCATCTAGATTTCCCCTCTTTCAGGGCCTGTTCTGGAAAGTAGTGGAGAGGCCAGATCCAAAAGGCGGACGTGCCTGCCAGCGCCAGGCCCTAACACCAGCAGTGTCAGCGTGTGGAGCATCCTGCGCAACAACATTGGGAAGGACCTGTCCAAGGTGGCCATGCCGGTGGAGCTGAACGAGCCCCTGAACACGCTGCAGCGGCTCTGCGAAGAGCTGGAATACAGCGAGCTTTTGGACAAGGCTGCACGCACCCCCAGTCCCCTGGAGAGGATGGTACGCCCACCCCCCCCCACCCCCACCATGGCCGCTGCCGGCCTCCCCCACTGGGCTCCTGCTCTCCTGAGCCCTTTGGAGCCCTGAGCCTAGACCCCAGTCCTCGTTTTGATTGCTCCACAGAGATGGCCATTTCTCAGAAGCTCTCGGGGCCTCCCCTGCCTGGCTGTGCGCAGTCAAGTCATCAGAAGCTGCAGTAGGGAGGCAAGGGGCTCCCTTTCTGCTGCCCGCATGCTTGCTCCTTCTCTGGAAGCTTCCATCTGATGGCTCTGATAGGCCTGGCTGGAAAACACGGCTTTAGGCTATCTGTGTTTATTTTTACTACCCTGGGTGGACAGAATTTAATTTCTTGAGCTGTTTCCCTCATCCAGAGCAAATTTCCCTTGGGAAGGTTTATTGTTTATTTCTGGAGTGATCCCATTTGTTCCTGCGCTTTTGGAAAAACATCATTCCGAGAAGGTGATTTTACACCATTATACCAAAAATTTTCCTTTTTCTCTCCACACAACCTCCCCCCCCCCCCCGCCGCCAACAGTTCCCCTGTGAGAGAGGGTGCAGACCCATTGGAAGGCCACACTCCACACAACCTGCAGTTCCTGACCCCTCACAGAACCCTCCTCACTGCCGCGATTTGGAAATGAAAGGGGGACCTCAGCTCCTGGTAGAAAGAGATACCCTATTGTCATTCTGCCTGATCTCTGGGGTCTTTATCAAAGACATTTTCTCTTTTGATACTAATGATCATAAATGCCAAAAACCACAAGTTGTGATTTTGCCCTTTTTGTTAAATTTCCCCAGAGAGTATCTGCTGAAGACAGGAGGCAGGAAGCTTCTGAAGCAAATGGTAAAAGTCGGCGTTTATGGCAGCTTGCCTCAAAGAAAATGATTCACTTTGAACATGAAAATAGGCTTAAGTGTGTCTCACACCTATGGCAATTTAGAACCCTTAAGATAGTCAGCAATTGATCCCTGACCTTGAGCAGATGTTTGGGGAAAGCACAGTGGTGCACACTGGGGAAGCTGAAGCAGCACTGGTGTTACTCTGGGGCTGATTGATCCCTATTCTTGATCTTGGACAGAAGTTGGAGCTGAGCATATTGTAACCACACCTATAATTGCAGTGCTAGGAAGCTGAGGCAGGAGGATTGATGTAACTTCCAACCAACATGAACTATAATATTAGATTTTATCTTGTCTAGCAAAACAAAGGAATAAGAAAGTTTTGAGGCAAGACTAAATGGCCTTAGCACAACCGAAGACCTGAAGCCACAGCCCAGATATTTCCTTTCCTCCTTGGCGTCACCACGTTCTCCTGTGTAGGTCCTTTGTGTCACCAAAGGGAAGATTTTGTTCTGCTTGCTGCTCCTTACTTCCCAGCATGGTGGATAACATTGGGTTTTTACTTTGTTGTATTGTGAGGTTTTTTTTTTTTTGCCTTCAAGATTTAGTAATGTATTTTTGCATGCCTGTGCTTTAATGAGCTTATATGTACCACGTTGTGTAGGAGGCCTCAAAGGCCAGAGAGGATGTCAGGTCCCCTGAACTGGAGGTTGTGACCACCATGTGGGTGCTGGGAACTAGGCCCTGGTCCTCTGCAGGAGCAATAAGTGCTCTCAAAGCAAGTGGCTCTTCTGGGCCATCTCCCGCCTTGTATTTTATGCACATTTTAAGAGAAACTCAAGGAAAGTGTGAGCTTACTGTTTGGTGGGTCGAAAACTGAGGAGGCAGAGTGAGGGGAATATGTGTGGGACTTTCAGGAACGCAGAAGGGATCGGGAGAGGGCGTGGTTAGTAGCGTGTTTGCCGTGCGTGTTTGCAGAGGACATGAGTGTGATCCCAGCGCCTGTGTAAAGGCAGGCGGAGGGGTAACCATTAGCATAGGCAGGACAAGCGGATGCCTGGAGCTTGCTGGCCAGATAACACAGCTAAACTAGTGAGCACCCTGTTCAGTGATAGAACCTGTCTCAAAAAAATCTGACGGGGAGCAACTGAGGAAGACACCTGACGCTGACCTCTTACCTGCATGCTTGCTTACATTCACATGACGTGTGTTCATACACAGAAACCCACACATGCCAACACAGCCCGTGATAGCTGAGACCTGGCAGAGTGTAGCAGACCTCATAGGATGTTGGGAGAAGAATGGGGGGGGGGGCGAGGAGGGGAACAACAAAATACAAGAGTCTGTTTCCTGTGGTGCTCTGCAAAAGGAGCTGAAGAAATGCTGGAATCCTCATGGGGAAGGTTGGGAAAGGATTTTGCTTACCCCACGTGCACATATAGTTTATCCTTCCTCCCCCACCTCTTCCCCTCTCCCTCCTCCTCTCTCCCCTTCTTTCTTCTTCCTCCTCTTCCTCCCTCCTCCTCCATCCCCCTTCACCTCTCTCTTTCCTCCCTTCTCTTCCCTCCCTCCCCTCCTTCCTCATCCTCTCCCACCCTTCTTTCCTGTCATCTTCTCACCTGCCCTCCTCCCCTCATACTCTCCTCCTCTCCCTCCCTCTCCTGCTCCTCCTTTACCTCTCAGTTTTCCTCCCAGAAAGGCACAACTTCAAATTGCCTTTTACTCTGTGGTTTCTCGAGTGCAACAATGGCTCACACAGTTCCTTTGGTCAGTATGAGTTTGACGTTACCACATCGGTCAGTGACTAGTTAAGTGTATTGTGCACATTTCTGAGTTTGGGGGATTGTTTGTCTTCTCTGTACTCATTCACCATCTACCCTGATACCCCGGTGTTGGGATTATGGCACTGCCTGGCTGCATGTAGGGGATGCAGCTTTGACTTGCTGTTGGACGCATTTCATCACCTCAATCAGGTCTTGCCTTCCAGGTTTCAGACACCGAAATAAGTGGGCAGTTCAAACTGGTGGATTCATCTCTGGGCCCAAAGGAACATTATTTAAACCTACATTGAAAATGTAAACCCGAGTTGGTTCAGTTGTTTTTAAACCAAAGACTGGTCCTTGTCTTTCTGAAATAGAAAAAAAACTTTTTAATGACAAATTTCTTGGTGACACAGAAGAAGTAAACCAGGCCCTTCCTTCCGCTCCCAGGTGTACGTGGCCGCCTTCGCCATCTCTGCTTATGCATCCAGCTACTTCCGAGCGGGCAGCAAGCCGTTCAACCCGGTCCTTGGAGAAACGTACGAGTGCTTCCGGCAGGACAAGGGTTTCCAGTTTTTTGCCGAGCAGGTGATGTGCACCCTTTGTGTTTGTTGAGAGGGCTGCTGTGCCTGCTGTTAAACGTGCTTCTGAAATATGCACCTCCCCTCCCCCCTTCACTGGCTTCAAAGGGACGGAGATAATTACAGGGTTGGCAGCATGAAGCCAGCATCCATTTTTCGCCCCATGGAGGCCCAGCCGCCACCCACGTCACACAGGCCTCGGTAATTCTGAGTGCCTGCCTGGTTATGTGCAGCAGCAGCACCACCATCATCTTTGTTCTCCTTCAGATTGTTAGCACTAGGATGTGCCAAAGCCACGAAACCTTGGCCAAGAGTGTGACTTAGAGGTTGAAAGTGTGCCCGAACATTTGGCACTGTCATTCTGGAATTCAGAGCAACACGTTACATGTCTTTTTTTTTTTTTCTTTCAATGTTTCCTCTGTGCCTGGTACTGTTGCAAAAACCCAGACTGGGCAGTGGTATGGCATGCCTCCTGGAACAGACAGGAATCCCTGTCCTGGTCTAACAGAAACAGATAAATGTGTTGTCCTTATGTGGCCTGAGGTCCGTTAGATGCTGCCACACAAGTTAGTACGGGAGGTCCTGGAGCCAAGCAGCTTACATTAGGAATGCAGTTCTGTTTCCTGCAGGCTCTAGAACTCAGGCAGGGTATGGAGCTCCTCTGAGCTTCAGCTTCCTCTTTAAAGTGGAGGTGATGGCCATCATGACTGTTGTGTGGACACAGAGAAGGTCTAGGAAACGTGAGTGTTCTGTGAGAGCCCTGTCCTTGCTGTGTGAGGGCTCAGCATGCTTTGAGCCCATGGGGAACACTCCTTCAGCTGAAATAGAAAGCATACCTTTAGAAAGGTGAGACCCTTTCTCACCTCTCAGATTGCTAGCCATCATTAATGTGATATAATTCTCTCCCAACTTCCAGAAAACTGAGGATAAAGAGGGGGTGAGAGTTGCTAAAATAGTCTTTCCCTTCTGGTTATTCCTGTCAGTGGATTTGCATTATAGGGCTGGGAGAGAAGGTGTGGTGAACTGGGAGTTTTTTCTTTTCTGGCTGCACTTTCTGTCTTTCTTTTTCCTTGAGATACGATCTCACTACATTTGCAGTCTGGCCTCAAACACTTGCTGCTCTTGCCCCAATCGCTTGAATAAAGGGATTACAGGTTCACAACCGCCACGCCCAACTCCCAAGAAACTGATGAGTATGAGGCTTGTCTTAATGTGTTATAGGCTGAAGTCCTACTGTTCAAAAGCCTCAGATAGGAGGATTGAGAGTCCAAAGTCAAATTCATGGCTACATAGACAGTTCTAGGCCAGCTTGGGCTGCCTAGTGAGACTCTATCTCAAAAAAGACAACACAAAAACCAAAACCCAGAACAATTCCATTCCCTGGAATAAAGAGGAAAGTGAATCTACAAAGCCCCAAAGCATATTGCCAGTGGCTTCCCAGGTGAAAATAAGATAAATGTTGCTTAATTCGGGGAGGGGGGCGGTGTAAACCAGTAGTTAAGGGATGCAGTAGCTGGTCTGGTTCGGATTCAGCTGGGTTATTTAAATACTGAACTTAAAATGGAATGAGAATAAATGAAAACATGATTTGGTTACCATGGTGTTTTATGAACTCTTGTGGAAAAAAAAAAAAGAACAGCCAAAAATAGCCCTAAACTATAGCTGACAATCAAGGCAGGATGAAGGACTGGAAGGGGAGAGGGGCATGCGCTGTGGAAAGGTGAATGGCTGCTTTTGGAGCCCTGAGTGGGTGGCACTGGTCACAGGATCTGCCAGAAGAGGAGGACCAGGGCCCACGGGGCAAGTGCTCATGTACCCAGAGAGATCACCAAACACACTAAGCACATACCGTAGTCTTTAGTTGTATGAACTGGATCCGGAGGCAGAGAGCAAAAAAGGCTTGCCACTGCAGCGTAGGAAGTGCCCTCTGTTTGCTCAGTGAGCAGCCCCGAATATGGAACTTTAGTCCTTGGAGCCTCAGCTGTGTCTTCCTCCAGTGGGAAGGGCGGTGTGTGGCTCGTGGATTCTGTGACAACCATACACTTGCATGAAAGAATGCACGGTTAGTGGTGATTGCTCTCATGTTTGTAGAGAATTTTTAAACACCTTTAAAGGTAGAGTTAGTTAGGACTAGTTGAAGAGGAGTGAAGAAAGCACAGGAAGTAAAATAAGATACATTGTATGTCCCTGCTAGCACAAGAGGCCTATTGCTGTCCTGAGACAGAGCAAGCCCTCAGGCAGCCACATGTGGGCTCTGCTGGTCCTGATAGGGGCAGAGCAGCAACATCTGTCTGCATTTTAGCCTTATGGCTTAAATGGCTGCTGCTTTTAGTGCACCTAAGAAAAGCTGAGCCTCTTGGGGACAGAACTGGGATGATACCACTGTATGCATTTACTGAGACTGAGGTGGGTTTCCTCATTAGCAGGTTCCTTGGGAAGCAGGAGTATAATCACAGGAGAGCATACAATGTGAAAATGTGTCTTTGCTCTGCCCTAGAAGTGGTCAGGGTTGAGGTCAGAGTCTCCTTTTCCTGGGGTGCTGGGCACACCTCAGCTCTCTGCACAAAAGCGTGTGTACATACACACAAACACACACACACACACGGAATTTTATCCTAAAAAAGACATGGATGGAAATCATCTCTCCAAGCTAAAGGCCCAAGAGAGCTTGCACCTTTTACTGACTTTCCTAGCTAACAGTCTCACTGGGAGAGTGGGGGGTCGCTCTCCTCCAGTCCTGTGACTCAGTTGTTACCGCTGTTTCTGCTGGAGAGTCCCAGGAAGGGAAGCAGGCGCTGTCTGGAGCTCAGCTGGATCAAAGCCTATTGTTCCTTGTTCTTGCTCGTGGGAAAGGCATATTCACATGTTGCAGAAGTGTTTTCTGTGGTTAGAGACCATTTCTTGCTCTCATTATCCTTATCACAGTCGAGTGGTTCTTTGCATAGTGCCTTCTGCCTCCACAATGTGTAGTCACGCTTGATCTCCAGATTGCTCAGGGCGGCAGGCCCCTCAAGGGTCGGCCGCAAGCAAGGGGACAGCAGCCTGGAGGAGCAAGCCTTCCAGTGTCTGCAGTGATGCTAAACGCCAGACCCAGTTTCCCTCATGTCCTTTCCCTACCAGTCTTCTGGGGTCGTTTTTAAAGTTTAGTTACTAGGCTCAGAGCTACCGGAATGGTTGATCATGGAAGTAAAAAACATCCTTTGTATTGTTCCGGGCATGGGACCATGAAAAACACCACTCTCACCTCAAAAGGAATGAAGACTAAACAATTAGCAAAGACTCAGCATTTTTTGCCAGCATTCCGAGTGTGTAGAGAGGCTGCCGCCTGCGAAGGTTAAGTATCAACTGTGATGAGCCCTTTCTACAGGCATTCAAAAGAAAAAGCCCTAGAACCAGATTTTTCAGATTGCCTGCTATCTCCTAGTGTTCACAACTGAAGATCCCGAGAGCAGATGTTAGCAGCCTCGTTAGGAGGTGCTGTAAGGATCCAGTATGACACGATGAGGCACAGAACAAGGTAGGAGCAGGGGGCGGTGAGGAAAAGCAAGTCAGATTCTATGTGTGTTTTGAAGTTTCAGCAGGTGCACAATGACCTTTTTTTTATTGATTATTTGGAAATCTCACATCATAGCCCTGACTGCATTCACCTCCAGTCTTCCCACGTCCACTCTCCCCTGTGTCATCACCCTTTAACCCACCTCCCCCCAAAAAAAGAAGGGGGGGAGGAAAAAAACCAAAACAAGTCCATTTTGCGTTGTTCATATACTCACTGGAGCTTGGTCATATTCCTAGTGGACCTGCCCCTTGCAGGAGAGATGGCCCCACCCCTCACCAGCAATCACAGTTCTCCTTGGCTGTCGGCTTCCCATCTGACTGTAGGCAGAGGAAGATTTTCTTTTTCTCTAAGTGGTCACAAAAAGGCATGTTAATGGTGTGCTGTGGCCTTAGGAGGCACAGGCGCCATCTTTGGATGCAGACCCTGCTGGGTGCACAGAGAGAGAGCATGGGGTCTGGGACAAGAGCCCACACAACAGTTGGGAAGGAGTGGGCAGCAGGTTCTGTGTTGAAAGCAGGTTTCCTAATTTATTAAATAGGGTTAGCGAAGACACGAAGCTACGACCACCACCAGATGACTTGGTGTAAAGAAGGTGCCTGCCTGCCATGCTGATGTTACCAGTTCAGTTCCACACACACATACTGCGCTGACGCCTGCAAGTTCTCTTCTGATCTCCACATGCTAACTCACAATAAGCAAGCAAACAGATGTAAAAGAAACTAAAAAAAAAAAAAAGACA
Source organism: Pachyuromys duprasi (assembly GCA_028658305.1). Taxonomy (NCBI): domain Eukaryota; kingdom Metazoa; phylum Chordata; class Mammalia; order Rodentia; family Muridae; genus Pachyuromys; species Pachyuromys duprasi. The sequence goes on along the minus strand of CM053763.1, from coordinate 72,409,766 downwards.
TCTTTTGGACTCATATGAATGCAGTTGGCTTTATATTAATATTATATTAACCATTCTATTAATCTGCCATCACGGTTTTAAAAGATCATACCTGCATTCTTATAAAAATGTGTGTACGCTTCCTAATATCACAGGGTCTCCTCTAGTTCCTTGGGGCAGTATGTTTCTCCCTAGATAGACAGGTATCTTCGATAGAGTATCTCCCAAAGGCCTTCCATACGAACAACATGCTTGCCCCTGTTTTATCGGATTTTAAATTATTATGGAGCAGGCACAAGGTGTTTGTCTACCATAGTTGGCTTTGATGTTTGCAGCTGGTGATTTTCATGAATGTACCAAGTTCTTGATGACGGCCTTATTGCTCCCTCCCACATCCCAGGGCTCCTTCCTCACTCCGTAGTGGGAGAGAGCTGGGGATGGAGGAGGGCTGTCGTCTTTCAGTCGTATGCAATCCCAAGGATTAAAAGTCAACTCGACTATTTTGAGAGCTCTCTCATGGGAGGAAGGAGGATGACAGCGCACTTTGTGACACGAACTATCGCCAACGGGTTGGACATTAACAACAGAGAGAAGCGGGCAGTTGCCGTGATTACAGGAGTTGGGTTCTTGAGCCAGGGAAAATTCCACTTCAAAACTGCAGGGAAAAGTGGCCAAAACTTGCGGCGTCACACAGCACATGCGGAACCAAGACGCACCAAGCAACAGCAGGGCTCCGCCTCCTACTTCCCGTGGCTGGGATTTCAGTTCATTGAGTAATCCGAAGGTGTGGATGCTATTTTCGTCTTTGTCTGCTTTCCTGGCTCCCCAGTCTGTCAGTTAGGGCTGTGGCAGGATGCCGGGGGATCCTTCAGTCCTGCAGCTAGCTTTCCATATTCAGCAAAGCAGGCTCCTCAGCACGGGTGGGCCAGAGCTAGGGGGCTGAGAACCTGTGGACTTACTACACCACCCCCATCTCCTTACACCCTGCTCGGGCCCGGTAGAGCTCACTATTGAGTGGTCAATGCCATGTTTTGTTTTGTTTTTTCAGCACTTAGTTCTGAAGTCTGTAAGGCACAGAGGCACACTGGGACTTATTCAGTTTTGTTGAGCTGGCTCTTTGAAAGCTGTGGCTTGGGAACTTGACCTGTCTGATTTCAGCCTCCATGTTGTTCTTAAGGAAAGACCTTGGGTAGATAAATAGAAAAATACCGCTGTTAACAGCAATTGTTAGAGAAATTTCTGGAAGCACATGGCCATCGTGACTGTTTTTTTGCTTTGTTTGTTTGCCTGTTTGTTTGTTTTATAAGAACTGATCTGATGCAGGCCTGAGTGCTACCGAGATAGAGAAGAGAGGGATCACAGCCCCCGTTTTGTGTTTAGCTTCTTAATTGATGGATAAAACAAGTAATGGTGCTCCCTGGCAGTCTGCTATGGAGATCATCCCTTCTAGGATGTAACTGTGTGTGTGTGTGTGATGATAAACAAATTTTCTTTTCAATGTGTGTGTGTGTGTGTCAGTGTTCGTTCATGTGTTGGCAGGTGCACATGTGGAAGCCAGAAGAAAACCTGCTATTCCTCAGGTGCCATCTACCATGCTTTTGTTGTTTTTCTGAGGCCTACTGCTCATAAATTAGGCCAGCCTGGCTGACCACTGAGCCCCAAGGATCTCTATCTTCACCCCTAGTGCTGGGGTTACAAATGCCTCTCAGATCCCCGTACTTACATAGCCATCGCTTCGTGGACTGAGCCATCTCTCCAGTCCCAACACATTTTCCCGCCTGGGCAATTGCTGAACTTTCTTCAGTGGCCGTGGCTAGCTCTGCTCTCCAGAGACAGAATTCTCAAGAAGTAGCTCAGGAGCCAGTGTGCTGGCTCAGGGGATCAGGGGGACACTGGCTGCTCCATCTCTAGAACACACAAAGTGGAAGGTGAGAACTGGCTCCCACAAATTGTTCTCACACTTCCGCATGTGAGCCATGGCCCATGAGCGTGTGTATGTACCTGCACACACACACACACACACACAATAAATTAATAAGTAAATGTTTTGTTTTTAAAAAAAAAACTGTCTTGAATTGTCCTCACCATTGACTTAAGAGCCTGGAATTCACGGCTTAGTGTTCTGAGCCCTAGGGGGACATGTTTTTGTGTTACTTAGCTGTAGCACTCCTAAACAGTGACTGACAGCTTAGGCTTTTCTAGCATGTCAGAGGCAGTGTGGCTGGGGGAATCGCAGTCCCCAGATGTCCCTATTTTTTATTTTTTTACTGTTCAAATCGTGCCTTTGTCCTGACTCAACTTTTATAGCATGGGCCTTGCTCCCAGGAAAGCTTCTCAAAGTTTCTATTCACAGCTTCCTTCCCACCAGATAAAGGGGAGCTGGCTGTGTCGAGCGTGACCCCCGAGGACACACTTGTTCAAGCTGAGACACTGCTCCTTTGCTCAGTCAAGGGTGAAGGAGTGGCTTTGCTGGCCTAGCAAGTCATGTACTCAGGTTATGTGTTTTGTCCCCCACAGGTCAGCCACCATCCACCGATCTCCGCCTGCCATGCCGAGTCTGCGAATTTCGTTTTCTGGCAAGGTAATTTGCTGATCTTTCTGACCTCTGCACTCAGAGCACTGAAGATTTTGTTTTCTCCAGGGATTGTTCAGTGCCTGCAAAGGTCAAAAGTGGTCAGGAGACTTGCCCTTCCTAGAGAACAGTGATTGACACTTAGCATGCACTCATTGGCAGTTATTTACTTGATTATTAATGGATGCTAAGAATTCAGGTCAATTGTGGGTTTTTTTTTTTGCCTCAGTTGGAAAATATTAATTTTGCCTCTTAACTAACCTATTCATTTTTCCTTCTTTACCTGAGTCACCATGGTTCCTTCTCAGAGCGTTTCCTCCGTCTCACTCTGTAACTTCTTGGAATGCTTCACTTCCTGCCGGAGTTGTGGCATTCCCTGCCGTGGTATAGACAGCAAATGGGTTTCTTTCTTTTTAAAAATTTAAATTTTGATTCCAAAATTACATTTGACACCTCTGACTTCTATTCCTCTTTGTTTTTATGAATATTTTTAACCCACTGAACTTCTTCCATTTATTTAGTATCTGTGTGTGCGTGCACAGGTACATGCCTATGGGGCTTTCCCCTCTGTCATGTGACTCTAAAGGATGGACCTCATGTCCTTAGGCTTGGTGGCAAGCACCTTTTCCTGCTGAGCCATCGCGCTGGCCCCTTGGGGCATTTTTGTTTTGTTTTTAGTGTTATCTGTTTGGAGGCTTTCTCCTGTGTTTCCTGTGGTTTCATCCTGCGTTATTTTGCTTTTGGCTGGCTTTGTTCTTGCTGTTCCCTGGAATGTAACACAAAGGTTTGGGAAAGGCAAACGCTCCCACCACTGAGGTGTAGTCTTAGCCCTTCTTTACATTTGGGGGATTGTTTTGAAATTGATGTTACTAAATGAAATTGATGTTACTAAAACTTGGATTTAGAGATAGGGGACATGGAAAGTTGTTCTAAAAATAATGCTTCAGATTTTTCCTAAATGAGTTAGTTTTGTTAAATTTTCTTTTATTCAAAGGGTTGGAGTACAGAAAGAGAAATTGAGTATTCCAGGGTTTTCAAGAAGTTGAGCATATTTCGTGTGTGTGTGTATACATTTTTTTACACACATATATGTGTGTGTTTGATTGTTAGAGACAGAGACTCATGTAGTCCAGAGAAGCCTCAAATTCACTATATAAACTTCCCAGACTAGGCTGCCTTGCCGCTTGCTACCCTCCCAGCTTCACCTCCCAGAGGACCGAACTTTGGACATTGTGCATGTTCTGCAGTCACCAGCTGAATCACATCTCCAGTTCCTAATCAACTTTAAAAACATTTTCTTTACTACAGTGCTGTCATTTGCTTCCTGTGTTGCCTGTCTGCATACGTACGTAGGTACGTACGTGTGCACATGTCTTCGTGAGAGTTGAAGAGCACGCTGTCACACTTCCCAGGCTCCTGCTCCTTTGCCCACTTCCTCTGTCTGGAGGCTGTCAGGATGGCTAGTTGACAGTTAAAAGTCAAGTGTTGTTGTTTTTCTCCCTTCAATCTTTGCTACTGATGCTTAGTATTAAACATTGAAGCATCGGCTGAGATTTCTCTACTTTTCACTAAAACCCTCTGGAAACATTTCTCATAAGGCTCCTAAGCTCCTGCCTGATACAGCTCATTGGCCTTGTGGGTGCTTCTCTGTTTTCATAAAGTCTGCACTTTTGTTTTCAACAAGAGTGCCTTCTCAAAGTCGTCCCTGAAGGCTCCGTGTTACCCATATTCCTCCTCACCCTTTTCTGGACGATTCTACCTGCTTCCGAGGTTAAGAATCCAAGGTTGAATCTCCTCTTTTCTTCTCACATTTCTCTGCCATTTAACTGGGTTGCTTAGATCATTTACATTTGTTGTGACTAAATATATAGGTGATTTAAGTGAGCCTTGGTTTGATTTGTCAAATCTGTTTCTTCTTCACCCTTTTTCTCTTTTTTATGCCTTTTGAATTAGTTGAATACTGTCTATGTCCATTTTCTCTCTTTTGTTTGATTATATCTATAGCTCTTTGTTTCATGCCTTAGTTGTTACTTCAGGGTTCATATTATGTATCTTTAAGATGCTATAGTCTGCCGTCAACTGGCATTATTATATACTAGTTTAGATGTGGTAAGAAACATAGCAAAGTAAGCCTGACCTTGGCGAGATTTTGATACAAATTTAGCAATGCTTTATGATCCTGGCTCAGATCCGATTCTCCCTTTTTCAGTTTTCAATGCCAATTTTATTGAGAAATATTCACATACTATATTGTTTACCCACTTAAAGCATATAACTTTGAGGTTTGGGTTTTTTTTTTTCAGGGGTGGGGTAGTTAGTTCAAGACAGGATTTCTCTGTGTAGTCCTTCCTGGCTGTCCTGGACTAGCTTTGTAGACCAGGCTGGCCTTGAACTCACAGAGATACACACCTGCCTCTGCCTCAAAGAGTGGTGGGATTATAGGTGTACACCATTGCACCCATCATGGTTTTTTTTTGTTGTTGTTGTTGTTGTTTTTTAATTAGCACAGTTAATTTTAAAATGGTTTCATCACTCCAAAACAGCTTCTGTAGCAAATACGCTCTCACGGGTTCCTTTACACTCACCGTCTGCAGTATTTCACGAAGGGCCGTCTCACCTCCCTCCTGGACCCGAGCTGTGCTAACCTCCCTGCGTCTGCCCTCGTCCCTGACCGCTCTTCTGTCTCGCCACATCAACAGGGCAGGGCAGCTTCCCGTTCTAGTTCTCCCTTCTCTCTCTGGGTGCCGGCAGACACGGCTTGTCAATTCTCCCTTCCTTTCTCACTTCTCCGTTCTCCATTTTTACTTCTTTCCTTCTGAGCCCCCTGCACCACAGCTGTGGGCCCGACCCACCTCGCTCCCGATTATGCCCTGAGCAGCCACGGCAGCCGCTTCTCTTATTGGCCTTTCACCCATCCTGCCCATACTCTCTGTATGGCTTTGTCTTTTTTTTTTTAATCTAATTACACTGGTTCCGTAAATATTTTCAATTCAAAAAGGACCTAATAGGTAGGCTTGCAGAACCCACGTTTTCCTCAGTCTGACTTTCTACTCCTCTTAGATGATTCAGACCGACAGGACAGAGCCACACTGGTCTCCCTTAGACCTCTAACCCCTTAAATACCATTTTCCCAATGCCCGATTTCCCTATGCTCCACGAACTCATTTGTGTTCTGCAAAGCCCTATTTCCGAGGCCCTTTCTGACAAGCCTCTTTCAAGGCCTTCCTCAAACAATCCAGCCACCCTTCTGCCCTCTCTCCACCTCATGCCGCAGCACACTGGGATGGTCTGTGGCCATGAGGCCACAGCTTGTGTCACCTCACTCTGAGACTGTTGACTCTGTCAGGAGGACTCGGCTCCTGATTCTGTTTTGGGTACCCAGTCGGCATCTCTAGTATAAGAACAGTGACCTCCATTAGAACCAACTTGACTGTGACAGTGAAAGGAGTGACCAGTCGTGTGTCCAGCCTGAGGTCCCTGATCCATCTAGCTGTCTTGTTCAGTATATGATATTTGATATCTCATTTCAGATGTGAGGTGGAAAAACAAATTCTGGGGTAAATCCATGGAAATTGTCCCGATCGGCACGACCCATGTGATTCTGCCTGCGTAAGTCCCTCTGCGTTAGGAATGTTAGGTCTCAGTCCAGAGACCCATGTAGGGGCAGGATGCCCACCATCCCTCTGGTTTGGAGACAACGCTTTTCTCTTTGACTCCACCTGGCAGTGAGTTCAGGTAGCCCCTCCTGGTAGGCTCACACTCTAGTGTTTCCTCTCGCTGGATGGAAATGCCTCCTTCAGAGCACAGATCTTGAAGCAGAGGCTTTTAAAAAAATTCCTTTCTGCTTACTTTCAAGATGAAAGGTAATTTTTCCTTTATCACCATGGTCCTGCCTCACTGTCAGAATGCCCTCAGAGTCAGACAGGGCTTTCTTTATATAGGCATTGCCAATAGCAAAGTGATGGTGAGTCCAGGACTCCAGGCCAGGCTGTCGGCAATCACCTGCTGTTGTGCCCTTTCATAACATGACGGTTGGGTGGGCTGCCACACATTTCTTGTCACTAGTGCCCTCACCTGCCTCATAGGACATAAGGAAAATTAGACAGACGTTATGTATAAAGCTCTTAAAATACTGCTTGTTCTTTCCTCACAGTTGTTGTCTAACTCTGTAAGCAATGCCTGAGTTCTTGCTCATGGGAAAGAGATATAAGTAACATGTGATTAGTAAAGTGTGGGAGCCTGGCCACCACCCCATTGAATCTACTGTTTTCCCTTCTCTAGTCAGGCAGCTTCAGACATGTCCCCTGAAGCTGTCAATGGAAGGGGTGGCTGGTGGTCCAGGAGGCAACCCTCTTGCTAGTGCGACCCCTGGTGCCGTCAGGAGGTAGGAGGTTGACTGCTGAGGTGTCTTCTGGGTTAAGAGCCTCAGCCCACCTGTCACTCGGAGCTTCGTTTGACACAGGGTCTGCAGATGAGGGGATGGGTGGTTCTTTCCCTGCCTCATAGAAAGTCAGATGGCCCGATGCATCTGCGGCTGCCTCTGCTGGGAGTCATCTCTGACTCACTGTTCTCTTTCAGTTTTGGAGATCACTTTGAGTGGAACAAAGTGACCTCCTGCATCCACAACATCTTAAGCGGACAGCGCTGGATCGAGCACTATGGCGAGATTGTCATCAAGAACCTGACTGACGACTCCTGCCACTGCAAAGTGAACTTCATAAAGGTACCTTGAGTGAGCCGAGCTCCGGTGCCGCAGGGCCAAGGCAGGGCCAGGTGCTGGGGGATACTGGCCTTGCAGGCCCAGGGCCTTACATGCCTCTCCTACCATCTGCCCTCAGTGCAGAGACTGGGAGACTCTTTCATGAGATGACACTTGACCACGACACAGATACAGGAAGATATCATGCTAAGTGGATAAACCAGTCATGACAGGATACATTCTATATGATTCCAGTCACGTGATTCCCTACAACAGACAAAGGGGCATGGGGGGTGGTTATCAGGGCCCAGGTGGAAGGAAGGATAGGGAGGGAGTTTATGTGTCATGGGTTTGGAATTTCTGTTTGGGAAGATGAAAAAGTTCTAGAAATAGATAGTAGTGACAGTTGTACAGCGTTATAGAATGCTGTACAGTTATAGATGCTATATAGTTGAGGTGTGCGTTTAAGAAAGGTCAAAATGAAGCCAGACTTGGTGGCATGCACCTCTAATTCCACACTCAAGATGTTGAGGCTGGAGAATTGTGAGTCTGAGAGCAATCTGGACTGTATCGTAAGACTCTGTCATGGAAGAAAGAAAGAATCGGGTGAGGGACAGCAATGCTGGTCACGCCTTTCCTTGTGGCAAAAGCATGCTTCAAGAAAAGGCGCGACCAGCCATCCCCTTACCAAGGCTTTCCATTCACTTCCATCCTTTCAAGGAACTCTGCACCCTCTCAATGGCCCACAAGGCTCTGCACCATCAGCGCTGCCCACGCTCACCCGTGGAATGCACATGCTTACACAGTACACACGCGCGTGCGCCCACCGGCCACACTCTTCCCTGCTGCCCTCTCACCCGTCAGCCACTGACCACACTGGCCCTTCTTTCCTCGCTTCCTCCCCACAGGCCTCCCTCCCCAGGCCCTGATGTTACCACCTCACTCTGGCTTTCACCCTCACGATCAGATTTTCTTCAAGGCTTCTGTTACCCCGCTGGAGTTATTTCTGTCTCTCTGCTCTCCACGCCCTCATGCTCTATCCTTCCCATCCCCCACCCCCACCGCCACCCAGTTTCACAAGAGTAAAACCCTGGTCTGTCCTGTTCATCCTATAGCCCTGGCTGTAGGAACCACAGAGCCCTGCTCAGAACATTCAGAGATAGATAGAAAGGGCGGCAGATTCGAGAAAAGAATGTAGAGTCTCTCCTCAAATTCCTTTATTTGAGCCCCACCCCTTTCTCGCCCTCCTAGACTCTTCTTTTAAAACTCACAGGTACATAAAGTAGCTTTAGAGCAAAACCCTTGTCAATGAATGTTTGCACTTGGCTAAGATCAACATCCCGAGCTGAGTGCAGCTTCATCCGGCCCTTCTCTGCGCCACCTGTCATCCACAGGGCACGTCTGTGAGGCTGATCAGGGCTCTTGCTGTAACGTATAAGTCAAATGAGGTTGGAGACAGACATAAAGCTAGCAAATCACAATGGCCCTACTTTGAAAGCATTGCCTTCTTGCGTTTCAGAAAGAAGCCCAAGGCAACTGGGGCAAGAATTTGTTCCCCTAATCCAGGAGGAGCAGCTGTCCACATCTTCCCAAAGCAGCATGCTCCCTGCCATGTCTGCACCTTGTGTGCCATTCTCCCTGTTCCTGCCTACTCGGGACCAGAGAAAGAATGAGATCATTTGGTAGAGTCAAACTCAGAGCAATCCTCCTGCATCCTCAGCCCTCAAAAGTGCTGAGATTACTGGTATACAGCACTGTGCCCAGCTTTACAGGAAAATGCTTGTTATCTGAGATGAGCATTGAATGTTGAAAGACTCTGGCTGTCTCCTCTGTGGCTTCCCAGCCAGACATCAACATCTCATTTGTTGGTAAATACTGTAAAGGGGGAGGGGGGACCCAGACCATTAAACCACTAAACTTATGAGTCTGGGCTCCTCTCTTCCCTGTCACTTTTAAGTGGCTGAAGAACCTAGTTTCTGATTTCTTTGTGCACGTCTCTAGTGCTGCTATATTCTACCCTGCCTTTGCACTTTACCAAAGCTTTGAAGGGGAGAAACCTAACCAGCAGAAAACGGCCTGGAAATGCCACTCAACTTTCCTGCTTTTCAAATACAACTTCAGTTTCAGCTGAAAATAGTGCTACAGCTTTTGATTTATGGAGGAATGCCTTCTGTTCATGAAGGTTTTTAAGGCTAGCCAGGTAGTAGGGGGAATTTCCAAAGCATCACCTCTAGGGAGTTAGCACTCCCTCTGCTGGCTGGCGAGTGGTACTGTGTGGACAAGACTGAGTTTATGAGCAGGGCTGAGCCAAGCTAAGCCCCAGGCAAAGCTGCCTCACAGACCACTGAGAAGGTGGCTTGTACAAGGACCCTGCAGTTGGATCAGGCCTAGAATGGAGGAAAATAGTAGAACTGCAATTTTAGGCAAACTCTTTAACTGGTTTGCAAATGACTATTTTCTTCAGGTAAAAGGAATTATAAGTTAACTTTAAATTGCAGTAATGAGAGCTCCCAGGCTTTAGAGTCACAGTGATATGCCTGGGGCAGCTGCAATCACACACCAATTAGCTATCTAGCCAGTGCGCTAGCTACTTAGCAAATACCTAAAAACTGAGTTTTGTGTTCCTCTGTTACATGAAGCAGAAGTAGAAAAAGCACATAGCTTCTATAAACATTCATTATTGGGTTACAAACTGCAAATAGTAGGTAACTGCAGTTTTTATTAAATAACAAAAAGGTTTTGCTTTTGTTTCTGTTTTTAAATCCAAAACCTAGGCAGGCTATGGGAATAGCTAGAAAGCCCAGAAATAAATCTGCATTTTCATACTTAATTTCTAAAAAGATTCCACTAAGACATGATAAGAAAGGGCAGTTGTTTTTCAATACTGCTGTTGGGGCCGTTGGATAGCCACATGTAAAAGAGGAAATATTTGCAATCTGATGCAGTGTTAAAATGCAAAAACATAAAATGGAACTTGACTCAGTTGCAAGAAAACAGTGGATAAACAGGGAACTGAGTGTGGTAGTTCAGCCTGGTACGACCAGTCCAGTACCTTTAACTCAGGGGACTAAAGCAGGAGAATCACTGTAAAAGCGCTATGACAGGGTCCCCTCTCAAACCAAGCAGATGCTAGCTAAAGTGCAGCGAGCCAGGCTTGAAAAAAGGCTTTTGCTGCAGGCCTGAGCATATGGTTTTGGACATGTCCCTAAAAGTCAGCCATGCAGGCAGCCAACAGATAGGTGAATGGATGGATACTCAGGATCATGAGGCATCCAGGAAGTGCACATCAAAACCGCTGTGAGACATCACCTCGTTGCCTCTTAGAATAGCTGTCAGCAAAAAGATGAGAAGGCCTGAAGAGAAGGGAACCCTCAGACATGGCTGATGGATATGAATTAGTGCAGCCATTAGGAAGAATAAACTTCCTCAAAACGCTGAGCTTCTTTGGGACCCTGCAGCCCCACTCCTGAGTAGACAGCCAAAGGACATGAAGTCAAGACTCCCAGAGCCATCTGCACTCCCCTGTCCCCCACAGCACTGTTCACAAGAGCAAGGAGAGGACCATCCCAAAGGCTGTCAGCATATAGTTAGGGCGCAGAAGGACATGGAATACTGCTCACCCGTAGAAATGATGACACCCTGTCATTCACAATGTGTACATAGATGAGTGTGGTAGATACCATGCAAAGTGAAATAAGCCCAGCCCATAAAAATTCCACATGACCTCATCTGTGGGTGGAACTGAAAAAAAATTTGACTCCTAGAAGCAGGAAGTAGGATGGTGGTTACCAGAGGTAGGGGTAAGGCCTAAGGGAAAGTACTGATCAAAGGATACAGTATTTCTTCAAAGTCAAGAGAGCCTGTTAACAGTGTATCTCTACACTTAAAAATTGCCAACCGGTTTTTTTTAAGTGCTCTCACCTGAATAAATGTGAGGTAAACCTTGCTAATTGCTTGAGTTAGCCATTCCTCAGTGCGTATATATTTCGTCATTTTGTACGTGATGAAAAGATATTTGTATTTTCTACTAAATAAACAACCCATAACTAGCCATATAACAAATACTCTTATGGCTTTTTTTTTTCTTTGCCCTGACACGTGGTTATCATGAAGTCAAGGTTAACCCCAAATTTGACTTGCAGCTCAGGATGACCTTGAACTTCTGAGCTGGCTTGTCTTCCTCACAGAAGAGCACCCCTGGGCCCGGCCCTGGTTCTTTCTCTCGCTTCCTTTTTCTCTACTCAATCCCTATAATAAGTGAGTGCCCGAGTCCTACCCAGGCTGTTCTCATTTGCACCCTAGGCAAAATACTGGAGCACAAATGCCCACGAGATCGAAGGCACGGTGTTCGACCGCAATGGGAAGGCTGCACACCGGCTGTTTGGGAAATGGCATGAGAGCATCTACTGTGGCGGTGCCTCCTCCTCCACGTGTGTCTGGAGAGCACGTGAGTGTCCACCGGACCCCAAGCATGCAACAGATGAGTGGTTGCCAGGGAGCAGGCAGGCTGAGTGCTCCCCTGTGTGTCTGGCTGTCCCCTGCCTGAACCGGGTTGGTGGTGCTGGCCTGGCTGTCACACCCTTGTCTTGCTTACAGTAGCTTCTCAGCTTGACTGCCAGGTTCTGCTCTGGGTTTTGAGGGCCTCAGAGAGAAGCCAACTGCCAATGCCAAGGTGGCCTGGTGGGTTCTTGGGGCTCACACATGCGACTGTAACAGGCCTTGCTGGAATGACAGCAAAATGAGAGTAATTCTAGAGCAAGAGCAAAGTGTCACCAGAAAAACAGAGGGAGGTAGGCTTTCCAAAGCATGCAGGCCCAACCCTGGCAGCCACCCTGGTCCCCCTAGTAATCCCAGAAGGACAGTGCTCCTGGAGCAACTTTGTCAGGAAAGCTGTGGAGCTCAGGCTGCACCAGCAACCCCTTCATCCCTCGGTCTGAAAAGAGCTTGGCTCCAAGTTGGAGTTACTTTATTCAACCATTGTCCTGAGATAAGGGCTTTAAGGATGGATGTTAGTTGGTCAAGGAAGGGAGAGTAGGCTGTGGGCTGAGGTTGGGAGGAAAGGAAAAGGAAAACCTCTTTGTGGGTGCCTTAAGCCACGGGCCCCTGTGCCATGATTTAATAATAAGTTGAGGGTGATGGCCCCATGCTGTTTCCTGTGCGGCCTACTGGTGTCAGAGACACAGATCCAAGGGGAAGCATTATACTACCCGTGTTTCCTCCCGTGTCTGTAGATGGTCGTAGCAACTCAGTATCACATCACCTCATAGCCAGATGAGAAAGAAGCAGGGAGGCAGGGGAGGAGACTAAGGAGCAGCTGATCCTGCACCGCCCTTTTCTCAAGAATGAAGCATCTCCTAGGCTTCCCAGCCAGCCTGTTCTCCCAGCACAGCAGCCTGAAGTGGCTCCCAACCCATCCCCATGCCAACTGTGGCCAGCAGGGAAGGCTCAGCTCACCTGAACTTGGCCTGTGAGCTCCCTTGGCCCATGTTGAAGGAAGTGAGCATCTTTCCCCCGGTGGGTTGGCATCTCTGGTGGCTCCCGTGTTCAAGCTTAGGTACACAGAGAACTGGATCAGCTGCCAGTGGGACTTGAAAAGCTCCAACAAGGATGTCTGTGGCAAACATCACGGAGGACATGTGTGTGTGTGTGTGTGTGTGTGTGTCTGTGTGTGTCTGTATGTGGTGTGTGTCTGTGTGTGTCTGTGTGTGTCTGTATGTGGTGTCTGTGTGTGGTGTCTGTGTGTGTGACCAGCAGGTGTTAAGACTGTAAGGGGATTTCTTGAGTCTGCATTGGTTCTCCCTGGTGTATACCCAAGTCACAGCTGAGAGCAAAGTTAGGGCGAATTAGAACCTAACGTTCTACCCCTGGGATGTGAGATTTTAGAGGCTTGTGAAAAGAGAGACAAGGAGGAAAGAAAAGACTAACTGCCCTCAGGGAGTTCAGCGCTGTTGCTAATGCTACAATCCCAGGAGTTTACCCTCTCTGCCTGAGGGTCTCCTGCAGTGGAAGTGCAGTGGTTAAGAAAAGGCCTAGTGGGTTTCTTTAATTGATTTTTAGAACTTTATTGTGCGTGAGTGCAATTGTGTAATATCGGTGCAGGGATGTGCATGCCCTAGCACAAATGTGGAAGTCAGGGCAACTTTGTGGAGTCAGTTCTTTCTACTGCGCAGGTTCTGAACTCAGGTAGTACTGAGTGGCATCTCACTGGGCCCCGGGAGTGTACATTTGAATAACAAATTCTGTGCCAGCTCAGACAATACAGATGCTTCACGGCACTGAATTAATTCACTATAGGACCAAAGCAAAGAGACCATATCTCTGAGACTGAAAACTCAGAAAAATCCATGGAGAAATGCTCAGTAGCTGTTTGTTAGTCAGAATATTTTAATAGAAACAGAACAGTCTAGAGCTAGAGATAAGACATAGCGGGTCTGAGATGAAAAAGGTGAAGGAATTAAACTAACATGAATGAATTGCAAATTAGACCCGGGTGGTTTATTTCTCTTTCAGATCCCATGCCAAAAGGCTATGAGCAGTATTACGGCTTCACACAGTTTGCGTTAGAGCTAAATGAAATGGATCCATCGTTAAGGTCTTTGTTACCACCCACCGACACTCGGTTCAGACCAGACCAAAGGTAAGGATTTTTCCCAAAGATCGTTCTCTCCAGAGACATTAGAAACAATCTACAAAAAAAAAAAAAAAAAGTGTTCACAACTGCCTGGCCACCCGGCCACCCAGAGCCTGATATGGGTCCTGTCATCAGGAGTACAGGGACAGTGGGGACTTGAAGCAGCTGCCTCAGAGGGACATGAAAGGAAAGATTGCTATGTGAGAGTTAACTTTTTTAAAGCCTCAACGACATGGTAAATACAAGTGCAAAACCAAATTCAAAGATAAATGATCAGCATAAATCTGTACATAAGCCTAACAGTGTGGCTTTGTTCCAGAAAGCAGTAAGATATCACTCAATAGGGAGAAAATGGACTTGGGGAAATGAACAGTTCATAGGCAAGAAACTCAAGTAGTCCTTAAACATGGAGAGAAAACCAGGTGAAAATACCATTTCTTCGATTGGCAACGTGCTATACTATAAATTAATACTTTGTGTGTAAAATATAATATAAAAGGGGGAATATAAATTGCTTTAACTTTCCATAAAGTGGAGTTTCATAATATATCAATTAAAGCTTCACTCTTTTGTCCAACAATCCTAAGTCTAGAAGTTTCTCGAACAGACACACTTTTCTGTGTGTAAATGCTGGCTGTCCAAAGTCATTCAATCCAACACTAAGCTAAAAATAGTAGGACTAACCCAATGTGTGTGCGTAGAGCATGTTTGAAATAATTAGGGTACATCCACAAACCAGAATACTACACAGATATTAGAAATGCAGTGGTCCAGGCACTGCTGTGAAAAGGCCTCTAATATGTGTTGTTAAATAAAAAGCAAACAAAGCCATTTTGCCGCCATTTATGCTCTTTAAATGGAGGAAGGGATAAGAATCTGTTGTGCCGTTTGAAAAATATGTACCCAGGAAATGAGTAACGTGGGGTTCCTGTCGTGGGAGAACGAGGGAAGTAGAAGACCTCCTGGGAGGTGTCGACCCCTGGATCTCCCGGTCATGGGAGGTGATCCTCCTTCTGCCTCAGAACGCTGCCTCGTGGCTGGGAGGAGGGACGGGATGGCGGGGATTTTTAGTATCCGGTCTTGTACGTAGAAGTGGTTGGTGGTTCTTTCCCAGTGAATAGGCCTTTTCTCCTTCCCTCACTCCCCAGGCTTCTAGAAGAAGGGAATGTGGAGGAAGCTGAGGTGCAGAAGCAGAGGATCGAGCGGCTGCAGAGAGAGAGGCGGAGGGTCTTAGAGGAGAACAGCGTGGAGCACCAGCCCCGGTTTTTCAGGTTTGCGTCTGGAAGGGTTGGTGGGGGCGGCCAGCCTTTTGGGACAAATGACAGCTTCTGCGTAGCCATTGCTGTCCTGAAACAGGATTGGTACCTTTCTCATTGCCTCCCTTGCTCCTTCCCAGTGTCTCCTTGTAGCAGAAGAGAAGGGACACTGTCAGAGCTGGTCCCAACATCCGGCCGCCTTCTTACATTTGCAGCTGGGCCTGGCTGCTGGCATAGACAGGTTTTACGTGATGACAGAATCAATCCGAGATGCCTGTGCCTAGAATCAGCAGTTCTGATACACGCATACTTGAGTTTGGTAGATCGGCTTGATCTTTACTTTTAAAATAATTTTTTGGAACCAGGTACAGGTGGCTTGTGATCACACTTGTAATCCTAGCATGGGGGAGGCTGAGGCAGGAAGTAAGAGGAAAGAGTTTGAGGCTAGCCTGGGCTACACTGTGAGAGCCTGTCGGTAGATAAGAGAGATGGATGGGTGGGTGGGTACATACATACATAGTTGAGAAGGTCTTGTTTAAAAGATACTTAAAATCAGAAAAGGTTTGTGAGCAACTACAGCCTTTTACCTTCTCTCTTCTCTTATTTTAACTGAGAAGAAACAGGCCCAGAGAGTAGAGAGGATTGGAAGAAGTAATGGAATGTTCCAGATGGGCCATCCTTCACCTGACCACCTGGCCAGAGCTCTGTGTGGTTGGGGGTTTTGTTGCAGCAGCCTATACAGCCAGTGGCTTATTGTTGTTTGGAGTGGGTCTGGGTCCGTTTATCAGTATGGACAGCAGGAGCAGCTGTCAGAAGGCTCTAGGGACTGATCTCAGGGCAGGAAAAAGGTCTATATTCTAAAATGCTGAGAGAGCCAGTCTTTGTGGCCCAGAATTGTAACCCTGACACTCAGACTGCAGCAGGAGGACTGAACAGTCAAGGCCAGCCTAGGCAAGCTAATAATGACAACATCAAACCTATGCCTCTAAAATAAATTAAAATAGCACCAAACGCATGCTTTGTTCCTAAGGAAGTTAGTGGCAGCCTAAGTGCCCATCCGTGAGCTGTCGTCTATACCCACAGTGGGACACCACTCAACTGTTTAAAAGGAATGAGGAACCACTGTTTTTGAGGTCACCAAGCTTACCTGTATAAAAAGCAGATGGTAGATGTTGCTGGCTTGGCAGGCCATAAGGCCTCAGGAGTTACTCAGAGCAGTTGTTCAACATAAAAGCAACCATAGGTAATTAATAGCTAAAGAAATGGGTAGGGCTGTGTTCTAGTAAAACAACATTTCAAAGATATGCAGGGCTGGGCACGTGGCTTGGTGGTAGAATTCTTCGATAGCATTCATGAGACCCTGGACTTGGTCCCCAGCATCACAAAACACACAAGCATTGGAGGCTGAATTGGGTCCTTGTTCTTGGTTTGCTGACTTACTGAGGAACAGTGAGGGTGGACACACTCCTTATTGTGTGAATGGTCTTCAGTACTGACTGTAGTGCCCAAGGGGTACAGCCCTGCCCAGAACTGTGAAAGGAAGAGAAGGCAGTGTGTGTAGCACACGTGAGTGAGTTTTCTCTGGCAGAAGAAATCTGACAACATTACTGTCTTGGGAGCAGATGAGGCTGGGAGGTGAGGCTACCCAGGAAGCGTTGGCTCTGTTTCCTTTTGTGCCTTCTGAATGTCGATCTGTGTAGCAGGGTCTCTTTCCCCAGATAGGAAACTAAGAGTTCTCTCTCAGAACTGTGGCAGTGCCCACTTCCTTTTTGTTTTGTTCTATTTGGCTTTATGCTAACGTAGACTCACTTTGATCAACCTAGTTGATTGTGTAGTATTTAGTCACTTCCAGTGTGGTGGTGTCAGCTCAGCTCTGTTTGTTGTACAGTACACAGGATGGACAAACACACACAGACACATGCCACACATACACAGAGAGAAAGAGAATGAGAGACAGACACAGAGCGAGACACACAGACACAGACCACACATACACAGAAAGAGAACCAGAGAAAGACAGACACACACATACACAGAGAGAAAGTGAAAGAGAGAGACACACACATACCACACATAAACATAAACACAGAGAGACAGACACACAGATACACAGACTCACAGAGAGAGACAGACACACACCACACATACACAGAGAGAAAGTGAGAGACACAGAGAGACAGATACATACCACACATATACTTACACACAGAGAGACAGATAGACATGCAGACACAGAGAAACAGGCATATGGGTACATATCACACACACACACAGAGACATACACATACTCAGAGACAGACACAGAAAGAGACAGACACACACACAGAGACAGACACACAGACACATACCATACAGAGAGAGAGAGAGAGATGTCCTCTCACCTTCCCAGCTTCCGGGCTTAAGTAAATGTCAGAAGTAAAAAATGGCTGCCGGCCTACTAACACCGCACAAATACTCAAACAGCAGGAAAGATGAACTGATCTGGAATGAGAGAAGGAAATCAAGGGGAGGAGGGAGACAGAGGATGTGATAGCAGAGTCTACAAGAAGCTGTCTCATCTCTCCCAGGAAATCCAGCGACGACTCTTGGGTGAGCAACGGGACCTACCTGGAACTGAGGAAAGACCTTGGGTTTTCCAAACTGGACCATCCTGTCTTGTGGTGAAAGAGTAAAGAAGAGAGATATATTAGTGAACTTCCCCACATCTGCTTCTGGAAGCAGCACACACTTGTGTTTGTATGTTTAAGAGATAATGTCTAAAATGATGGTTTGTGCTTAGCTTAGCATTGTAAGTACTGAAGTATATATTTTCTTCAGTAAGTTTCTTTACAATTTCAAGTGTTATAATGATTGTTTATATGAATGTAGAACACCTCGGTATTTCTTTTTATATATAAACTATTTAATAAAAATGAAAGATTGAATGTTAATGTGTGGGTTAAGAAAAGATTTAACACTAATTTTCCAAAGGTAATGGGAAAAAATCAAATTTATGCCTTATAAAATCACACTGGAGAAAAAATCTCCCAGGTGCATTAAGAACTAAAGAACGCCCAGGGTTGATCACCCATGCACTAGCTATCCAGTTTTAATTGGTAGCTGGGATATCTTTTTGCCTCAGACAGCTCTTGAGTTGTTCAGACAGAACAATTCTGCTGGTGCTGAAGTACCAAGAATATTTTCATTTGCATTTTAGTGGCTAAGGAATCTAAGGTTAGTGGGAAGCGCAGTTTTTACGTAAGGTGTGGGCCTCACCCATCTGGAAAGGGAAGCCTTCTCTCCTTGTAGTTGGATCCCTCCCTTAGAGACACTGCGTTAATCAGAAATTCTTTCTTAACTCGGTGTCTTGATAGCGTCCTGGGAGGCAGCAGGCATTCCATTTTTACTCAGTGAGAGCGGAATCCTTAACAATTTAAGAAACTACTTTCAGCCCCCTGCTCCATCCCCTGGCTTGCAAGCCCTCCTATTGGCCCCTATTGTGGATGAAAATGTCTCTCATTTAGTACAAGGCATATAGTAACAGCCCACAGCAGTTTGACCTTCTCAAACTTCAGTCACTGGTGGCTTTAAATAACCTGGCATGTCTTCTCCCTCGCAGCTTTGGTATTCTCTACCTCTTACTGAGACCCGTACTTTCAACCTTGTACAGACAGTTTGACCATCTGCCTTATAGACAAGCGTCCAGCATTGCTGTTCTTCTGCGTCGTCCTCTGAGAAAACTGCAAGGGTCTTACGTCTTTCCTCTCTTCTCGTTTGTAATACTCTGAGTTCTGCAACTGTCTCAGATAGGAGCTACCAAAGGGAAACCACTGTTCTGTGTCTTACGTCAAATCACGATAATAGACTGTATGAAGCAGCCGAATTGTGTTATGAAAACAGTTCTGACTTCTGCCCAGAGCACATTAAAACCAAAGCCTGATTGTTAAGCCTTTGACTGGAGTGTCTGTAGCTATTCTATGAAACATTGTGTGTAATAGTCGGGTAAAGAGGTTCCTGTAGAACTTGTTTGTGGGGGCCTGTGATAGCAGCTCAGCAGGTAAATGCATTTACTGGGTAAGCCTGGCACTGAGGACAGTCTCCAGTACCCACATAAAAGGTACAAGGAGAGAACTGGCCTCAGAGTGGACCTGTGGCATGGCACATTACCAGCTGGATGACACAGGGTTTTCACAGTGGGCTGTGGAAGGGGAGCCATTAGTCTCTGGAGTCTACAAGGGTCTTGTCATTTAAACAGCTCATTAAATATTGGTCCTTTTATTCCATTTTATGGAGACATCAAGAAGAACACAGTGGGAATCCCATTTCCATTTCTAAGCAGCTGGACGGTGCAGCCCGATTCTTCAGCTCCTGTTTGTCCTTTTCCTTTTCAAGTGCTGTCCACGTTCTGCTCACAGATGTGGGAAGAGGGCTGTAGATTTAGGGGGTCTCAGTGGGGAAACAAATCTGGTGTGCACAAAGAGAGGATAAATGTGGGATTTTGGTAACATTGGCTGTTAAATGGGCCTTCTCGAGAGCCTGGCTCAGAGAAGAAGTAAAAACAATGAAAACAAACAAAAAATAATAAAAAATGTTCCCCTGGAATGGGCCCTGCCTTACGGCACCAGTTGTTTGAAATTTCTTAAATTATCTCATGGTGTGATTTCTGTTGACCTCAAGCTCTATTTTGGAATCACACAAGCAGCTGGCCCAAACGTCACCTCTGTAGTCACCTTACTTGAATCAGGGATGGGAATAAACAGACTATGTTCTGGGACCATGTGTGAATTCTTTAACTCACCGCAAGCATCTGGATAAAGGGCTTTCTGAAATGCAGATAATCAGGGGAGGGGGGTGCGTGCTGAATCTTAAAACTCCCTTCAGGAAGGAGGGTCCGGTCCAACACAGCAAGTTTGTATGTCCAGGGTTTGTGTTTGTATGTCCAGGAAAAGAGAACTGTGGTATTGTTTTGAGAAGAATTAAGATAATTTCCTGGACTCTTTCTCAGAAACATCACACCAAACACTGTACCACTTGATGTGCGTGTTTCAGCTCCTCATTCTAACTGTCCCATTTCAAGATTACGGTAAGTTACAGATACTTTCTCGACAGTGCTGCCTTGTGCTAACCACATGCTGCACTTCATGTGTTACTCCCTTTTCAGTACTCACTACCCCAGACTGCGAGGCATCGTTAAGGAATGAGCATCTTCAGTGTTGCGAAGGAGGGCCCAGTTCCCTCCACAGGTCCTGGGATGCCTGAATGCCTGTCTTTCAAAGATGGTGATAAGGGCCTCGGTGCAGCTTGCATCTGCAGTTCCGGATGCTAGGACCCTAGGATGCTTCTAGTACTAAAGAGATCAGTTCACCTCCCCAGACACGGGGTTGGGTACTAACTAAGTAGCTGCAGTTCACATTCCAGACACCAGGGGGAGTCTGGTACTAACTAAACAGATGCAGTTCAACTCAGACTCAGGAGGGTTCTTGTTCTAAACAGATGGGGGTTGGCTTTAGGTCATAAAAACAATACCTGCTAAGTAGCAAGAATGCCTCATCAGTCCCCGCCCCCCCCCCCCAGTCTTCCAGTGCCTCTGGGAGCCTCTGAGTGAAAACTACACAAACTGTTAGCTCAGTTTAGGCTTCTGCTTTCCTCATACCCTCTTTTTAATTACTTCCAATAAATCATTTGCTCAGCTTTCTAGCATTGTCTTTCATCTGCATTTGCCAGATTTATGATGAGTTGTTTTACTCAACCCTTAGAGATGTCAAGCCAAAAAGAGAAGTATGGCTTGCTTTGCTTTCTAATGGAGGCCTACTGTGCATACTACAAGCTCTCTCTGATGGCCTGTAGCTATTCTGCTCTCCCACCCGCTAGCTACCAATAAGAGCTATAAGTTGCTCTTATGATCTTAGGAATAGCAGCTACAGTGTTTGGGCAGAATCTATTTGAATGTCTTTAGTTTTGATATCAACATCAGCATAAATCTATTTTTGCTAGCAGATTCAAGCTATTTTCACAGGCTCAGTTTTCTGTGTTGTATTGATCTGTGACTCGGTGTTTATCTTTCTTTGTTGGAAATCCACATATCAAACATGTGTCTGCAAATGGAGATGGTCTAAAGTGCAAGCCAGTTTTTGGTTTTGTTTTTTGGTTTTTTGGAAACTGGGGATGCAGTGATCAGAAGTGACTTATTTCATTCATGATAAATGTTTTTATCTTCCTCTGTTACCCCAGATGATATGCATTTGGGGGCGGATATGACACTTGTAGATCTCCGATTAACCATTTGTAAACTCTAAATCCTACCCCACTACCATATCCCTTTGGCTTTCCCAAAAGCTCCTTTTAATTTGCTGTCTCTCCTCCCTTCTGTAGCTCATTGACTGAAAATAAAGAATATAGCAAAGGCCGCCTTTGTCTATGTTTTTCCTGATTGTGAATGCGTGTGGTTGATGGCAGGGGCAGTAGGATGTTGCCTGGAGTCTGTCTGGAAGAACACAGCTGCTCACCTAGAGTGACAGATACTGAGACAGTGAACTTGGCAAGCATTTCCAGCATGCCCTGTGCTTGGAATGGGCACTAAGAGCTCCAGGGGGACACCTCTCATCCAAGGGAGCCCCTACTCCGGAAATGCCATTTTTTTGTGTGTGTCAGAACATGAAGTGGTAGAGTGGTAGATTATGCCTGCGTCAAACAAACTGTGGCTGGTCCATCTCCCTTACCCAGCTTGCATCCCTGAGCGCTCAGTGGACTTCATTTGGTTCAAGTAGCTATGTTCCCAGCACTGTTTAGAATAATGTGGTGCTAAGGGAAATCTGAAAAGCAGCTTAAGAACTTTTTAAATTACTGACCACTATTTGCTCATGTTGGTATTAAAGCTCCAAGGTTCAGACAACTGAGGAGACAGTTTAGAGCAGTACACTTCAAACCATTAGTTTAAACTTCTAGTCGTGTTCTTGTTAAACCCATACAATGCCAGTGTCGTGGTAGTCAATTGTCATGAGTAACAAGGAAGCAAGGACTATCTCCCCAGCTGGCATTCTTCTCATACACTTCATAGTAGTTCTTCCAGGGAACATGGCCCAACCCAACAGATACAAGAGAATTAAGTGAAGGGCTCAGAGCAGGTGTGAAGCATGGGAGATTAACAAGGCAGGAAGCCATGACTGCCTCAAGGGCAGATAGAGCTCCCCCGAAACATAGACACAGGCAGGAGTGTGGCTCTGGAGTCCATGCTGCTCTGCTAGATAGCCCAAAACTGGCTAGAAGAGCTGACCCCACCTAGGTCTCAAATCAACCATTGGCGTAATGTTTCTAATGAGCCGAGAGGAAGCTCTTCACTGTCATTAAAGCTCCCGGACTGGGAAAGACATTAAGATTCTTAGATTTCGTTAGAGTCCTGGGAGTAGTTTATACATATGTGTGTGTACATCATTGTGTGGGTGTTTCAGACCTAGACAGCCCAGGACACTGTTGATCAGCATTTTAACACCACCAACAGGGCTGAGACAAGACTGTCGTGCTGCTAAGAACAAGTTTCTTTCCGTAGATTCTGTATATTGTATTATAGCATCTTTAAAATTGAAAGTGGCGACTAGGTGACCTTAGATTTGATTTGATTTGACTGCAGTTGAGCTTCTCTTTGTTGCCCTGGATGGACACTGCAGGTGTGTGGTCCCATGCCCATGCTATTTCTCAGGTACTTTTCAAAAGGCCCCAGCTGCTGCTGTGACAGAGTCTTGGGAACACATTTATGGAGCAAGGGAGGGTTCTAAACCCAGACATTTCTCCACCTTCAGAAGCCACCATTTGGTGGCAAGCCAGTGGGTGAGTCAGCTATCACAGTGTGGTCAGAAGGCTCTGTTGCCCGCATCGTCCAGGGAGAGGTGATGGAAGTTCCTCTAAACTGGTGGCGAATCTAGAGGAAGTCTGGGTCTCAGTGAGAGGGACGAGAAAGGAGGGGCCCAACACCGAAGGCAGAACAACCCATGGTACTCTGACCCAGAGCTGCTACAGTCTTGTATAGACAGATAACTGGTCAACCTATGCTACGGAGCTGCCATATCAGCTCTGATGTTCTACTAGAGCTCTAGAGAGAGAGAGAGACTAGGGTCAGGGTTCTGGAGCAAAGCAAACAAGTCCTCCGTTCGTAACTAAGTCACTACATTTGGGATTCCTTTGTTTACATCATCACGCCCTGGCACACCAGTACAAATGCCTTTGGCCCAAAGATCCTGTTGACCACTTTTTCTTGTAGCCTGAGCTCTGCAGTTCCTCAGCCAGGCTTCTACAGTCTGCTGCCTGGTCTATCATGCCTGAAATCCATCTCCCATTCTCTCCACAGCCTTTTATTTATTTTTACACCTCTCACTCTCTTTCTCTGTGTGTGTGTGGCACATGTGTATAGGCCCCCATGGAAATTGGTAAGGTTTCTGCCCCCCTGGAGTTGAGTTATAGGCAGTTGAGAGCTACCTGACAAGCATGCTGGAAACTAATCTTGTGTCTTAGCCATGAGCCATCTCACTAGCCTTTAAGGATAGCAGATGGGGCAAAGCTGGAGAGGATCTAAGACATGGCAATTTTCTTCAACAAAACAAAACCTCATGATACATGTTCTTAAAAGAAATGGAGTTTGACTCCCTGATCTCAAAATTTTTTTTGAACCAAAATAAGTGAGCACCATCATTCAGCTCCCTGGGATCTGCATCAAAGCCAGGAAACGCACTTAGTAGCTGGTGGCTGGGGTGTATCAAGAGTGGCTCTAGGAAGCTGGGTTCAGTTCCTGACTTGGAGGGGTCCTGCTGATTAGTGAGTGAGCCACAAGGCTAGCCTCAAAGGAGCCAGTGATGCCCAAAAAGGCTGCCTCTTCCCAGGAGAACACTCAAAGAAATAATTGGCTGTTTAAAAAAGGGGGGGGGGGGGAGCAAAGAACAAAACCAGAGTTGGCACGCATACAGGCAAAACATTCTACAAATAAAAGGAAAATAAGTATATCTTTAACAAAACAACAATAAGCCAGAGTTCCAAAGAGTCACCTCCTAAGTGGCATTTCCTGTCTGCTCTCTGGAGTGTCCCTAACAGCCTGTCATTCCATCAGTGTGCTTTGGGGTT
Organism: Pachyuromys duprasi; assembly: GCA_028658305.1. NCBI lineage: Eukaryota > Metazoa > Chordata > Mammalia > Rodentia > Muridae > Pachyuromys > Pachyuromys duprasi. The sequence goes on along the minus strand of CM053763.1, from coordinate 72,385,542 downwards.
CAGATCATTTATAGGGCCGGGCTTTGAAGCATCATAGGCACTCAAGAAGAAGGACCACCAATGTGGGCGATTTCAGAGTACCCATGTCTTTGCCTTTTGGGTTGATTGGTGAAAATACATAGCGTGTTTCACATTTATCCAAGAGTCTAGCTCATTATAGTCCAGGGATGCCCCTGACTCCATACACTGTTCATGATGGCTGTTCTTACTTATTTCTGAGTCGTAAAGATACATGGTTACTGCTACCATTTGTCTCCTAATAGCCCCCGAAGGCCTGTGGTTCCATTGGGAAGTGGTGGAACCCTGGGGCGGTAAGGCCTGTGCAAGTAAGCTAAGTCACTGTGGCTAGGCCCTGGAAGGTGACTCTGAGCCCACCCCCTCTCCTGCTCCTCTTCTACCTGCTCTTAGCTCTTGTGAGGTAACTGCTTCCCATAGTGTACTTCCCGTTCGCTATGATCTTAAACTTTACCACAGGCCCAAAAGTGACGGGGTCAGATGACTGCGGGCTGAGACTGAAATCATGAGCCAAAATCTTGCTTCACTTACTGTATGCAACTCAGATACTTTGTTGCAGTAACGGAAAAGATAACACAATTACTTTTTAAAATGGTTAAAAGTTAAATAATTATAAAGTCCTGTAACTATGCAATAAAAAAGTTCACCATTCATTCGTTTTAGAAACAGGAATTTTTACTGGGCATGGTAATGGTGATACTTGTCTCTAGAGGACGAGGCAGGAGGATGGCCATGAGCTTCGAGGTCAGCCATGGCTATATATCGAATGAACACCAGGTCAGCCTGAAGTACATAGCAGATCCTGCCTCAAAAAGCCAAAACATAAGGAATGGAAAATGTGCATGCCCATCACCCCAGTGTTTAGGAAGCTGAGGTGGGAAGGCCACTGAACACTCAAAGCCAACGTGGGTGTGCTGATTACTCTGTCAATTTGCCCAAACAGGTGGAGTCATCTGTGAGCATCAGTCAGGTGAGGAACTGGCTCCATCAGATTGTGCTGTGGGCAAGGCTGTGGGCCATCCCCTCCACTGATCATTGGTAATGAGAGGGCACAGCATCCTGAGAGTAGTGCCCTGCCAGGCGTTCTTGGGTCATTTGAGCAAGCAAGATGAGCAAGCAGCAGAGAGCAAGCAGTGAGCAGCCGGAACTGCTTCGGTTCCTGTGATGGCTTCCATCAGGGATGGGTGATAAAGCATAAGTGAAATAAACCCTCTCTTCCCAAGTTGCTTTAGGTCACGGATAGAAATTGGTGCCAAGATCGTAGAATATTGCTGCGACAGCTCTGACCATGGTGTTTTGGGGGAGGGTTGGAGAAGTTATTTGGAAGGTTGATCTTGAAAAGCCATTGAGTGTTCAAAACATAAGGGGTTTTTCTGTGGGAGCCCCGAGGATTCGTGTGTTGAGAGAAATGCAGTCGGCAGCAGCCTGGCTTGTGAAGTTTCAGAGGGAAGCAGAGACTCTCAGGGCCGCTCAGATGGAATTCTGAGTTGGGAACCTGAGGTTTCTGTTTGGCTGCAGCTGGCGAATTAGCTGAGATTCAAGAGGCGGCAGCACTCAAGTGAAACTTGCCTCACTGGGTCATGGGAAGCTGGTTAACTGGGGCCTGTGAAGTCAGCTGTGATTACCAGAGGATGTCATCATTGAGGTGAAGTCTTCTGGGAAGGGTTTCTTCAGGGTCAGCACACAGACACTGTGGTCCAGACGGGACCCATGCTGTGTCTCAAGATCATGACGGAACTTGGCAATGTGTATGAGGTTCCTGCATGGTGTTGGTTTTGAAGGCACAAAAAGGTTGTGGGGAGCAGCCGAGGCTTGGCACCGTGTGACAGGGCTGGAGTCCCCATAGAGAGGCCCTGGAGCCATCTGTGAAGGTGCAGTCTCAGCTCTCAGGGAGAGATGGAGAGAGGCTGAGCTTTGGTACCGAGTGGTGCCACAACCTCCAAAGAGTGCCACCAGCTCTGGCCCAGGTGTTCAAATGCATGAGCCTTTGAGGGGACATTTGACAGAATAGGTACAAATGAATTTATGATCTCTTAAGATGGAGGACATGGCTTACGTCAGACTGGAACAGGGAGGAAGATGCCATGGCTACTGACAGCCATGCCCAGTTGCTTCTCAGAACTAGAGCTGCTGCACAGGTTCTCCCTAAGGCACTAACTGCCGTTGTACCTTTCAGTAATGAAACAGCAAATCTTGGTGAAGTCTGGTCAGGAAATGGGTAAGATTTCGGATTGCGGTGTTGGAGTTTGCAGAGCCTGGATGTCTGGGTGTGGGTGGCACACGGCTGCCCACTCTGACACGGGGAACACAGAGGGACTCAGGAGACTTTTCTAGTCTTTAGTATCATTTTTATATATTTCTTATTATAAAGAGTTAAAGCAGCACTTAAGCCCAGAGACTGGCTCCTGGTACTAGACGTGTGACTCCATGCCCTTCCCCACATCTTCCTGTTTCTGAGACTCGGAAATACCCTAACCACATCCACCGCGGCTGGCCTCTAGAAACTCAGTTATCATAACTCATTCTTAGCACAGAGTCTAAGACCTGGTTTGGAATGGTGAGTTGGAGGGGCCAGTAATGTGTTTGGATTTCCCAACATCTCTTTCAATCTTTAGAACCATTTTGTGAGACAGGTCCCATAGAGGCCTGGCTGGCTTATGACTCGCCATGTGGGCCAGCATGGCCTTGAACTTACTATCATCTTCTTCCATTTCCCAAGCCACCGGGATGACAGACATGTGCCAGTGTGCAATCGTGAGGTGCCGCGGTATCCTTCTCATGTTACATATTTGTGTTGATTTTGCATTCTAAACAATGTGATTACTTGGAGGTTTATTGTCTCTCTGAGTCTCATTTTTCAAATTAAATAATTCTATTGCCGTCTTCACTCTGTAATATAGAAAGTAATTAAATAACACCTATCAACAGTTAGCTAGCAGGTCCAGGCATGGTGGCACACACCTTTAATTCCAGCACTCAGGAGGCAGAAGCAGGAAGATCTTGGTGAAATGGAGACCAGCGCGGCCGACATAGTGAGACCTTGTCTCAAGAGAACAACAACAAAAGTAATCAAACTGTATACTGGACATATTGTGGATGATCTAAATTTATCATCCTCCTGTTCCTAAGTTGAGACTCTAAGGTAACTTATCTACCCTCTCAGAAGTAGATAAGGGGGCCGCATAATGCTTTGTAACAAGATAAAAATCTACCGTAAAGCCTGGCATTGAAGTCCTACAGAAAGAGACTCTCTTCATGGATGAGCTATGACTTCCTAAGTATGTAGAAAGAACAGGAACCCCGAGGGATGGGACTCCCAGGAACAGCTATTGTGCAAGGCTTAGCTGTTGCCTTTGGTTTCTTGTTTCCTCATTGGTTTGGCAACACCTTCCACACGTAATGCCGTCAAGGTATTATTTGTGCACTTGACAACCAGGGGCTGTGTTCCAAACCTGGATCCATCCCAAGGAAACTAGGCAAATGTACTATCTACGTTTTCATTGCAGTGACCCAATACTTGGCAACTGAATGGAAGAAGAGCTGCTTTTGGTTCGCAGTTTGGGGATACCGTCCACCACGTCGAGGAAGGTATAGTGACAGGAGTGTGGAGGACATAGTGCACCGTGTGGAGGAAGGTGACAGAGGCGTGAGACGGCAGGTGACACTGTCCTTGCCGTGAGGAAGCAGAGATTAGACACACAAGGAGCTAGCGCCTCATGACTGACTTCCTCCAGTGAGGTCCACCTCCTAAAAGCCCTACCAAAATGGTGTCAGCATCTGGGGACCAAGTGTTCAGACACACGAGTCCGTGGAGAAGCTTTGACACCTAAACCACAACAGTCAGCATGGGTGCACAGTGAGCATGTGAACACACAGTTCTAAAGCTAGGAGTGAGCTTGAGGGCCCAGATGGAAGGTGGGGTTGGGGGACAAGTGAGTGATGCGGTCTGTGTTCAGCAGCAGGTGAATGCTGGGAATAGAAACGGCTGTGAGAGGTTTGCTTCTTTGGAGCAACTAGGATGAGGCTTATAGGAAAGACAAAGGATGAGAAAGACCTGGACTCCCACCTAATCCTCAAGAGTCTCAGAAAGACAGAATGTCCTCTTCCTCTTAAAGACTGCAGGATGGATGTGAGGATGTGCTTCCTGAGCACGTACTAAACCTTGAGCTTTATCCCCCACACACTTGGGAGGTAGACACTGGAGAAGCAGCAGTTCAGGGTCATCCTGGGCTATTCAGTGAGTCTGAAGGGAACGTGGGTATATGAGACTCTCTCTCAAAGTCATAAACAGGAGCCTGAGAGATTGCTGAGTCATTACAAGCAGTTACTGCTCTTGAAGAATTATGTTCCCAGCTCTCCCATGGGGTGTTCACAATTGCCTATAGCAGGAGTTCCAGAGTAGTACACACACACACACACATACACACACACCTTTTAATTAAAAAAAAAAAAGCTGGAGGATGATTTTCTTTTCAACTTTGACCTCATATACTTTCAAGACATTCAAGCATCCCAGACACACACCTATGGAACCCAGGGAAATTAAAGATATAAAGACACTCAAAACGGAATGTACAAGAAATAGAGGTTGTGCTGGACACAGGGGTGTACAAGAAATAGAGGTTGTGCTGGACACAGGGGAGATGCAATTATGGCATCTGAGTCTTTGGTGACCTTGGAAAGTCCAGAGATTTCCATAGCTGTCAAAGAAAGATGAATGATTAGATAGACACTGGCATCTATCCTAATTCACAAAGAGTCTCAAAAAGACATTCTCCCTTTCTTCCTAAAGACTGCAGGATGAAAGCTGGGGGTGTAGCTCAGTTTGTAGGGGCTCAGAAGGGGGTGATAGGTCCAGGAGGAAATCTTTGAGGGATGTGTTCCTTGTACATAGCTGTTCCTTGCTATCCACAGGGAATTGACTTCGGGGCACACACAGATACCCAAATCCATGGATGCTCCAGTTCCTCATACAGAATGGCTCAATATTTTTTATAGCCTGCACATATGCTTTAGATAACAATGGCTAGATAATACAATTACTATTTTGGTATGGGCAGTTGTTGGGCTGTATTGTTTAGGGCAATGGCAAGAAGTCTATTTATGTTCCAGGGAGATGAAAGTTTTTCAGTTTTTCTCAAGGATTCTTTGTTCCTGTCTAGTTAAGCCCACAGATTCAGGGCCTGTTTTTGCCAGAACACTATGCAGAAACCCTCTTCCCCGAGTGATTTTAGAAATCATGGAGAGTGCCTTAAAAGAGAGGGAGAAGCACGAGGCGTGTGGCGTGGCAGTGCAATGCATGCCTGGTGACATGCCATGGACATCAGAAGAGGGAGAAAACAGGGAACAGGACAGGCGCCCACAGAGGACCTCTGAAAGACTCTACCCAGCAGGGTCAAAAAGCAGATGCTGAGACTCATAGCCAAACTTTGGACAGAGTGCAGGGAATCTTAGGAAAGAAGGGGGAGATAGAAAGACCTGGAAGGGTCAGGAGCTCCACAAGGAGAGCAACAGAACCAAGAAATCTGGGCCCAGGGGTCTTTTCTGAGATTGATACTCCAACCAAGGACCATGCATGGAGATAACTTAGAACCCCTGCACAGATGTAGCCCATGGCAGCTCAGTGTCCAAGAGGGTTCCCTAGTAAGCAGCCAGTCCTGATGAGACCTGATAGGCTAGGGTCAGAGGGAAGGGGAGGAGGACCTCCCCTGTCAGTGGACTGGGGGAGGGGCATGGGAGGAGAAGAGGGAGGGTGAGGTTGGGAGGGAATGAGGGAGAGGGCTACAGCTGGGATACAAAGTGAATAAACAGTAATTAATATAAATAAATAAAATTTAAAGATTAAAAGGAGGAGAGGTGGGAGGGGAGGAGAAAACAGAGGGGAGAGGTGGGGAGGGGGAGGGGAGGAGTGGGAAAGGGAGGGGAGGAACAAACTGGGCCCAGGAGCGCAAACCAGAAATCTAAAGAGGTTGAGGCAAGCAGAGCTGAAGTTGTGGTTGTCTTTGGCTACACAGCCAAATTGGGGCTAGCCTGAGCTATGCTGAAACCCTGTCTCAAAAGACTAGGAAAACTGTTTAAAGGAATTGGGAGGGGTTGTACTAAGAAGTTCACCATAAGTAAGACTGTTAATTAGCCAGGAAAACTCTTTACATAATGAACAGTGTATCTGAAGTTGAGCATCTATATGAAGCCTACCCAAAAAAGAATAAATTACAAAGCAGTAAACGGAAGGACAATGTGAGCTGTCATCAACATCAAATATGAGTGCAATTAAAATTAATTAGTCATGGGCCACATGTGAAGGGCATGGGTATTTGGGTTTGTGGTTTTGACTGAAATGTATATCAATGGTGGCGCTTTATCGTAAGCTGCCAAATCTAACTCGCTGTGTCACCAGTTAGAAGATGTCTAAATCCCGAGCAGAACTGGAGCCCAGCTAAGTCGGCGATGTAAGATTAAACACAAATTCTCTTACACCCCAATGGCTATCAACTGGGATGGAATTGACTTCTTTCTTTAAGGAAAATATAAAGAGTGTATTGACACAGATTCGTTTCCAGGATACTACAGACAGGTTTCTCAGAAATGAAGGTGAGGAAAGGAACACTTTACACGATCTGCAGAGCTCTGTTTACACACCCCCTTCAGTCTGGACCCTCTAAGCCAGGACAGTAACCCGGGGTCTGTGAGCGCAGGGTTCCATGTGTCTGTAACCAGCACTGTCCCGCCACACAGATCCATGCTTGGGAATAACCCAGGTTCTTAAATCAGAGTCTTCATCTACTAAGGTCTAGTTCATTTCATAGCCTCTTCTTTTTTTATTTTATAAATGTTATTTTTCTTCCATGTGTATGCATGTATTTCTGCTTGACTGTGTGAACTTGGGTGCAGGTGCCTACTGGAGGCCAAAAGGAAATATCGGATCCCTTCAAGCTTGAGTTGCAGGCGGTTATGCGCTGTCCCCCATTTGTGCCGGAGACTGAACTCAGGTCTTCTGGAAGAGTAGCAAGTGCTCTTACATGTTGATCCATCTCTCTCTAGGCTCCTCCTTTTAGAGAACAGATTTATCACACATACAGATGTGTGTGTGTGTGTGTGTGTGTGTGTGTGTGTGTGTGTGTGTGAATGTATGTATATGTGCAGTTGCCCACAGAGGCAAAAGGGCTGGGGGCTTCCACATCAGGGGTGGGCCACCTGATGTGGTTATAGGAGTCTCTTGTTCCCCCTTCAAGAAGCTCTAGGCTCCTGGGCAATTTTAACTCCATCTAGGCAGCAACAAAACCTGGAGCCTCCATGTTAGATCTCCCGGGACAGCGCGCATACTCTTTTTGGAGTTTTCAAAGGCGCGTTACTGTGAACTGCAAATACTGACCAGGGCTATAATCTGGATGTCTGAAACTGAAGCCCTCAGATTCGCGTGACCAGGGGGCCTGTTCCAGATCCCAGAGAAGCTAAAGTAGCTCTGGTGGACTGGCACAAATTCAAGCACTTTTCTGAATTCAACTAAAAGGCTTTGGGGTGAAATGGAGAAAAAAACAAAGGCAGAGTGAAAGAATAAAAAGTACCACGTGACAGTTCTAATTGTCAACTTGAAACAACCTAGAATTACATGGAAAGATATCTCAGTCTGCAACCGCCTAGAGAAGGTTGGCCTGTGGGACTATCTTGATTGCCTTGGTTGGGGAAGATGCAGTTAGTCCCTGGTTTAGGACCCTACACTGTGCGAGAGGTAGATAATCAGGTCCGAGGCATGCTTGCATTCATTTTCTTTTCCCTGGCTGTGCATGTGACTAGCTCCTTCAACTCCCTGCCTCGACTTCTTGGAAACAATGGACTGTGGCCTGGGTTTGCAAATGGAATAAATTCTTTGTTCATTAAAGATTATTTTGTTCAAATATTTTACTCGCAGCAACAGAAATGAAACTAGGGTTGGCAGGCATTTAGCTCTGAGTTTGAGGCCAACCTGGTCTATATGAGTTCAATGATAGCGAACACTACATACTGCCTCAAAATAAAACACCCTCCCAAAAGGATATTCCTTTATCTTTGTCTTTCTGCAGTTTCCTTATGATGTGCCTGAGAGAGAGAATGAGAGAGAGAGTGAGTTGAGAGTGTGTGTTTCTGTGTGCCCTCCCTCCCAATTTATCCTGTTTAGTGTTTTATAAGATTTCTGGGTTTTTGGAGATTTTTGTTTGGTTTTGTTTGTTTGTTTTGCTTTTCTACAAGGTTTCTCTGTGTAGCTCTGGCTGCCCTAGAATTTGCTCTGTAGAGCAGGCTGGCCTCAAACTCAGAGATCCGCCTGCCTCTGCCTCCCGGGTGCCGGGATTAAAGGCGTGTGCCACCAGTGCCCAGCTGAGTTTGTAGTTTTACAACTGACACCATTAATTTGAGAATTTCTCAGTCATAATTGCTCTGGGTACTTCTTTTGGTGTATCCTGTCTGTGTGTCTCTCCCTTGCGTTTCTATCAACATATCCCCAAGCCTGAGGACTTCTTCCTCTGTCCATGTCCTGTGCTGTAAGGAGCCCTCAGAGGCAGCCTCCACGCCCAGGCAGTCTTTCATCTCGTCTTTGAGCTCGTATATTCTCGGGGAGCTGCTTTCATCACTCTCGGGTTCTCCCTGTGGCATTTTCTGACCCCAATTCTGTTCTCCAGTTCTCCCCCATTGGCTGTGTATTCAATCGTTCAATTCAGTTTAATACCAACTCCCAAAGTGAGTGCAGACCTCACAAGCTAAGGGCTCAGCCCCAGAGCTCATCTCGACGTCAGACACCAGTGGCAATTATCACGTCCCTGTGTGACTCTGTACTTCTGTTTCAACTATTTCCCAGAACGACTCACACAGAACTCGGAAGAGTGCCTTTTACTAGTGCCTGGTTATTGTAAAGGACACAACTCAAGAACAGGCTAGCAGAAGGAATGTGTTTTGGTGTGCCTTGTAATTTTTTTTCTTGCAAATTGGGGTGCTGTACTGGGTAAGTGGGCTGAATGGCCAGAGCTGAGTGATGGTTTGATAAACCTCAATGATTTTGGCCCTAGTAACATAGCTTCCTTTTAACAAGTATTTTATTTTATTTATGTTTGTATACTACTATGTGTGTGAATACCTATAGTGCACCTGAGGCCAGAAGCTGGCGTCAGATCCTTTGGAGCTGGGGTTGCAGGGCTTTGGGAGGCACCTGACTTGAGTTCTGGGCTCAGAACTCTGGTCCTTATGATTGAGCAGCAAGTGCTCTTAACCACGAAACAATCTCTCCAGTCTCAAAGTAGCTTTTCTTGAAGATAGGTTTTGTTAAGAATTCATCTGGTGTCTTTAAAATGGCTGTTTTCCTCTCCTTCTGCTGGCAATACAAGGGAAGCTCTGGGACGGTCTCTGGTTAGAGTCAGACTTGACAGTTCAGGCCTGTGATCCTAGCAGTTAGGAGGTGAAGCTGGGCTGTCTGGGAGCTAAAGGCCAGCATGGAATACACAGTGAGTTTCAAGCCGGTCTGGTATAAATGAGCCCTTGTTTCAAAAACCTATCTATGGAAAGAACTTGTTGGAGACCCTGGGAGAGAAGCGCCGCAGCACGGGAAATGTTAACTCACAAACCAGGCACCCTCCACCTCCACAACTGACCTTTACAGCGCTGCCTTCCTCGCCTTGCCCACCGGCTCTAGCCGCTGTAGTTCTCTGTGTCTGTCTGCCCTCTGGTTCCTCTTCTCCAAGACACCCGATGACAACATCTGATTTTTTGCTCTGTCTACTTTATGCTTTTCCTTTTTCTTTTCCTTGTTTGAGACAGGCTCTCGCACAGTACAGGTTGGCCTCCAAAGTCACTATGTAGTCAGTGATAACCTTGAACTTCTGACCTTTCTGCCTCTCCCAAGTGCCAGGATTAGAGACATGCATGCCACTTGTCCAGTTTATGAGCCCAGGGACGCACGCATGCTAGGCAAGCATTGTACCGATGGAGCCATGTCCCTTGCTCCTTATTCAGCTTCTTTCCTGATGGTTAGTAGAATGGGGTTTGTATTTGGTGGTGGTTGCTTTCTTGATGCATGGTGTCATGTACCCAGACTGTCCTCACCTAATTAGCCAAGGATAACCTTGAACTTCCCATCCTTTACCATACCTCCCAAGTGCTGGGATGTTTTCCTGTTCTTGGCTTCCTTGTTAAGTCTTAAGTAATGTCTTCAAGCTCCTTCCAAGCACTCACCATCAGTGTGGCTTCTGTGTTCTTCCAGCTTCTTGCCATTTTACCAGCCAGAATATGAGCTCTGAGCTGCTCCCCCAGTGCCCAGGTTAGAGCCTGCACCTACCAAAGATCTAGTGACTCTGCCAAGTGGGTTTTCCCTCCTTATCTTCATCCATCCCTGGAGCTAACAAGATAAAATCTCATCCAGTACAACTTAATATTGTGTGATTTAATGTAAGCCTACCTATTGGTAGAAGCCATTTAATAAAGTAAATTAATTTGGTGGACTACATAGCCCCAGGGCAGTGCTTTCAATCTCCACGGTTTCACAGCATGGATAGAAAATAAAATGTGTTCATTCAATACGGTTATTGAATGAACAAAAGGCTCTCATCTCAAACACCCAAGGCCTCAATGTCTAACTTCACTTGCCAGGATGGCTCAGTGGAGTAAGTGTCTGCCTCTAGGCCTCATGACTTGAATCTGATTCTCCATAATCTACATGGTGGAAGGGAAGAACTGACTCCTAAAAGTTGTCCTCTGACCTCCACAGGTATATGTATCTATGTACACACACACTCACAAAGATGTGGGGAGGGAGATACAGGAAAAGAGGGGGAAGAGAGAGGAGGGAAAGAGGAAGGGAGAGAGACTGAAGAGAACAGTGCAGTAGCCAGACTGATCAAGTGGTCTCCAGAGACTGCAAACCCAAGACCAAGAAGGAGAGAAAGATGTCAAGACTCTATACTGTAGAGAAAAGATCCAACCTGGCCATGGTGACATATGCTGTATTAGCTCTTCAGGGGTAGAAGCAGGACCATCAGAAGTTCAAGGCCAGAGTTGGCTTACACGGCAAACGTGAAGCCAACCCAGGTTATAAGAAAAAAGAAGTAAAGAAAGAAATAGAAAAAAACCAAAACAAAATCTAAACCACAGCCCATACAATCCTATCGCCATGTAAATCTGCCCCCAGTGATGTGGTCTCATCTCTCCCTATTGGTTTCCAGTATATAATGCTCCACCTGGTGCTGTGTCCCTCCCACGTATCCGATTACCAGCATTCTAGCCACCATTCCCAGCAGCCCAGCGGCCCCAGTCATCCCAGCATTCCTCACCTGAGTGCTGTGTTAGCTGTAACTGGGTGACTGGGTTCCACCTTCAGTGTTGAGGTGAAACATCAGGTAGGCCAGCCAGGCCAGGGGTTGTGCTGGCCAGAAGACTGCCAGTGGGAAGGTTAGGGACATGGATGTCGTGATCCTCTTCATTCCACTGCTCAGCTTAAGCTCACTTGCTAATAATAAAACTTATAACTTATTGAAGGCGATAACTGACTCAGCGAAGAATCTATATGGTCTATAGTGACAACCAGATGGTCCTAATAAAACATTAATAAAGCAAAAGCAGATGGCGTTTAATAAGGGTTCATATAAGCCTGTCTAGGAGCCAGAAAGCATTTTTTTCTCAACTGCCTAATAATAGGGAATTTTAAGACAAGTTGTAAAAGAGGAAATCGGCTCTAAACCATGAGGAAAATGTTTTCGATTGTTGCAGACATTGGATAATGAGGGATTTTAAGGGTAATTTCATCCCAGGTTTTCTAAATGTGGCATGATTGTTGTTTAGAGCTATTCACAGACGCAGCAGAGCTTTTACTACTCCCTTGAAATTCAATCTAAAGCCACACCATGCCTTTCTTCCTACGGTTGCAGAAAACCCAATGTCAAGAATTCATAGTAACTTTTTTTTTTTTCGGTTGCTCATTTGCCTACTCTTGTCTGTTTTGTCTGTCTGCTGATTGGCTAGTATTTTGTTTTGGATTTGTTGTTTTATTTGTTTGGGGAGAGAGTCCTGCTAGAGTGCAGGCTAGCCTTGAACTCTTGACCTTCCTGACTACTATGGTCATAAGTATGTACTATCAGCCCAGTCAAAACACAATATACATTAATATCAAGATAGGATACAATAAATCACTTGGCTGTACCACATGGGCTGCTTTAGGAGTCACTATCAGAGAACTCTGCAGAACTGGAGAGCTGGGCAAGCTGTCGAAGGCTTGTGACCCCACCGTTCAGAACCCTGAGAAAGACTGTGAGTTCGGGGCTAGCCTTGGCCACATAAAGAAGTGGGGTCCACCCTGGCCAGTCTTCAACCAACCAAACAAACAAAAAAAAAAAACTGTGCGCAAAAATCAAACAGAAGGACTAACCTGTTTTGAATAGGTGAATCTTAATCAGCTGAAAATTAAAAGGCTAGAGATTGTAGTTCATATTCAGATGTTTGATTCATCCCCAGTCTGCCTATTAGGCAGAAGTCTAAAGTTCTATGGCGGCCTGAGTTCAAATTCTCAAATCCTATCCAGATGCTGTCACCGCCTTTTTCTTGTTGCTCTGTTTTCTTTCCAGACAGGGTCTCCTCTTAGCCCACAAACCCTTGGAACTTGCTCTTCCGTTCAGGCTGGCCTTGTGTCTGCATGGAGGTGCACTCTCGCCTGTGTGAGAGTGCATGGGTGTGTGGGGCTCAAAGGTTGACATGAAGTGTCTTCTTCCAGCATGCCCCACTTCATTTATTGTGGAAGATTCTCCTTTGGACCCTGGAGCTTGCTGCTTTGGCTAGTCTACCTGCTAGTTCTCCCCAGGCGCCTGGCTCCACCTCCCAAGTGCTGGGCTCAGCTGGCTGCTCTGTCTGCTCTTTCTTGTGGCTGTTGGGGGTCTGGAACTTTGCATGCCAAGTTCTTTTTCCACTGAATCCTCTCCCCAGGCCCTTGTTTTGGTTTGAGGCTGGGTTTCCTGTAACCCAGTGTAGCATCTAATTTAATATGGCTGGCCTTGAACTCCTGGTCCTTTTGCTACCACCTCCCCAGTGCTGGAATTATGCTGTTTACTTGGAGTCCAAGGGTTTTGCATGCCAGCCAAGCCCTGTCCCAACTGAGCTGCATCCTTAGCCCAACGCTGATGTCTTACTGGTGTTGCATATGATATGACTTCTCTAGGAAATTTTTACGTCTTGACTAGTTCTAGTTCCTGGAGGGAGTGTCAACACTCTCTAAGGGGTGAGCTTCGGGATGAAAAGGAAGAGATGAGAAGTGAATCCTCATGAGTTCTTAAGCCCGCCTTCTTGCCTGGTATGGATCCTTCTCATTAAGGTCCTGACCAAAGGCTGGTCTTTGTGAAAGACGTTTATCCAAAGCTGTTTTCTTCTGGGTGAGGATTCCTGGGTTCTTTTCCAGCTCTTGGAGCAAGCCAACCCTGTAGCCATTGTAGGTGTATTTGGGCTGAGGACCTGGTTCTGTTTAAGCGTCTGGAAAGTCCTCAATGCTGTTTGCAAAACTGAATGAAAATCCAGGGCCTGGCCATTAATGAGCACAGTTACTATTTACCAAGACACCAGTGGGTGCCTAGCAATGGGGCCCAGTGACCTGGGAACTGGGTGGTGTAATCTCTACTCTACAGGAAACCGAGGCTTGTAGGAGTGGAGATGCGAGTCGGACTTAACATCTGTGCCACTTCAAAAGCCATAACATAGCCTCATCTCAACCAGCTGCAGGCACTGGCACTGGCTTCTGAAGGCACCGGGGCTTTTCTTGTCTCTAGTGTGAAGAAGGTGGCCATTGAAGGCGGAGAGCAAAGACACTTGAAACAGGAAGATCCTGAGTGCCCACTTCCTGTTGGGTGCCTAGATCCCCCCAGAAAAAAAACAGGCTCATGAACTAAAGTGTGTGAACTAAAGTCCTTTGAAGAGAAAAAGAGAAGCATGAAGATTTCAAAGTGTGACAGCAGGAAAAATTCTGTCTTTATCAACAGTGAAAAAAAACAAAAAACAAAACAAAACAAAAACAAACAACAAAATCCTTCTTCGTGCACTCCAAGGTGCACAGGTGAAAGGCATTCAGCTCCCAGGGCATTTCCTCTTCCATTGTCCACACTAACTGATATATCTGGCTGGTGTGTTTAAAGAGCAATCAGGATGTAAAGATAATGTTTTCTTGCCAAATTGCTTTTTCCGTTGCAATTAGCCTTTTATGGACCTTACCAAACAACAACTATGTACCCAATTCCTTCTGTCTCTCTCCATATAGCTTTATTGGTAATAAATTGTTCTAGATGAAAACACCACTTCTTTGCCTAGCATAACTGTGGTGTCCCCTACATCCTCAGAGTCCTTTAGCCAGACAGAGTAGTAAGAAAGGACTGTTTTGTAGAAAACAGACTGTTTATACAGACTGAAGAAATCTTAACTGAAATCATCCCAGCTGTCTGGGCTGTTCCAGATGCCCGTGAAAGCGAAGTTGGCTAAGGCTTCTTTGCCCTCTGAGGCATTTTGTAGCTGAGTTTGCTGCTGTCTTTTTATTGGGTTTGCAGACAAATAAGCAAGCAAGCAAGTAAAATATTGAGGCAGGGTCTCACTCTGCCACTCTGGCTGGCTGGAACTCATTATGGAAACCAGGCTGGCCACTAATTCTCAGAGATCCACCTGTCTCTGCATCTTGAACGCTGGAATTAAAGGCATGTGCCCACCCTTGATCTTTCCAGCCTTCGCAGTCATTAGGGAGTATGAGTATGCTGCACACCAACTGTGGTTTTTGCCTCTTATTAATCTGCTTTTTTGTTGTAAGGGTTCTGACTATGGACTGAGGTGGTGGAAGGGATCTTTCGTCTCCTCTATAGCCGATGGTACATCCTTAATAAACAAGATGCTGGATAGGTGGACGAGTCCTTCCTAAATCATAAATGCTGGATATAGACCTCTTTGAGTACTGAACTTAATTACTGCTAAGAACAACAGGACCAGGGAAGTTTGCATAGCTCTGAGTTGTATTACTCAGAATGTTTTTTTTAATCCAAACGTCTGCTGGATGACCATTGGCATTACACGTTTCCTCAGTGCTGATACTGGTTTGCACATGAACAATAGACAAAACCAGGAATTTCGACTGTGAGTTTAGTGAAAACAAGAACTCCACTGAAATCTTATGAAAAGTCATTGCAATTTCCCCAGTGGAGAGGCAGAATGCTATAGTACTTCCAAGCATTTGTATTTTTTCAAAATTCAGACTAGTTAGCCATGTGACAGCCTGAGCAGGTGGGAGTTTGAGAGAGGAGAATGTCCGAGAGTGTTACCTTCTACCATGTGACAACTCAGCTGTGGGCACCACCTAAGACCCAGGAATCTGCTAGTCCCTTGACTGTGGCATGCAGTCTACAGTATATCGGTACAGTATCCTGAAGGGATTAAATATTGGTGAAGCTATCCTGTAGCTTTCAGACCAGGCCATCGGCCATTAGCAGCAAAAGTCCTTGGAGGGACCCCAGTCAACGTCGTATGGAACCGAAAGACTGTGTACCTGCCAGCCCAAAGCCCCAGCCTATACAACTGAGAGGTACAAGAAAATGATATCTTAAACTGTAAAGTTTGGGACCAGCTTGTCAGGAAGTCACTGGTAACTGGGACATCAGCTTTCTCTGGAGTGGACCAGGGAATACCTGGTGAATAGTAGAGTGAATAGCAGACCTGCAACTTGACACAGTTTACATGTTTCTTCTGAGAAGCAAATACTTGCCAACAACATCGGCAGTGAGGGTGTTCCCTCACCCCTTCTTCCTAACGGAACATGTTGATGATGGTCTGAGATCAGAATCCTATATTTTGTTCTGATTGTTGCATCTGAGATCTTCAAGAATCCTATGTAACAACAGCAAGAAGCACAAGTGTAATTTAAAAATTAAAATATGGGCGTGCGGAAATTGTGGGGCCAGGTGAACAGTGCAAGGGGTGGGGTGGGGAGGAGGAGGTGGCTAGAGCAAGAGTAAGGCTGAGACGTGCCCAAACCCCATCTTGAGACTTGCAGGATTAGGACCACCCCTCCCTGTTCTGGGCATGATCCCCTGCCTCTGCCACCCTTGAGGTGGTCATGTAGCCTGGTGGCCAGGTTTCAGGTTAAAATTTCCTCTCTCTGTATAAAGTCATGTCCAGCTAGCCCCTGGAATTCCTCTTCATGCAAATGAAGCATTCCCGGCACCTCAGCCCCAGCCAGTGATGTACGCTCACCCGGAAAACCCCTACCCACCCCCCCAAGGTTTATATAGTCCTTACTCTCCCCCAATAAAGAGAGCTGCTTCATGGAAAACTGTCTCAGAGAAGGCTGTTTCTCCCACATTCACCACAGACCAAGGTCCAGCGTGACCCACCCGAAAGGTTAAGATTTATTCCTTTCAGGCCCACCAGGTGCACAACGGTGTCTGGAGAACCTGAGCGCAGAAACAAGACACAGGCTAGCAGCGGACAGGAAATGGCTCTGTGGTTAAGAGTGCAACTTGTTCTTGCAGAGGACCAGAGTTCAGTTCCCAGGACCCACGCTCTGCGTGCTGTGTTCTGTGCCCAAGTTAAACTCTTGGCCATCACTTCCCAGGTTGTGTTTAGCCTAAATCCCAAACTAGTTGTGAGGGTTAAGGAGTTTGGGTTTACATGTAAAGTGCTCAGAACCACACCCAGAGATGCCACCTACTTGGTGTCACCTGCATATCAGCTTTCAGGGTCTCCCTCTGGCAGCCAATGAACAGCCACCACACAGGGTAGAAAGAGGAAAAGGATTTGAAGGCACCAAGCAACCACTGCTTCCAAAACTCACGTAGTCATAATTTCACGTGGTGACCTAGTTAGCCCTTAGGGTGGAAGCTGCTTGAAAGATTAATGCCCCAGGTCACGGGGCAATAAACTCTGATAGCAATCAAGTTGACACTTCTCTTGACTTTGTGAGGCTAGAACAGAATTCCTGAGATGGGTAAGTTACAAAGATCAGAGATTTTATTTCTCACAGTGCTGGACGCTGAGAAGTCCACGGTCAAAGTTGAATCAGATAATCCTCTTGCCCAGTCATTCCAAGACAGGAGGTAGAAGGAAAGGGAAGAGACGGGCAGGTGGGATGTGGAAGGGATGCCAAGCTCCTTTGATCAGAACCAGTTTCCATGGTAACCAACCCACTCTGTCCCCAGTATCTCTGAGGGCAGAGCCTTCACGTCATGACCAGCGCTTAGTGGGGCCCCTCTCAGTACTGTGCTCGGACTTGGACTCTGGGGGACGTGTTCAAACCATGGCATTAGCCAAAGGACCAACAAAATGGGCCTTAAAACTCTGATCGGGCTGGAATACTGACTTTTCTTTCCTTTCAGCACCTGGTCACATGGGCAAAACAGAGGACCAGTTTTGAGGATGAGTTTAAGCTAACTGCCCAGATCAGAAGGCAATGGACACCGAAAACACTCTTCATCCATTTACATGGCTTAACTTGCTAGAAAAGGAATCTGAAACTGGAGAACTTATGAAGACCACCCCACGGTCCCCATCTGCCCAGCTGAAGGAGCATACAAAACAGTTCATTTTTCTAAAAAAAATTATTATAGACATGTGTGGGCACATGTGCATGTACCTGTGCACAAGTGGCGCTCAGAGAACTTGTAAGACTCAGTTCTTCCAACGTGCAGGTTATAGGACTGAGTTCAGCTGGTCAGACTTGGTGGGGGGCACCTATCCACACTGTCTGTCTCACCAGCCAGTTTTTAAATCCAAGCATAATTTGCTCGCTACTAAGCAGTAAGTTTCAGGTTTGGAACTGGACGCTGTAGGCACTAGTTTTTCAAATACTACTTTATTTGGGAGGTCTTTAAAGCTTCTACCTCCCTTGCAACTCCCCAGCCCCTGGTAGGGGAAAAAAAGATTGTAAGGGAAAGGGGACATAGCCTTTTTTACTTCTTCCTTTTGGGTAGGATTCTAGGATTCTTCTGGGGGCAATGTCCATATCCATTGTCAGGAAATTCAGAAGTCTAGGTAACCAGCAAACAGCAAATGCAACAGCAGGATGAACCAGCAGCAAGTGGTCCTCTTCCTGCTCCTCCAAGTGACTGCCTTCTTTCTCTGGGCTATCATAGTTACATCCCTCAAAGTCCTCAGAATTCAACTAACTCCACCTGGCAAAGAGCCCCTCTCAGAGCCCGCACTGGCAAATAGCCTGCTGCTGTGGACAATCTGAATCAGCCCCATATCCCACACCTGGGATTAAAACAAAACCATGTTTACATCTACAGCAGGACACAATGAACAAAGCAGACTCAAGTTACTGTCCTCTATGAGATGAAGCCTTGGGGAAGAAAGTATTGTACATACATAGAGTACAGAGATGGCTTTTGGGGCAAAGGGGAATCAAAAAGTGGGGAGGAACTACAGAGGGTCCCTGTGGGCCCTGGTAGTGTGGAGAGTTAGAAGGGGTTTGAGGTTAAGTGTCTAAAGGAGACTCCAGCTCTGTAGCTGCCTGCCATGTTCCTCCCCACAGGCAGCCTCAAAATGTACTACTTTCTGTGAGTGTAAGTCAGGAGGTTGGGAGACAGTGGGAAGATTTCCTTTTTCTGCACAGGAAAGAACATCCTCTAAAGCCTGCCTCAGAGGGTGCAGAGTCTGCTCCAATCCCTTTCCACCATTTACCACGCACCTGCAGGTGAGAGAGAGCCTTGGTTCTGCCCTCAGAGAGCTTACCCTCTGGCTTAGCTACTCACAACACCAAGCTCCAAGCCAGTGCAAGGGTTCCTGAAGGAACTGGAAAGCCACCCTGCCAGTTCACACTCTACTGGTGGCAGGACAGATCGGCGAACCAGGGGTAGCCTCAAAACCAGGGGGACCGGGAAAGGGGTTGGGAGGGATGAAGCATCTGTGGCCCGCAGACCACAAGCTCACCCCCATCTCCCTCCCTTGAAGCAGAGGCTCCAGGCAAAGCGTGACCAGGACGGTTGGTAACCTCCCTGGTGTCCCCGGAGGAGAGGCAGTGTCCGGGCAGCAGCAGCCTCGAGATCTGCTGTGAGCTCCCGGACCAGCTCCTTTGCGTGTGTTATCAGGATCCCCGGATCCGGATTCAGCCACGCCTCCGCCTCCATCTCCGTCTCCCAGCTTGTGGCCTAGCTGAAGCTCCCAGGGGCAGGACCGAGCAAAGGTCCAGGCCCGCCCTGCTCCTCTCCCTGTGTGTCCCGGGAGCGCGCGCGTGCAGGACCCGAGCGCGTGCAGGACCGAGCGGCGGCGCGCGGGTAAGTGGCAGCGGGCGCCAGCTGCGGGTTCTGCTTGCGTTCCTCCCCTCCTTCACCAGCTGTGGTGTCCCGACCTGGGGCAAACTGTCAGCGTCTCCTTGCTCTGGGGGACCCCCTTGCTTCCTTCCGAGGCCGCCGATTGGGATAGTTGCCCCTCCATTCCCTCCAACCTCCAGCAGAGACAGCTGCTCCCTCCTACCTAGAGTCCCATTTCTGCCGGGGTCTCTATCCCACCCTTGCTCCTTCCCAGCATGCTCATGACCATTCCTGTGGTCCTGGAATGTGGCGAGTGCAGCTGGTGGCCCCCAGACCTCATCATGCCCCCACCACACCCCATGTATCCGTCCTTTGTCTTCTAATCTCTCTCGGCTGTGTGGAAGGATCAAGGCGAGTGCACGTGCGGGAAGGAAGGCCAGAGACAGGCAGAGGCAGGTGTTAGTCCAGCCTGTTCTGGGGTAACTGATTGAAGCTCTGCAAGGGGAGGCCTTTTGCCACAGCCCAGAGTGGGGGCTTGGGGAGGGCCTTTTCTTGCCTGCACACCTCAGGGAGAGACCGTGGGCAGCTCCCAGGCTTTGCTGGAGTCTGAATGAAACAGCTAGCCTGCCACCTCCTTTGAATAGGACTAGGAGAGAAGTGAAGGATGATGTATCAGGACAGCTGGAACCAGAAGGCAGTCAAACCCCAGGCAGAGTTGAGAGTAGAAGGGAGAGATCTGGGAGGTTGGAGGAACAGCGTCATTTAGTCATCTAAAACGACTCCTCTTCAGCATCCATCACCTGAGAGCTCTTCCTACAAAGGAACGCTTCAGGGAGAAGCTGGACCTGGACCCCTGATGAGAAAAGTGACACAGACTGCCTGCTCAGGTCCCTCAACTTTAGGCTGGCCTGCTCCCAGGAAAACTCTGGGGACGTTGGAGAGGTCCCTCCTTTATACATGAATCTTCTCGTTCATTTGTTTGTTTGTTTATGGAGATAGACTCCTGTAGCCTGTCCTGTCCTTGAACATTCTGATCCTGCTGCTTCTCCCCAGCCAAATGATGGGAGTACAGGTGTGCTTGGCCAACTGCCATATCTGCTTTTACCTTAGGAATCTAATTAAAACCTTTTTAAAAAAGATATTTCCCTATGAGGGCCAGGCTGGTCCTGGATTTGTAATTCTCCTGCCTCTGCCTTTCTAGCTCTGGGTACCCAGCTGTCTACCTCTGTCTCTAACCTCTGTTCTGTTCTTTTCCACTGTGCCTCCTAAATGCCCTTGCTGCCTGTTTCAGGCTCACGCCTGCCCTCTGACCATCCTTCCTTTTTTTCATACACTATTGTCAAAAAGAAACTTTTTTCCCAGGCAATGGCTTTGTCGCCACCATAACTGAAGCTGGCCTTCCCAGACACATCTTTACCAACTGAATCATAAGCAGCTAAATTAAAGAAGAAAACATTGGCCAGTAGTCAGAAGAGCAGGATGCTCAGAAGCACCTACTCTGGAGTCAAGGGGATCTTCTCGGCTCAGGAGTAATTCTCTTTGTGGACTTCAAGGTCCCCTAGTCAAAGCTACTGGAATTTGGACCTATTGGTTTTTATTGCTCCTTGTGGCAAGGGGAATGTGACTTGTCAGTGACTTAGAGGGAGGTCTTTGCTCTGGAATAGAGGCTGACTGTAAGTGGGAAACAATTTCAATTGCATCTCTTCACAAATCCTTGCTAAATGGTCAGGAAGCAGCAGTCAGTCAGTGGTCATCCTGGGAGGAGGGTGGTATTGGCTGCTTTGTGCTCTGGAGAACATTTGTGCTTGGTCTATAGTTGACCGTGATGATAGAGTTGTCTTGCTTTTGCCATGGTTTGTGATACAGTGCCATCACCCTGTGGTCCCATCTGTGTTCAGCAGGGGATGCAAGTTCAGCTCTGGGCAGCACCAGGCTGGCCCCACATGAGTCTGTTTCTCAAGATCTTGGGAAAATTACTTAACACTTCTGAACTGCAGTTTCCCCATCTGCAATATGTTGAAAATGTTTGCTTCAGAGCTGTATTGGAGAGTAAATGAGGAAACACATAAAAGCATCCCGCGCATCACCTGGCAGAGAGCAGACACCCAACATGTACTGGTCCTGGGCTTTATGTGGTGTATTTGGTGTTGTGGTCTCTTCCTAGAATCTGAGATTGTTTGTAGCAAGGTCAGAGATCTGAAGAAGCCTATCCTCCCTTTGGGAAGCAGAGACTGGAGGCTGTGAAGTTCAAGGCCGGCCTCAAGCTGTCTCAAAAGAAAAAAATACGCATTTATTTATTAAAATATATATGGTCCCTCAAAATTCGAAGTCAAGTGTGCCAGTGACTGGCCCAGACACTCGTGCAGCAGTGGCGGTGATCTCTCAAGCAACCCTCGCCTTAGCTGTTCCTTTTAAGATTCCTTCTTCCCAGAAGTCAGTGGCCCCCGCTAACCTTGCCAACTCTGGATTTTTTCTTGCTTTCTTCTTTTCTGAGGAGTCTGCTGCCGCCTTTATCACATTCACACAGACTGCTTATGTTCTAATCTACTTTGTCTGGGAAATCGGCCAGCCAGCAGGTGAAGAAAAGCTTGTCAGTATAATTCTTAAGCTCTGGGCGAGCATGCAGGAGCTGTTCCAATGATGAAGCTCTGTGGCTTTTTACATGCACAGCCCCGAGTCTGCTGTCAGCTACTACCAAGCTGGAGCATTATGGAAATTTGAATTTAGAATCTGACTTCTGGTTAGTCGAGACCTACCTGTGTTTCTGTGTATCTGACAAGGTTGGCTCTAGATCCTTATATCAGGTTCTAGACCAGTGGTTCTTAACCTTCCTAATGCTGCAACCCTTTAATAATCTCCTTATGTTGTGGTGACCCCAACCATAAAATTTTTTGTTGCTACCTCATAACGAATTTGGCTGCTGTTATGAATTGAAATGTAAATATCTAATACACAGGGTATCTGAAATGCAATCCCCAAAGGGATCGAGACCCACAGGTTGAGAACTGCTGTTCTAGCGCTTTTGCTTGTGTACACCTGGGCATGTCAGGGTTGACTAGTTGACTAGTCAGTTACCTCGGGTGATTGAGATGATGGTGGCAATGTGGTGCCTCTTAATGGCTGGGGTAAACGTCATTGTGTTAAATGTCTAGCCTGTGTTTTAGCTGATCCCTCTGTTTATAGCAAAAGTTTCCAGGCTCAGCATGACAACACACATCTGTAATTGCAACATTTGGGAGGCTGAGATGGGAGAATGGTGAATTTGAGGCCAGTCTGAATACATGGAGACCCTGTCTCAAAACCATTAAGAGCATACCCCAAACTTCCATGGCTGGGTGTGGCAGCTCAGGCAGGTAATGTCAGCCTGCAGAGGCGCAGGCAGGAGTATTGCTGTGAATTTGAGGCATGTTCCAAGCTAACTTAAGCTTCAGCGAGAAGCCCTGTTTCACAAGACAAGCAGGCTGGAGAGATGGCTCAGTCCTTGAGAGTGCCTAGTGCTCCTCCAGAAGGCCTGGGTATGCTTCCCAGGCCACATCAGGTGCCTCACAGCTGCCTGCCTCAGGCTCTAGCTCCAGGGATTGAAGGCCTCCGAGGACTCCTGTACTCACATGGCACACATACACACACACATATACACAATAACATTTAAAAATAAAATATTAACTGAGCATGGTGGTAACACCTGTAATCCCAGCACTTGGAGAGACAGAGGCAGGCAGATCTTTGTGAGTTCGAGACCAGCCTGGTCTACAAAGTGAGTCTAGGACAGCTAAGGCTACACAGAAACCCTGTCTCGAAAAACCCATGTATATAATTTTTATTTAATATATTTTACATATAATATATTTAATTATATATTTAATAGTTTTATATCATAAAATATATAATATTATATGTTACATAAAGTATATATTATAACCTAACTAAGATTCAATTTCTCACTTAGGAGACTGGCAAAGACTCTAAAGTTTGAGGCCCATCCTTGCTATACAGATACTGTACATTTTAAGAGACATCTGTAATAGCAGATACATAGTTACTCAGCCTGGAGAACAGAAGAAGCTCTGGAGTTACAAATGTGCCTACCGCTTGACCAGCTATCTGTTTTCTAGGGCTTCAGATCCAGTTTCCCATCTATGAAGGAATATTTGGTGGTATTTTGTTTGGTTGTTTGTTTCTTGGTACGGTTTCACTATAGTCTAGATTGGTCTGAAACTCAGTGTTAGCCCAGGCTAGCCTCAAACTCATGACAGTCCTCCCATTTTAGCCTTCAAAGTACAAGGATCACAAGATTGAGCCACCACATCTGGATGGTGACATTTTTAAAATTCAGAAATTGAAAAAGTAAATCAAGTGTTGAAACACATATGACAGGGTCATTAAGCAGTGACACATCCAGGAAGGAGTAGTATGTCACTGCAAACAAGTCACTTGTGTGGGATCATTTATAGGTTATATCACTATAGAAGAAAAACAAGTGTAGAGGGGTGTGCGGACTTGTAATTTTGTGTTTCCTAAGGAAACACAAAGATTCAGTAGTGGAAGGGAGGGGCACGAAGGGCAAATGGGATAGCAGGAATGGGGGTTCATGGTGTTTAACACTTTCTGGAGTGTAGATTTTGGTGCCATGTGAATTATATCTACATGTAACAGAAAAGGAAGTGCTGGATTTAACTTCTTCAAGAGACCATCTTCTCCAAGTCCTGTGGTAAGCTAAGCCTGGGTCTAACAGGATCCTCAGAGCAGTAGACTCTCAGTAACTCCCTAAAGCAACGTCCTCGGTCAAGAAGGCATTTGGCCAGGCTTGATGTTAACTGAAACAACAACAAAAAGTCCCATTAAAAATTGATCTGAGGTGCCCCCTTCTTAGCCTGCTGAGCTCTCTGGAGAGTTGGTGCTGTTTCCGGAGCTGCGCCTTCACAGCAGCTGGCCTCCATTTGCTTTTTAACCTCCGTAGAGACCCTTTTGATGTGAAGAAGAGTTTGTGAACCCCCATTCAGCTTGTTTCCGGAAAGTATAAAGATATGACCCAACTCCAAGGGCAAACAGAAACAGACTATGCTACATCCAGATGACTTTTCACATGCTGAAGGGGAAGCCCAGTTTTGATCAAAGTTCTTTGTTTTTGACACAACAAATCCTGCACCTTGTCCCTCAGATAGCCCTGGCAGTTGCTGCCCCCAGTCTCCTGAATCCATCTCTTGGTATCTGGCCAAGCCATTTTGTCACCCACCACCTGCCTGGACCGTCTGGAGGACCTTCTGGGGGCTCTCCCAGCTCGCGTCATCACTGGTCACTCAGCCAGAGATCTGGTGGATCCACACAGCCTGTATCTTTCTCCCTTAGGATGCTGACACTGTTTAGAGCAGCATAGGTCCTCATCTGTTTCTAGCCTGTTTCTCTCTTTCCCGCTCCCTGCTTACACTCATGTATTTATGTGTGTGTTGGCAGCTGTGGTGATGAGAAGAAAATCTGCCAGTGTCGGTTCCTTCCTTCCTCTGTGTGGGTCTTGGGATGGAATTCAGAACATCAGACTTGGCAACAAGTGCTATGACCTTCTCCCTCACCCCCCTCACTTTGCCTTTTAGAAGATCTAAGTGATGTGCTGCTCACCTTTGCTCTCTGGTCACATCCTTCCACAGATCTTGCTCCTCTGACATTCCCACAGGGTGCATGACCTTCTGGCTCTGCCCCAGGGGCCTTCCCAGCTTGTTCCTGTCATCTCTCCATTCCAGAACCCTGTGCTGCAGTGCTCAAGTCAATCCCAAAGCTTGCCCGGGACTCTATGTCTGTCAGTGAGGTGGCGGCTGAGTGCAGCAGAGACATCAGAAGCTTGGGGATAGCCCACCCTGCCTTCCTGGTCTACCTTTCACCCTGGCCCTCTGCTTCTGTAAATGCCCCTCTGCCATGACAGCCCTCTCTGACTTTTCTCCCCTTGGCTACAAAATGCAGCCTGGATGCCATAGACTTCACTAGCAGGAGGGGGCCCTTGGCTTCTCTCTGCTGGGATGGATAGGAGTTTTTGTTGTTCATTCTTCATCATGATCTGCCAATGGCTACTGTAAAACTGTGTGTGTGTGTGTGTGTGTGTGTGTGAGAGAGAGAGAGAGAGAGAGAGAGAGAGAGAGAGAGAGACAGAGACAGAGACAGAGACAGAGACAGAGACAGAGACAGAGAGTCAGAGAGACAGAGAGACAGAGAGACAGAGAGACAGAGAGACAGAGAGACAGAGACAGTGATAGAGACGGAGACAGTGTTTCACTCCCTAGCCTACCAGTCTAGAACTCACAACTATCTTCCTGGCTTACTTGCATGAGCCACCAAGCCCAGCATAAAGCTGTTGGTTCTTTAAGAGCTTCAACCCAGAGTCTAGTGTGTATGTAAGAATCCTTAATGGACGACTCAATTGTCAGCCTGGAGAATGAATAAAGGACCTGTCCATGGAGGCAAGATCTGTAGTCATAGCATTTCCAGCCCATCATTTCAGAGAGGAGTTTTGCTGTTCCTTAAATGTTTATTTTTCCTCTGAATATCCAAGAACAGGTTGAAGCAGCTCTTGCCTCTTAGTAACCGAGGAAAAGGTACTTTGGACACGTAGGGAAGGCAGATGTTTCTGAAACCCCAAAGAAGAGGAGTCCAGCAGGGTGAAGTCTGAGACTGTCCCAGCAACCAAACGCCAGCAGTGCTGTGTGAGCACGTGACTGGCCAAGTTCCAGGGCAAGAATGCAAACGCAAGCTCTTGTCCACTAGACAGTTTTACTTATAGCCTTAAAATGCCATCTCAGCTAGGCATGGTGGCACAGAATTATAATCTCAATACTGGGGTGGGGGTCTGAAGCAGAGGATTATCAGTTCAAAGCTACCCTAGGCTGTTACATGCACAGCTTTTTAGAAAGCCTACATAAAAGCAAAGAGACAAAAATAAAATCCCAAGCAAATAAAAGTGTTATTTCAAGTGCTTTTTGTGTAATATTTATTAAATATGTGACTTGAAATCTATGTATATAATTGACTATGTTAAATTTGTTTTATAACATCAGATGTTTTTTTTTCTACTCAAGTATTTGATTTGTAAAAGTTTGTTTTTAGCATTTATTTATTTTAATTTTATGAGTGGGTCTTTGCCTGAGCACTAGATATATGCAGTGCTTGCAATGACCAGAAGAGGGCATCAGATTCCCCAAACTGGAGTTTTGGACAGGTGTGAGCCTCCCTCTGGGCGCTAGAAACAAAACAAGTGCTGTTAACCACTCCACCGTCTCTTTGGCCTCTAAGAGTTATTTTTAAATAACTGCTCTTTTCATAAGTATTGCAAGTAATCTGTCAGGTTGCCATTTGTCTTTATAAATGTCCTTTCCCCCTATGATTGCAAAAATATTTCTCTATGCATTCTCCCTCTCCCTGCTTGCTTTTTCAAGACAATGTTTTTCTGTGTAGCCTTGGCTGTCCTGACCTCGCTTTGTAGACCAGGCTAGCCTTGAACTCACAGAGATCCACCTGTCTCTGCTTCCCAGAGTGCTGGGATTACAGGTGCACACTACAGTACTTGGTTTCCTATCATTTTCATGGTTTTATTTTCTTCAAAGAAATTCTGATTTATTGCTAATGTTTTCCAGTGTTGGTGTGAGGAAGGGTAAGATTATTCCTCTGGAGAGTCAGTCCTCTTGCTAGTCTGTACCTCTCCCACCGAATGTACTACTTTCCCTTTTTTTCTTCCCGTGCTTCCTTTTTCCTTCCAGCTGAAGTGTGACTATACTTTTATTTCTGGGTTAAAATTTTATAGCTAGCTAGTATTCACTTCTGAGTAGGAAAGATCACTCGATGTAGAGAAAATCTGTCTTTGACCCTCTGCAGAACTGCAGTGGTCCCTTGGTAGCCCTGAAGGGTTGGATGGTGTGGGAAGCAGAGGAATCCCTGAGCAAATGTGTGAGGAGTGGGGAGTGTTCTCAGTGAATGTGTCTTGTTGACTCAGGCACAGCCATGTCAAGGATCCGGATGCCTCAGACCCGTGGGGAGGAAAAGTCTCCGAGGCTCTGAGGGAAATGGCAAAGCCTTCCTTTGCCTGCCAAGTGCAAATGCTGACAGTACAGCTAGAGCCGGAGACTGCTTCCTTACCCAGCCCTCCTGTCAAGAGTGGCTAGACCCATCTTCCTGTGCACTTGTGTACCATGAGCCCTCCTCCTTATTCAGCTGCAAACGATAAACCAGCCTCCTCAGCTCAGATTTTGGATGTATAAAATAAACATTCTGAGTTTCCAAGTTGTGGCAGAAGGCACTGCTCCACCAGAATGAGCACAGCCCACCTGATCCCAGATTTTCTGTGCGTGTGTCTGTGTGTGGGTCCTCCTTCATTCCCCCATTGACGGAGTCAGGTTTCCAGGATGAAGCAGTGCTGGACTTGACAATACAGATCACCTTCCTTAGCCAGCCCTCCTCCTACAAAATACTGTAAAGTTTTCATACATCCTACATGCAGCGTCTGGCATAGTTAAATCGCCTGTACGTTGTTTGTAGACTTGGTCTCTTTCTTGGTCTCGGTTTTGAGGGGAGTCTGCACATGTTCAATATGGATGTAGTTACTTTTTAATATCTCCAATCTGCTTTTAATTGAATGTTTGGAAGTCGTTATGTCAACAAATATCCCTAGGTCTCTGCTTTCCATGTTCTGAGCAGGACCATGTTCTTGACTCTCATGGTTGGTTAAAGCCGGGTTTTGACAAGTCCTAAGAAAACATGCCATCTTTTCTACTTTTTTCAGTGTGATTTCATTGTCATCAACTGAACCCACATTAATTGGTTTCTTGGAGGGAGTACAGTCTCTCGTACTGACTGTAGTGACTATAGAAAAATATAATTTTAGAAAGACACAAAAAACCCTCCATGTTTTAGTCTATAGTAACCTTATATTTTTTTTCAGGTAATTTCAACCCAACAAAATGTTTGCCAAAGCAACTCGGAACTTTCTTAAAGAAGTTGATGATGGAGGAGACCTGATTTCAGTCTCACACTTGAATGACTCTGACAAGCTGCAACTTCTAAGTCTGGCGACCAAAAAGAAGAGATACTGGTGCTGGCAGAGACCCAAGTACCAGTTTTTGTCTGTCACCTTGGGTGATGTTCTCACAGAAGGTCATGGTCTCAGTCCGGGTACGTTTCCTTGTGAAGTCCAGTGACTAGTCCCCAGAGATAAGATGGCTCTTCTAGGCATCTGAAGTGGAGGTGTGCCTTATAGTGAATTCTTCTTTTTTTCTTTGGCTCTCTGGTATAAAGGGATAGCCTTTCTCAATGAGCACAATTATGCACACCTGAAATGAAATTAAATGAGATCTTAGTATTTTAAAAGTGATAGTCAGGTTGGACATAAAAGTTCATTGTGCCCATCATAGATGTTAGAGGCACTTGGCATAAGTGGTTTGGTGTTGAGACTGGAAATGTTGTGAGCTCATCAGAAGGGCGTGGTGAGTATTGTTTCTTATAAAGTGATGCCTTCTGAGGGGAGCAGGGTGGTCTCTCAAGTTGGTCCAAAAACAGCTATAGAGGGGCTTAGCATTTATGGTAGCAGTCAGATGAAATTCCCTGCCTATGAGCCGGGACTCTTGTGGTTTACTTTTTATAGGTTCTAGTGGAAGGGGCACCTGAGCTGCTTCTATTGTCTGTCTGTGTGTCCATATGTCTGTCTAACGCCCCCCACCTCAGTTGTCCTAACCTGGCCCACCCCTCTCGGGCATTCTTGATGGCTTGTCTTCTAGGTCTGGAGCCTGTCGAGTTGACAATATCCATCATCACACCCCTTCTTCCCCCAGGTTTATGCACTTGATGGTAAACCCCTTTTGAGTAGCACAATAACTAAGTCTAACTTGGAACAAAACGGAAAACATAAACCCTGGGGCTGCTGAGCAACAGAAATTTCTCTCTGTGATGTTCAAATGATGACTTGGTGGTATCTTGAAAGATGATGCAGAATTCAGTTGGACTGGTGATGTCACTTGTCACCACAGATAAGGGATTCCTGAATAGGACCACCATTTGAGGTCAGAGCTCAGGCTGGGTCCTGAGTCCTGTTGGAGCCATGGCCGGGAAGGGCAGACTCAAGAGGCCTCATCGTTGTTGCTTTTCCCCGCTTGCCTCAACACCGGTGTGAGTGTTGCAGAGGATGGGGAGGGGTGGCGATTGGATTGCTGGTGGTTCACTGACAGCTCAGTGCTCCCCTTTCACCAGGCGGCGACTTGATAAAGAACTGTCTATAAGTGACGTCTTTTTAGCAGTTCTGGGGCCACGTTTCATGTGAATAATCTTGATTTCTCTCTATGCACTCTGTGACCAGTCTTGAGGACTGTTACATTTTGAATCTAAACATTTTACCCCATAGTCTAATGTTTTGAATGCTTGGTCCCCAGCATATGGTGTTATGCTGAGAGCAGTGAACCCACAGAAGATGGGGCCGGCTGGCAGGAGTCGGTCACTCTGTCCTGTCACACATTCCATGATTCTGGTAGTGGGTGAGGAGAAGGAAGTCTGTCAGGCTCCAGGTGGTTTGGAATCCCTTCTGAAGATCAGTCAGGAGCCTCGGAGACACTTGTGTGAGGGACATAAAAAGGCAGAGTGTGATGCCCACACAGGCTTTAATGTCTCCTTAGTAAATGGTGGTGGCTGAGGCTCTAGTTTTAGAGTTGTATCTTGACAGTACAATGGGGACAGTGGCCTGGGGGTGAGTATTTGTTGTAGAATATTTGACTACTATATATAAAACCCTGGATTAAATACTGAGCACCAAAGACAGAAAAAAACAAAGGGATGGAGAGAAAGAAAGATGGAAAAGAAGGAAGGAAGGAAGGAAGGAAGGAAGGAAGGAAGGCTTGCTGGCAGTGCACATGGGAGCTCGTCAGGTATTACTCCTAAGGGTTCAGAGCAGTGGGGGGGGGGGCATGGAAGGCACCCTGCTAGCCCTCACCTGCACATGGTCAGATGGAGAGCAAGGGGATAGCTTGGTAGAACATTTGACTGGGTGAGAAACAAGGCAATTCCCAGCTGACTTGATTGGCACTGGACTACAAGGCCGTACTGCTATGATTCTCAGAGTCTGAAAAACCAGAATGGAAAGCAAGAGTCTGGGGGCTTGGGTGCTTTGAGAGGAGACTGAGGGTGTGGGCATATCTGGTGACTTCAGCTGGAGGCTGGGTATAATGTTAACATTGTGTTTTCTTGGAGATGTTAAGGAGGATCAGAAAGTAATTCTTTATGACTGGTAGTGAGAAGGAACTCTCAGGACTGTCCAAGAGGACCTGCCATGCTGTCTCTCCCCTGGGTTTGGGGGCAAAAGCATGTGCACAGGAGACACCTGTACACGTTAGTCCGAGTTTAGTCCAAGTTTAGTCTTCGCCTTAGATGGTGGCCATCTTGGTTACATTTGATCCTTGTAGCAATAAAACACCTGATCAAGCCAACTTAAGAGAAGCTTCATTCTGGCTCACAACTTGGGGGTACAGATCATGGCAGGAAAGGCCTGAAAGAGGGAGCTGGTCATATCCTGCCTGCAGTCAGCTAACTGTGTCCTGCTCACGTAGTCTCTGATGGCAGCCCTCGGAATGGCACCTCCCTACCTCAATTAATCCAAGCTCTAAATCCCCTCCTAGGCACGTCCAAAGTTTGTCTCGGGTGATTCTGGATCTTTTCAAGCTGTCAATGAGTGTAAACCATCACAGTAGCTAAGGAGGTGCCGAGCACCCAAATTCTCTGGCCAGTTCAGGACTGCTCTCAGTCAGCATATAGATGTGCTGGCCGCATTTCACTAAACACTAACCGGCCCTGCTTCCCTCTTTCCACTTGGATGCTGGCGTGGGTTTCCCAAGAGGTTGCTGGGAAGCAGAGCGGCCCACAACCCTGAGGCATCTTCCCTCCCTCGATCCTTCTGCTCTCTTCCTTCCAGTGGTCGTGGAGTCAGACTTTGTGAAATACGAAAGCAAGTTTGAGAACCACAAGAGTGGGAGCATCGGGACGGTTGTGGGGAAGATGAAGCTGAACGTTGGGGGCAAAGGTCTGGTGGAGAGTTGCTCTTCGTTTGGAACCCTGAGGAAGCAGGAGGTGGATGTGCACCAGCTCATCCAGGATGCGGCCGGGAGGTAAGGGAAACTTCGTCCTGCATTCGGGGCCTTTGAGCATCTTATGGTTAAAGGTCATTTGATTGGACCTCTGCCAAAAGGCTGGTAGATGTGGACTTTGCTAAAGAGCATGTCTTGAATGCCAACAGTCCTGAAACTTCGTCGGAGCACATTCTTTATTCTAGAATTCACTGCCTGTTTTCATCTGAGCGTGGAGACCTGGGAAGCAGTGCGTATTATTTTAAGAAAACATGTGTCTTCTTTTTGATGATATGAGCTGATAAAAATCCCAACAGTGGAAAGGTTATGTCCTGCTTAAAAAATTTAGTGTGTGAGTGTGTTCAAAGAAATACCAATGGTTTTGTTTGTTTTATCCCAGTGCTGGTGGTCGAACGCAGGGCCTCGCGTACACTGGGCGAGAGCTGACTGCATCGCCAGCCCCTATATTTTTGAGTATTCATAGCAGAAGCAGGAAAATCACGAGTCTGCTTTCTGTCCTTGTATTTTTCTCATGAGGAAGAGAGCAAGTGAGGGGCTTCGTGGGGAAGATCTGGTTTGCAACTTCGGCATCTCGATGGAAATCCCATATTTATTCCTCTTATCCCAGGATAGCTCATCGTTATTTCTGCCTTGTGTCAATTCAGCACTCAGCAAGAAATTCTACTGACTGAATAACACCATATTCTTCATACTGAGGATGCTGCAGAGAGCTAAATGCTGTGACTTCTGCCCGAATATCAATGGGAGAGATTCCAAATATGGAGTT
Source organism: Pachyuromys duprasi (assembly GCA_028658305.1). Classification (NCBI taxonomy): domain Eukaryota; kingdom Metazoa; phylum Chordata; class Mammalia; order Rodentia; family Muridae; genus Pachyuromys; species Pachyuromys duprasi. The sequence continues at coordinate 72,353,446 of CM053763.1, read as the reverse complement.
AAATTAAACTTGCAGTGGATTGATAAGATTGGGGGCACAGGGGTAAATATATTGAAAGGAGGCATGGTTTTACAGTGAGGCCGGGGAAGGCAATGGAGAAATCGGTCTTAGTACAAAGCCTTGAAGAAGGGGAAACAAGCAGGCGCCCTGCACAGGGATGCTGTGTGCTGTGACCAGGATGGCTTCCCCAGGGTGACCCAGGGAGAGCAAAGAGAGCCAAGCCCCTCATGACCTAAAGACCACGCAAAAGACTCCGCCTCTCACTCAGAGCAGGAGGGGATGTCCCTGGAGATTCTGAGCAGGAATGTGACATGTTGACTTGTTCTTTAGGTGGGTCCTCTTGGCAACTGGGTTTGGGAGAGACCAGGTGCACAACTGAGGGCCCAGCTAAGAAGTGAGGGCCACCATCTGGTTGAGATGGTATTTCAGTGAGCACTGTGCTGTTCATGCATTCCCACGTGGGATCCTTGTCACGCCTCTCCACCAAAGACAGAGGATTCAAATGCAAATGTGTCAAGGGAAAAGCCATTCATATTTGGGTGTCGGGACTTGTCTCATCTAATGTTCTTAGGACTGAGGTGGGGGGTCAGCGGTAGAGTGATTGCCTAGCACATGTCAGGCCCTGGCTTCTAGCACTGCCAATGCAAAAAGAGAGTAAGTCCTTGTTTCTTAGAATTATATGAATGATATGCTTACGGAGCAAAACTATGTTTTAAACTAGTGAATAAACAAGTTCTGAGGGACACACATGCCAAGCGTTTAGTAGGCAGATTTAGCACAGGCTGGACAACACTAGACTTCAAAGCCAGGCACCTGTAACTGGCCCTCTGTGACAGAACCACTGTGTACATGATGCTTCCTGGCTCTTCGTGGGACTGCCCCAGGACCTTGCTGTGGACCAGGGAGGGGTCTCTTTGGTGGTACTGGTTGGGAGGCACAGTCCTGGCTGATCTTCGTCTTTTCCTCCATTGCTCTCTTTGCAGTGAGAGCTGTGTGCTGTCACTGGGAGACTGTGTTTATCTGCAGGCAAAATATGACTGGGTAATGCTCATTTTCTTTGTTAAATCTGGTGACACTGTTCATGGAGGAAGGAGGACAGGAAGGCTGGGAAAGTCCTGGTCTTCTTTGCTCCCTTACTCTTTGCCCATCGTCCCCTTTTAGCTTCGATTTGCAGCTTTGTCATTTCTATTTCAGGAACCAGAGTTGGGCAATGCTCTGCAATCACATCCCCTGAAAGAGGATTTTAAAGCAAGTCTTCGTGACTCAGGTGTAAAAGCTACTGCCAACAGGAAGCGTGGGTGGCAGTGGCGGGGGAGGGGAGGTGTATGTAGGGGTTTGGTGAGGTCCCTGTGAATAGCTGTGGGAGAAAAAAGTTGTAAGTGGGAACAGAAAGGTAGAAGAGGAGGATCATGAGATACCTACTATGTGTCAGGCAATCGCTATTTTTTGCCTCATTTTCTCTGCAAATTCCATTGCTTTACTGTATGAAGGAATTGAGGCCTAGAAAAGTGAAATCATTTGTTCTTGGTCACAGAGCTCAACCTGGCTGCTGCGGCTGGGATTCAATCCAGGGTTCCTTGGTTCCAAGGCTCCCATTCTTTGCTCTACCTTTGCTTGAATTGGTGGAAGTAAAAGTGGTTCAGATGTGATTTGGAGTGTCCCTGATGGCGTTGCTGGGTGAAGCATGGGTTCGGGCCCTGTCTTCAGCAGGTGTTTGGGAAGAGTTGGGTCCCCTGGACACAGCTGGAGAGGTTGAGTTCACATGAGGAGACAGTTCACCCCAGCTGCCGGTGTGATAGGGAAGGCACGGTCTAGGGAGTAGCAGCTGAGACACCAGGATTTGGAAACTCGGGAGGTGCCTTATCACACCCCTTGTTACATTTTGCTGAGAGTTCAACGTGAGCCATTGAGAGCTAAAGGTGAGCTAACGGGAAAGAGGGGGAGTACTTTCCCAGTCTCAAAACGAATACCCATCAAGCTAGCATCCCTGTGACTTCACACTAGAGTAATAAATCCTTATCATGAGGTCCGCCTGTTTCTGGACTCCTGGAATATCACCAGGATTGATAAGATGCTATGGATGCATCTGTGGCCTCTGGCACCATAAGGAGTGATGCCTCAGGACTGCATGTTCTCAAGGGAGTGTTTGCAGCCACTCATTTTTATTTCAGTTGTTTAGATAAGCTTCCATGTGTAAACAAGATTTGTAGGCTCTAAAACCCAAGGTTTAGATTTGGGGTATAGTTTGGTAATGTAGTTCACTTGCTGAGCTTGAGGCCCTGGGATTGAGCTAGATGGCACTGGAAGAAAGAAAAGAGAAGAAAAGAAAAGAAGAATTCCACATCTCTTTTTCTTTTGTATTTTTTTTTATACAGCATTCTGCCTGTATGTGTGCCTGCACACCAGAAGAGGGCACCAGATCTCACTATAGATAGTTGTAAGCTACCATGTGGTTGCTGAGAATTGAACTCATGATCCCTGGAAGAGCAAATAGTGCTCTTAACCACCGAGCCATCTCTCCAGACCTCCACATCTTAAACTATACCCATATATATAGAAGATTCATTTAGAGTTTGGAGAGTCATGTTTCTAAGTAGTGGGAGCTGATTGCTTTTAATGAGCCCTGGATTTAGCTTACCCATTCTCGATGAAAGCTAGTCTAAGATAGATGTCCTTGCCTTCTGCCTTTTAAAATTCTCATCACAGCTCAGATTTGTTTCTGTCTTTGTATCCAGTGTTATCCTCAATAACTCTCTCAAATGGTTTTGCAGTCTCATCCAGCTGCTGCTTGCCAGTGTCTCAGGCCTGGCAGCCTTACCTGGCGCACCTCTGCTAGCGAGCTCATTATCCAATGAGATACCTCAATCTCCCAGAACCTGGAGAACCTCCTTCCTGGTAAATAACCTGGATGGACTTGACAGCAGCCTCTGGCCTCGGTCTCTCCAGCCTCCCCCTCAGCGGTCAGATGTGAGTGGACACACACCAGATCTTTCCCTTTGAGACTGGACCTTGCTTCTGGCTATGGTGACATGGAAGGTTTTTGTTTTTTTGTTTTGCTTTGTTTGTTTTTTTTCTGTTTTGTATTGTATTTCTTTGGCTACTTGAGGTCTGAGTTGGTTGTTACCATTCAGGCACACCTGAAACTTACCATTCATCTTGCTTCTAAGCAAATTTTGGTAAAGCTGATTACATTTGTCTGTATGTACATGGCAATTGGAAAATCTGTTCTTGACAAAGAACTCTCTATTAAGTATATAAATTGATATATCATGAACGCAATGATGTGGCAATGATAAATCTTCACAGTTATTCAGGCTGTTTTAAAATGAGACCAGCTCAGCCTAGCTACAAATTTTGTACACATTAAAAACAACGGAACCCTGTTCTGGCTCTTTGACCTTCCTGGAGGAGGTGAAGGACTCTCGGGAGTCCTTCAGTGTCGACACTTTTGGCTTAGCAGTTTTCTCAGAGCGGCCATGTCGTGTTTTGAAAAAGGAATGCATGTAGCAAGGTGGACATGCCCCTCCCCCTTAAGCCGGGTTCATTTCCCCGCTGCTAGCAGAGCGTGTAGCTGCCGCTCACTCATCTCGTACACGCCTCAGCTCACCTCTTCTCCTTTATTCCCCCTTTTCTTTGCCTCTCTCTCTGGGGCAGCAAGGGCATGACGAGAATGAGCTAAGGAAAGGCCCTCTGAGCTCTATGGTGGGTGTGGCCAGTCGACACCTTATGCTCATTTCTTAGTGTTAGCAGCTATCTTTAGACCCATGGTTGCTTGGTAAACTGCGTTCAATGTGTGTGTATGTATGTGTGTGTGAGAGAGAGAGGATTTTACTATGTAGCCCGGCCATCTGCCTCCCGAGTACTCAGATTACAGATGTGCACCATCACATCTGGAAGGTTTATTTTTTTTAAATTAAAAAAATAATTTGGAAATCACGGTATAATGGAAATTTAGGAATAATGTAATAAATATATGCCACTTATGGGTTTTATGAGATCAGGTAAAATCTCAGAAACTAGTATCGAGTAACATCTTCTAGAGTCATTGGCCAAATAATTTAGGTTATCATCTTGGGCTACGGGTTATTCTCTACAACCCGATTGTAAGGCCTCCATTGCTAAATACTTGACTTATTCCATTAAACATTGTAAAAATGACCTAGTTCCCAACTAATAGATTTATCCCTCCTTACTAGTACTCATTGTGATAGAAGGCACTCAACATAACATCTTTTCTTCCCTCCTCCCCTCCCATCCTTTCCTTTCTTTGCCTTGCCTTGCCAAGACAGGTTTTCTCTGTATAGCCCAGGCTGTTCTAGAACTTGCCTTGCAGACCAGACTAGGTTCAAATCCAGAGATCTGCTGGGATTAAAGGCGTGTGCCACCAAGCCTGGCCTAAAACATTGTTACTCAGAACCAGTACCTAAGAGCTATCTTTTCCTGCTTCCATTACTCTGAACTTCATTATAGCGATATGGGCTTTGTGCTTCTGTGAGAATTAGATGAGACATAAGAAGAGTGCGCACAGTTGCACCTGGCACATGGCACTTCCCCTTGATTCCTTCACCATGCTTGTAAGTAGGTTCATTTCTGAAGTCGAGCCGGGTTACCAGCCTGAGGCAGGTTAGTGGCCCTAGAGAGAGCTAAATGCTGAGAAGGGGCAGGAGCTCTGGAGCTTAGAAGTGAGGGGAGGCTCTGGCCTCAGAGTGGCTAACGCATTTCTGATACACCCTCTGACACCTCCCATGTCCCTGGGGGAAAGTGTCACAGCTGAGTTGGCTGGGTTGAGTCAGAAGCTGGGATTCAGGTAGCAAGTATGTGTTTCCCGGGGCTGACATGGTAGTAACACCCACGTTCGCATTTCCTATCTTCCTCTCTAGTCCCTCCACGGAGCTTCCCGGTGAGTGGTATTCAGCTGAAAGCTGGGATGGGGTGAACTTTCCTCCTCACCTTCTCTTTTACACCCATTTCTCACCAGGGGCTTCACACCCCTAAGGACTGGTTTTATATGTTCTCATCATCCAAGCTTCCTGACCCTTTCTTTGGCTCTCTTGCCCACCCACCTCTGGCCCTTTTCATCTCTGGCTCCTCCACAGACAGCGCATCGGATCGAGTCACTAGCCACCGCCAGCAAATATTCCCACGTGCCCTCCCTGCTCCAGGAAGTGTTCTGCATTTCCTCTCGGCCACACAGTCCAACATTCCTTCTTGTAGCACTATGGCTCTCCACGTTTCCCTCAACCCTCAGGCCTGTCACCTGACTTCAGCTCCTCAGAGTCACACAACGAGGCTTTCTTCCATCCAGGTCCTCTCTGAAGGCTCCTTTACTTTTCCAACCCATACTGCCCTCTCTCCTTGTCTGGCCCTAAGTATTCTTCATGTCCCAGCCTAGACCCAACATCCCCCTTAAAAGCTGTATCCCGACCCTCCTGTTGGGGTGCTGAGGTACTGAGGAGTCATGTGCTGTGAGTCCCTCCTCCTCATGTCCCCCCTGGCATGCACCTCTTGTTCATGTGGGCTCTGGCAGCGCGCTGAGCACTGCTCGGTTGAAAGAACAATTGCTTTATCTTCATTTTACATACGAGGAGTTGAATTCAGAAAGTAATTAGTTTGCCTGGACTCAGGATTTAAGGCCAGACCCACAAACCGTATGATTTTTCCAGTCCAGCTGTTGTGCACGGAGTTTGACAAAGAAGAAACTTCCCAAGGGGCGATGCGGGCTTTTGCCTCCTAGCCCAGCTTCATTCGGCTTCTCCATCTTCCCGGCATGCTGTTCCGCATCACCTGGTGGCTGTTAATTAATTACTTAGCCTAAAAGGTTGAGCATCTGTAATTGCTTAGTCATTTTTCCCTCTCAATCTCTCTGGATTATTCTGTGTGACGAAGATAAGATGCCAGAGATGGATGCATTAGGAGCAGGTGTGGTATGTGGATGGGGGCAGCCCAGTCACTCTGGAAATCACGTGCAGTTAGCATTGTGCTTCAGCTTTAAACTTCTTGCAGCTTACAAAAAGCCATACTCATCTTCACAACCGAGTGAAAGAGAGAACTGAAGAGACTGTCCACTACAGTCATCCCTTAACTTCAGGGGCCATGGTCCAAGGTCTCCAATGTATGCTAAAACAGCATGGTGTCAGTTCCCTATTGACTGTGCTTTTGCTATGTACACATGTATGGTAAAGCTTGATCTAGAAGAGGTAAACTACTAATAAAGTAGAACAATATACTGTAATTACATAACAGTGCATAGTGCGGAGTAACGTGGTATGATTAAGTTGTGACTCACTGTAAAGCTATGTGAATGTCTATCGTGCTGTGCCGCACCCATCCTTCTGAGGGCGACGCCCTTGATATGTGCCTGTGTCATCAGAGGAAGTGAGAGGAACACCCGAGGGCCTAGCACGCCCATAGCTTTGCAGTTAGATGCTGACAATAAGACTAGCACCAGTTTTCCTTTTCAGGTGGATTTGCCTGACTGTTGGTCTTAGCACATGCTCTTTGCTTTCCTTACTAAGTTGAGAACTTCCACTTTCCCATCAAAGCAAGCATGTCAGAGCATCTTTTGGATATGTCCAAATTGTCACCATCAGCCCCCCTTTGGAGGCCATTATTGTTTATAATGGAAGCCACTTGAACATGACCACTGGGGCATCAAAAGTCAACGTGGTAACTGAGGTTTGTCCTGGGTGACTCCCGAGTGAGTGGCATATACATGGTGGATACTTTGTACAAAGGGTGATTCCTAGCCCAGTTGTGTCTGCATGACAGTCCATTGCATTCCTCAGAACAGCAAGAATTTAGTACTTATGGACCTTGGTAACTGAAACCGTGGGCAGCAGCGAGGAGATGACTGTATATTGGAAATGGGCATGCCAAGTCATGGTGGTTGAGGTTTCCAGAATTTTCTGTCCCTTGCTCCAGGTTGTCGTTATTTGGACCTAAGGTTGTGTTGAAGGCTGGGTTCCCAGACTGTTAGGCTTTTTGGAGGTGGTGGAAGGTAGCTTACTGGAAGCATGTCATTGGGGGAGGAGCCCACTGTTGGGGACCCCTGTTCCTCCTTTTGTCATCTAACTTTCTGCTCTCAGGAGAGGACTCATCTACCACATGTTGGTTCCATGTTACGCTACACCAGTGATGGGGCCAAGCAGCCATCAAGTCAGGATGAACCTCCCTTCCCTCCCTCTTGGAAGCAGATTTATGGCAGGTGTTCGGTCTCAGCAGAGGATGGCTAACTGATGCTAGGAGCCTTTTCTTGGTTTCAGTGGAGACCATCAGAGCATCCTCTGTGGCCGGTGGGTGGGTAGTGCTTCAGGAGGGTCTGCTTGCCAGTATTCTGGGAGCTCTCACAGGAAGCCGAGCAGAAAGATAGACAGTCCAGAAGCAAACAAGCAGTAAGCTGTGCATGTCGGGAGGGAGAGGGAAGATGAGGGCAGAGTTTTGGATTGGACCATGCTGAACTGTTGAGCTGAGCTCTTATGCTACTCCAAAGACCTGTGTCCCCTGGGTCCTTGACTTCTGAGTCCTCTGTCCTTTGAATCTCTCTGACAGAAACTTCATGAATGGTGAGGGTGCCTTGGTGCAAAGAACATTCCTTACCCCACATATAGAAACATTCTGAGGTAGGAGTCCTGGTTAGCCGAGTGGTTAGCTCAGCAGAACAGCACAGTGCCTTGGGAATAGAGGACTAAGGATCCCTCCCTTCTCGGGCTATTCTGGAGCTCACAGACATTAGAGGTGGTGTCCCCAGGAAGCGGTAAGCAGGCAGAGAAGGTGCCACAGCAGGACACTCTGGGCCTCTCGGAGGTAGTTTCTAAAGTGAAACTTTGGTCACGGGCGTGGCACCGTAAGCCCAGAAGAGGCTGGTTATCAGAAAAGCATCGGACTTCTCACTGTGTGAAGCATCAGGAGGGCAACCCCAGGGAGTTTAGAAATGATGTTCACGGAGTTCGTTCTCCTACCTACAGATGGTGTGTGCGCACACATTTGCTTTCCTCTTACCCTGTAGCTGTAGCCAATACATCGAAGCCCATCAGGAGAAATACACCAACTGCCATAGCTTTAATCATCAATATAAACCTACATTCCTGTGGCCACACAGTCTTGCTTAACACTCTTGCAGTAACAGGCTCTTCATTTTTGTTGGGCAACTTTTTTTTCTTCTGCCATTTGATTTTTAAAATTTAAATTAAATTGTTGAGAATTTGCTACATGGGTACTGTTTCCCATAGTTTCTACTCTCTCTCCCCTTCCAACTCCTCCCATGACCTTTTTAGTTACCTTTGTTACATATGTACACATGTGTATGCCTAAACACAACCTGGTGAGTCCATTCAGTGTTGCTCATGTGTATACATGTTCAAAGCTGACCACTTACTAGACCCCTTTTACTGTCCCCGCTTATTTCTGGGGCAATGTCAAAAATCAATCGAGTCCCTTAGCATCTCTTCACAATGAGTTTACACTGTTGCCTCTTCCTGGTTTTTAGAATTCTATAAAGTCAGTGTCCTTTAAAAAAAAAAGTCAGAAGATGGGTGGGCTGATGGCATTGCTGCTATTGCTGTCCCAGACGATCAGGTTTCTGTAATCTACCGGGGTATATTCTGTCTACGAACAGATATCAGATTGTATCCGGGTGCTCATGGCTGTATCCTTTCATGCCCGTGCAGACATTACTAGTCAATCTCAGCTGTCTGTCCCTCACTGCCCCTGGCCTACAGTCAGTTTTAGATTCTTTATTCCTGTGCCCAGGCAGCAGGAGGTGCTGGATTGAGTAAAGTGGGTTCTTAACTCTACCCAGTGATTGTGTGTGTGCATGTGCTCACATGTGTGTGTGCATGTGCCCATGGACTCTAGATGTCAATATGAGGAGTCTCCCTCAATCACTATCCATGTTGGTTTTTTAAATTTATTTATTTTTATATTAATCACAGGTTATGTACTTTGTATCCCAGCCGTAGCCCCTTCCCTCATTCCCTCCCACTCTCCCCCTCCCTCCCTCATCTCTTCCCTGCCCCCTCCAAGTCCACTGATAGGGGAGGACCTCCTCCCCTTCCATCTGACCCTAGCTTATCATGTCTCTTCATGGCTGGCTGCAATGTCCTCTTCTGGGGTCTAGCTAGGCTGGTCTTCCCTCGGGGGGGGGGGCAGTGTTGAAGAGCCAGCCATTGAGTTCATGACTGAAATAGTCCCTGTTCCCCTTACTAGGGTACCCACTTGGATACTGAGCTACCATGGGCTATATCCGAGCAGGGGTTCTAGGTTATATCCATACATGGTCCTTGGTTGGAGAAATAGTCTCATAAAAGACCCCTGTGCCCTGATCTACTTGGTCTTTGTGGAGCTCTTGTCCTCTCCAAGTCTTAACTAACTCGCCCTTCTTTCATATGATTCCCTGCACTCTGCCGAAGGTTTGGTTGTGAGTCTTAATATCTGCTTTGCTACACTGCTAGGTAGAGTCTTTCCGAGGCCCTCTGTGGTAGGCTCCTGTCCTGTTGCTTGTTTTCTCCTACATCCAATGTCCATCCCATTTGTCTATCTAAGTGAGGATTGATCATCTTACCCTGGGTCCTCTTTCTTGTTTATCTCCTTGGTTTTTTTTAATTAATTAATTTATTTTGAGATAGTCTCTGGCTAAATCTGCAACTCATCAGAATCTTTATCTAGGCCGGCTGGTCAACGAGCCCAGAAATATATCTGTGTTCCACTGCTACCCCTGCTCCCTGCTCCCCAGGGCTAGGGTGACAGATGCACACCACCACAGCGATCTGAACGCAGGTCTCATGATTGCTCAGCAGCTGCTTTATTGACTGAGCCATCTTCCTAGCTCCTGAGAGATTTCTATAGTTTCTAAAATGTATTTATATATATGAATATTTTACCTACACACCATGTGCATGCTTAATGCCCATGGAAGCCAGAAGTGGGTTCCAGAATCCCTTGGAACTGGAGTTACGGATGGGTGTGAGCCACCGTGTGGGTGCTGGGAATCAAAGGCAGGTGTTCTGCAGGAGCGCTAAACCACTGAGCACTCTCGCAGGTTCTCCCATTTTATTTTAGTCATAGGAATTGAACTTGGACCTCACATATGCTAGGCAAGCCCCCTCCTACTCAGCTGTATTCCCAGCCTTTAAATTTTAAAGGACTTTAAATGCTTTTGTTTCTTGGAGCTTTCAGTGAGTACAAGGAATATAAGATTGCAAACTGAACAACCTCATTGCCTGATGGTTTCCCTGCTTGCTGGTACTGGGGGATTTCTGTTGTTTGGTAATTCTTGCCCTAGGCTGAGGGAGGTTAGTGCTATGGGCTCAACTGCCAGCTATTTTGGGTCTGTGCTTGAGGACAGTTCTGCAAAGCGGCCTTGGATCCTCTCCTGATGCTTGGGGTTAGGAAGTATTAACAGGAAGAGGGGGTGGGCAAGGATCCATTAGAGATTATTTTGCACAGGGTCAAATGAACGTATATTTTTAATTATCTCCCCTCTGTCCCTAGCAGGTCCCTTCTTACTGAAGATTATTAGATTTTTCTAGTGTTTGGCCTCCAAAAGATGGCAGCACTATCTTGAAAACCAGCAAAATAGCTATCAAGCACTATCAAGAAAACTACATCTCTTTATGGGAGGGACAAGGCCACCTGGTCTAGCCCAGCCTTGAAGTTTTCTCAGGGAGCCATGGTGTATCTCCTAAGTCAGGGCTGCAGGGCTGCTGCATTGGCCTTAGTCTTGGCCATTGCCTTTGTCTGTGGGTTAACTTCTATTCTGTACGTGAGGCTATGTATGGCTGTCCTAAAGGCCTTGCTGGGCTCAGCAGGCCTTGGAGACTTGTCACTAGAAGCAAGGGGCTCCATTCCTGCCAGGGATACTCCTCTTATGTCTTTAGGTTTCAAGGAGCCATGGCTTGGGGTCTTTAAGCAATCTTGGGATGGGGCTGTCTGAGATTTTCCTTTTAAAACAACTTAGCTTTAAAAAGCTTTGCACTTTAGTGAGCTCTATTCTGGGAACATTTCAGGATAGTGAAGTGATTTCTGAGGGGATTAGTCACACAAGAAGCTTGCTGGACTCCTCTGCAGTTCCTCTCTCCTAGTTATGGGTTGAGGCCCACAGGACTGTTCTGATATGTATGATCAAATTTTGTGAGCCCACACTTTAACTGGCCCAGACTAAACCCATTTCTAGGAAGAGAATGTTAGGGACAGCTGGCTCAGTGTGCATTCTGACAGGTGGCCATGCTGGCTCTTAACTTGAAGCTCTGTCTTCTGGGCCAAAGCAGAGTGGCCTAGGAAGACTCACAATGTATTATTGAAAAACAAGTTTTAGAAACTGAGACACAGTATTTCTGCATCTTTATGAGGTACACTGAAGTTATTCAGTACATGTAACTAATGTATGATAGGCAAATTGGGGTGACACATACAACTGTTTCTTCAAGCATGAAGCATTGCACATTCTCCTAGTCATTTCTAGGTATGCCATGGATTGCACATGCCTTCAACCACATGTTAAAGAAGGTCCAGAAGTAATTCCTCTGTGTGTATGTGTGCCACATATGTGTATGTGCCCCTGGAGGCTGAGAGAGGTTGTCAGATTCCCTGAAGCATGAGTTGTAGGCAGCCATGGTCCATAGTCAGTTGACTTATGCAGTATAGAGGAGAGAATCAATTTTTTTGCATGTGTATAACCAATCAAGACAACAAAGACAGTCTTTTCTCCATCACATGTTCTTGGCACCTTTGTTGGAAATCAGATGGCTGTTTGATCATAGATTAATTTCTGGTCTCTCTGGTCTAATCCATGGGTCTTCGTGTTGAGTTTTCAGCAAAGAGCACACAGTTAGAATTACTATAGTTTTACAGTCAGAGAGTTAGACAGCTAGTTCCTTCATAGGCCAGGTTAGATGAAATGTATTATGTAGCCCACGTGAGCTTCAAACTCACAACCCTCCTACCTCAGCTTCCCAAGTGATGAGTTTGCAGGTGCACAACACCTCAGCTTTGTAGCATGTTTTGGAGTGACATCTTTTCTTCACTTTGATTATTCTGGGACTTACACAACTATTACTTTTTTTTTCCTTCCCTATTCCTGTGAAGAAGGGTCTCACTCTGCAGCCCATGCTCGCTTAGAACTTACTGTGGAGCCCAGGCTGACCTTGAATTTGCGGCATTCTTTCTGTCCCAGCTTCCCAAGAGCTGGGATTACAGGTGTGAGCCATCACCCTTTGCTGGATGGGACTGCTTTCTTAACTTCTGTCCCAGAATGTTCCTAGAATGTGGTATAAAATGTCTCAAGTGACCCAGGCTGAGGGCATCATTACCCACAGCTATCGGTGAAAAAGCCACCATGTGAAGGCGACATGATTCATTCCAGATCCATGAGGGGTTAGCACTCAGCTTCCTGTCCAGACTTCTTCCTGGAATCCAGGCCCTGCCTGACAATTAATCTAGCTGTCTACTTTTGTAACATGTGTATGTGTGCATGTGTGTGTGCACGTGCATGTAGGTGGAGAGCAGAGGTGGGCATAGGCATCTTCCTCGATCACTTCTTGTTGTGTCTTTGGAGGCAGCCTCTCAGGGAACTTGGAGCCCACTGACGTAGCGAAACTGGCTAGCCAGCAAGCTCCAGGGGTCCTCTTGTCTCTGTTTCTCCCGATCTGGGATTAGAGACGCGAGCGCTGCTGTGGGCATTTCACATCGGTGCTGGGGGTCCAAGCCAGTGATGCTTCAACGGTGGAACCATCCCCTAGTGCCCCAGGCTGGCAGTTTTGTGAATGGTCCGTTTTGTCCAACACACATATTGTAGTGCTTTTGCATTGCCCTGGCTAGTGGAAGACTTGACCATGTTCTGAATGTCTTCCTTTTTTTTTAATGTGGAAAAAAATATAAAATCTGCAAGTCTGTCCTTAAGTGTGTGATTCGTTGGCAGTAAGCACATCCCCTCTGTTGTGTAGCCACCATCTCCATCCATCTCTGGGATTTTCTGCCGCCTCAAGCCTGAACTCTATAGCCATTAAGCAATTTCCCCCATCTTCCAGCTTCACCACCGCAGTCTTCACTATCATTGTGAATTTGTCCATTCTAGATCATTCCTAAATACGGAGTCATACACCGTGTGTCCGGTTATGGTGGCTCATGTTGCTTAGCATGAGGAGTTCTTTCATGGTGTAGCATGTGTTGGAGCTTAATCCTTCCTGTGACTGACGGTCCCACGTTGATAAGCCATGTGTGCCTCTATTCCTGGGTGGATCACGGGCTGGTTTTTGCCCTGGCCAGTTAATTCGTCCACTTCAGGGATGCTTCCAGAACCCTGGGAACCCTATGTGTACCTGGGATGGACCGCCCGCCCCTTTGTGGCGGGGAGGGGTGCTGAGCCTTCAGGTGACTAACGTCAGGTTTCTTGGAAGCACAGGCTGAGCCTTTTCTTCCCATGCTCACTGCAGCCGGGATCTGGTGCTTTTCCTGCCCCTCCGCAGCCTTGGAGTCAGCGTTGGTCCGCAGGGAGTTTATCTGACCTTGAGGTTACACAGAACTTCAAGCGGCTCAGGACAGGGACCCAGTGTGGCCTCAGCTGGGAGGCCTGGGGCTGCCTTTACCAAATGGCTTCTGTCCTGTGGTAGAACCCCCAGCGAGAGCGTCTACATTCTTCCCTTAGGCCTGTCTCAGTTCCTGTCTGATCTCCCGCCACAGTGGGAGACTTAACTTGCACCTCTGCCCTGTGAGAAGCCAGTGTTTCTCCTCATAGAACCCCATGCTTTGGGGGGGGGGGGTTCTAGCCATGATGTCTGCCACCCTTCTACCTGCCCCCAGCTCCACCCAGGAGGCTGGATCTCTGTCCTGTAGCACGGCTTTTCATGGTTCCTCACTGGAGAGTAATTCCTCGGCCCTCCTCCAGGTGTCCAGCCTGTCCCTCAGCTGGTCTGCGCGGCCTCAGGAGAGCTCGGCTGAAGCCGCAGACGGTAACCTCCCTCTCATCACCAGGAAATTAATGAGATCTATTGTTCCCCGTTCCCTCGTCCAGCCGCGAGAGGAGATTCAAGTCTCGCTTGAGGCACGGGGTTGCTCACGACCATTTTTCCTTTCAGAACAGTTAACCTGGACAACCCAGTGCTCCAGCAGGTGCTCGAGCGGAAGAACGAGGTCCTGTGTGTGCTGACGCAGAAGATCGTGACCACGCAGAAGTGTGTGATCTCTGAGCATGTGCAGATGGAGGAGAAGTGCGGAGGCATGGTGGGGATCCAGACCAAGACGGTGCAGGTGCCACGTCCCAGCACGGAGGGATGGGCTCACGGGCCCTTTTCCGGTGTCTTCCTCAGCCAGAACTCTTCCTGTAGGGGGTTAGAAATGGTACTCAGGCTGGCTCTAGAGAACGAGACCTTCCATGGCCCCAGTCGCTGTGGGACCCAGGACTCAAAGATGTTGCGAGCCACCCGCCTTCCCGGAAAATCGAGGCTTCTTCGTGTTGCTGGGGGCTCCGGGCTCTCTCCAGAGTTATTACAACGCACAGGGAAAGAGCGTTTCGGGTCTGGCTCTCACCAGACCATGTGACCCACTTTTCAAGTTGTGGCAGTAGGACTCTGGTGGCTAGCAGGGCCTGAGCCAGGAACTGCCTTACATGCTTCCTCTAAGGAGATTGTTCAGTCAGGCACTAGTCAGGCCAGGAACAAGAGAATTTGTCTGTCTATTATTTACCATTTCTTCTAGATTCCAATCTGACCCTGAGGCTGGTTCTAAAAAGGAAGCCGTCACTAGCCTTAATCTGCTTCCCACTGCCACATGGAGTTGGGGGGGGGGCGCTATAATGTTCTTGGTACTTTCTCTTTTAGCAGCACTGGCTTTTTCTAAAAGACCCGGGAGGGCTGTATTGGGCAGTGGGCTGGGAGAGGCGTGTCTATAAGTTTAGAGCTAGGGCTGCTGGGTAGGCCAGTGAGCTGGCTGGGCATCATAGAGGGAAGAGGGATTGGAGAGAGGTAGCTTCAGCTTTGCCCCGTTGACACTTCAGCCCATGGTCACCACCTGCTGAAGCCCTGGTCCTGTGAGCTAGCACCCCAGCTACTGCTGTTTCTCGATTCAAAGCAAATACTCAAACCAGAGGCAGAGCGCTGTGTTGTTTGTCTGTGGTGCCTGGGCAACAAATAGGTCTCCAGCTTCCTGTCCCTCGGGTACTGCGGGAAGGACTCTTTGGGTTCTCTCTGGTTATTATCCCATCCCTGCCCATCCATCTTCTTTCTGCCTTTCCTATGGCCTTGTCATCCCGGCTTCGTCTGTGCACAGAGTACCATCCAATGCTGTGGGAACAGAGAGTATTTCCCACTGCAGCTTCTGTCCTATTGGGAGTTTTCACTGGGATTTCAAAGTTGTTTCTTGAAACCTGAGGAGGAGTTGGAAACCGATTTTATTTATCTTATCTGCAGTCACACGTCACTTAGATATGCTCGTAGTTCTATATCAGCAGGTGATTTTGTTGGTGGTGATGTCACACCACAATTAACTTACACAGGCCTAGATGTCTGCAGGGCTTCATGGCATACCTGAGGGATGCAGTGAGCCTGAGATTCACGGGGCCACTGCCAGCCTAACTCGGCACACAGTTTCCTGTAAAAACCAAATACTCTATAAACTACTGAAAAATGTCATGTTGAAGAGCTAGCCTAGTGTACAAGAGCCAGTGGCGTGGTCATTTACGATTATCAGGTGTTCCGTGCCGACAGTGACGGCAGGTACACGCGGGAGCTATGAGCAGCATCACCACAGACACAAGTGAGACATTCTGCAGTGATGTTGCTGTGCCCGTGATGGTTCTAGGAGACAGGAAGTTTTTTGATTCTGTTAATCACAGGATTATGGGACCACAGTGGTATAATATGGTAGGTTGTTGCCTAAACATAGCTCTATGGCATGGCTTCCTACCCCAGGCCTGGCATCTCACCCGTGCCACCAGATACCAGCTGTCTCTTCCTTCTTCCTTAGCTCTGTGGATATTTCCCAGCATCCTTAGGAGGCTGGATATAAGGGTGAGAGGAAGGAGGCAAGAATGCCTGAGGATACAAGCGGGTACATGCTCTTGCCCTCAGGTGTCGGCAATGGAGGATGGCACCATCATCAAGGACACCAGCGTGGTGCTGGAGATCCCTGCTGGCACCACCATCGCCTGTGGCATCATGGAGCTGTATGTGAAACAGGACGGCCAGTTTGGTGAGTCCTCACGAGGCATGGCCTGGTGGAAAGAGAGAGGATGGGGGTGGCAGAGCAGTGTGAGAGTGTCGTAGGATCTGGACTCTGGGTAGTGGGAGGCACTGGGGATTTGAGAGAGGGAGGATGTCCCTCCTCACGTGTCACCTGCTGTGGGAGGAACATGGGCTCAGCAGCCAGCCAGGCCTCTGAAGAACTGTTGAGTCTTGCCCAGGTTAAGGCCCTATGGAGTTCCTTTTTGGTTGCCATGACAACTAAGAGAGGAAAGGATGTGTTTGGGTTCACAGTTCTAGAGGGCTTGTTGGGGGAAGCAGCAGACAGGACGGCAGGACCGGGATGCCGAGGGCTCACAGACTTCGTTGGAAGCTTGAAGTAGGGGGAGCTGGTTGTGGTGTAAGCCTTTAAACTCTCACATTCCACCGCCAGTGACACACTTCCTCCGGCAAGACCACACGGTTGACCTCCCCAAACAGTGCCACCAGCTGAGAACCAAATGTTCAAATGCCCAGGAGACTTGGGGCGGGGCAGGGTGGCGGGCATTTCTCATTTAGTCCACCACAGGCCACCTGCTCAGAAGGTGAATGAGGGTTGAGTTGAGCGAGCTGAGACTAGGAAGTACCCAGGATGGCGGTAACTCCGCAACTGCCCTGACTTAGCCATTAACATTGTTCTCATTGTGACCCCCGCTGCCGCTGCCAGTGTGACGCCCCTGTTGCAACCTGACCTTGCTCTGGGGATCACAAGTGTCATTGCTAGAGGTAGAAGAAAATAACGGCTGTCCTTCCTTCCTTTTTGCTTACTCCAGATGAGTGGTTCTCAACCTGTGGGTCAAGACCCCTTCAGGGTCTAAGATCATCAGAAAACACAGACATTTACATTACGATTCATAACAGTAGCAACATTACTGTTATGAAGTAGCATCAGGAATAATTTTATGGCTGGGGTCCTCACAGCGTGAGGAACTGTATTAAAGGGTCACAGCCTTAGGAAGGTTGGGAAGCACTGCTCTAGATGCTCAAGGCTCCTTCCCTCTTACCAATGAGAATGCTACATGGCTGCTATTTGGGGGAGCAAGAATGGGTAAGGTAACATCACAAACTGTTGCTAGTCTTTCCGGGTGGGATAATGATATTGTGGCTTTGTCTGTAAAAGAAGCTACCTGCTGGAAGTTTCTTCTGAAATACTGCACATGAATAATCTGTCTGTCCTTTGCTTCCAGACTGGCATAGGGAATGTGTGTGGTGGGGGTGGAGGCAAGGGATGAAGGCCTGGGTATGATGGTTGCTGAGGCTGGCAGAGGGGCAGCTGCGGCCACTGTAACTGTGCACGCTTGCTAAGTGTGACCTTTGCCCTAGAGAATAGACTGCGTGTGTGTTTGCCCCTTTTCCACTTATCTTGGTGAAGGGTATAAGGTAAGCTGGCCTCCCGTGAGACCAGCCATGCCGGCTCTCACGAAGCCCATGTGATGTGCCACACCTCTCTGTAGCAAAGATGGGAAGCAGGTCTCTAATGTCACCCAGCTAGCACACATTCAAGGGGCTGAACAGGTGTGGAACAAAACACTGAGCCTCTTCTACTGGCTTGCTCATTCGGTCAAAAAGAAGCCTGCATTTGGGGGGTGGATATGATTTGCCTAAGGTGACATTAAGAGAAGGTGTCAGTTGAAGAAACTGATCAAGAATCCCGGAGAAATCTGGGCTACTCAGAACACAGGGGTGGTGACCACATCCTCAGTGCATCTAGTTGGCAACATTAAAGAAAGAGAGAATCTCAGACAGCCAAGGTTGGCATTGGACTGGTTGCATTGTTATGATGGCCTTGTACTAACTCTTCATCCCCCTGTCTCCACCCCCAAATACTGGAATCACAGGCTTAGGCCTCCATGCCCAGACACTGTTAGATTCTTCTCCTCCTTCTTTGCCCCTTCCATCCTTCCTTCCCTCCTTTCTCCTCCTTATCCTCTCCCTCTTTCCGTTTGTTTGCCCCAGAAACACCTAAAGGTGATCTGATTGTTTCCAGCGTCAGCGTGTGATATGCACTCTCTGTGTGCACTTGTATGGTTCAGTCTGGGGCAGATGCTCCAGGGACCTTTCAGGTAGATTTGACTGAAGGGAGGGTCACAATTACTTTCCCCTTTCTTGATGCTCAGCTGGTAAACACCATAAATGTCCAAGGAAACAATATTATGATAGCATATTCACTGTGATTACCACAACCAAACTAATTCACCCAGACCGCTCTCATATAATTGGCCTTTTTTTTTTTTTTTTTTTTTTTTTTGGGCAGGGAAAGGGGGGGATGTCTACATTTAGGTTATATTAGTTGTAGTTGAGACCGTTCTAAATGATTACACTTATTTCTTTGTGTGTGTGTGTGTGTGTGTGCATGTGTGTGCTTGTACATGCCCATAGCCTGCTTGTAGAGGCCAGAGGACAACCTGTAGGGGTCCGTTTTCTCCTTCCACCATGTGGGTCCTGGGGATGCAACTCATGCCCTGTTAGGCTTGGTGGCAGTCACCTTACCCATTGAGCCCCTTTACTGTCCCACATGTATCATTTCTTTTTGAGAAGAGCCTCCAATAACTTCATAGGCTGTTGAAGTCTACGCCACCTGATAACCACAGCCAAGTCCACTTCCTCCTCTCCAGCTCAGAGGGTGTGGCCTGTCCGCCTTGCCCCGCCCCTTCCTTACTCCCAGAGAGCAGCAGCTGCTCTCTCAGTTCCTTCCGGGGGAACAGCATCCTTTAGCCTTGATGTGAGCATCAGAACATGCTGTTTGCCTTTCTGCATCGGACTTACGTTCCCCAGACAGTAGCTCCTGGGTCCATCCATGTTTTCCTACTTGATAGGATTCCTTTATGTAAATGTGCCATGTTTTCCAGATCTGTTGTTGAGCATGTAGGTCGATTCTAGGTCAGATATCAACCAAGGGTTGCTGCTGCTGTGAAGTTCTCTTGGTTTATTTTGCTGTCGTTTTAATTTTTAGGTTATTTTCTTTATGTGTATGGATGTCTGGCCTGTGTGAGTGTGTCTGCAGCACACATGTGCCTGGTATCCGAGTAGGCCTGGGGAGAGAGCACCAGATGCCCTGGAGCTGGAGTTAGGGATGGTGGGGCATCACCACAGGGGTGCTGGGAACCAAACCCAGGTTCTGTGGAAGAGCAGCACTGCTTGCCACTGCTGAGCCGACTCTCCATCCCATCAGTATTGTCCTGAGGGAGTGAATTAAGTCAAGAGACAGGCCATGTGAGCACATGCTCAAACCCTGCAGGAGGAAGAGTGGAGTGCCAGGATGGGGAGCCTGTCCAGGGGTGCTTTCAAGAAGTTCTTGTGAGTATTTATTAATAAAGTGACATATTTCTGTATAATGGAAGTTTTGGTTTCCTTGTAAACTCAGTTATGTTACATAAATATGCTTTTGTTTTAATCACTCAGTTAGGTTATGTAAATGTGTTGTGTTTTAATCCCGAGTGTGGGATTTTAGTTGGGCTATAGTTTGTCCACAGCTGTTAATTGTCTGGTGCAGGGCATGGCTTTTGCCAGCTGGTAACAGCTTTCCATGTGTGGCACAGAGAGGCGTGGTCTAGGGCTCTGAGGATGTAAATTTGGGAGCTGAGGAAGAGAAGCAGAGGTGTGCCAGTCAGGGTGGGTGTGTAGCAGTGTGGAGTGATCAGAGACGGACGGCGTAGTGGTTTGGAGCTGACAGATGGACAGAAATGCTTCGGGATGCAGTGTCATGGAGGAGACACTGTGGGGAGAGAGGTCCCAGAGCCCTTTACTTCTCCTGTCTGTTTAGAGTCAAGGGCTCTTTTAGGGCTCTAGACCAATCTCTGTCCACAGCTAGCAGGCTCTTCCATGCCGCTGCGCCCAGAAGCATTTCTCTCTGTCTGTCTGCAACAAACCGCCACACTGCCCATCTCTGGTCTCTTCAAACTGTTCTTTGCCACACACCAACACCACATACCACCTCCTCTTCTCTTCCTCAGCCTCATATTTGTACCCTAGGAGTCGTGGACCATGCCCCTCTCTGTGCTTCATGGGGCAAAAGCTACACTCTGCACTAGACAGTTATCAGCTGTGGACAAACCATAGCCCAACTAAAACCCCACACTCGGGATTAAAACAAAACACATTTGCATAACCTACGAAGAAGCCAAAGCTCGCATTCCACAGAGCCCCGTCCTTTCTCTTGTCTGGCCTAGCTGCAGTCCTTTCTATTTCCCAGGGTTCCCATTTCCAGGGTTTTAACCCTAGTGTTCACTTTTCACCCACACATTTGCTTCCACGGTAACAGTGTTATTAACACTTGTCACAGTTTGGTATATTAGATGACAAGTCTTCCTCAGAACTGGGACTTTGGGTTATTTAGCCAGTGTGTTTCTGTTTCCTTTACCTCGGAGGCCCCAACGATCTCTGTTTTTCTCTACTTCAGTGAGTTTCACTATTCCAGATTCTACAAATGAATGCAATCACACAGTGTTTGTCTTTCTGTGTCTGGTGCTTAATGTTCTCCAGGTCCATGCATGGGTTTCTTTTTCATGGATGAATACTATTCCATTGTAGGCATATAACTGCAATCATTTTTATCAATTCATTTCTAGCATATATAATTTCTCTTTCCAACTTCTATGGATATATGTCATTTCTCAGAGGCCCTTTGTAAATGGGGCCCATGTGAAGATAATGGCTACCAACTCTGGCAGGATCCTTGGTGGCTGGAGGCCAGGAAAAAAAGCTCTTTCCCACCAATCTGCCTACAGTTCATTTGGGGTAGCCTGTTTCTGCCAGGGTCTTCTTCCTTTTATGTTTTCTGAATTCTGCTGTCTCCCTCAGCCCTCAGCCCTGTCTTTGGTAGAGGCAGCTCTACAGCCTCTGTCCACTGTCGAGCATCCCCCTTTGCATGCTGTGGCTGGGTCTGTGAGCACTAAAGAGTTCCACTTCTCACTTCTTTCTTACCCATCAGCGTTTCCTGTCACTCTCCACATGGAGCCTTCTGAAACAGTCCCACAGCACACCCGCCGGAACTGGAAGGACCCTTAGATGCCTGCTCATGTTTGTTGCCTACAGCAGGGTTAACCTGGACAGCCACCCTGGCTGTCCTGTGAATCCCTGAGAAGTCAACCTCACCCTTCTGGGTCCTCAGCTGGCGTGAGACCCCTCCATAGGTCTCTCTCACAGGTGCACCCTTCATCGGTCTGAACCTGAGCTTGCTCTTGTACTGTGGCTGTTTGCTTCCCTTCCAGTGTGAATTCCATGTGGTGTCCCCAGCAGTGACACTTCCTCAGCCTTCTCCATAACCCTGAGCCTCTCTGGGGGCCTGTGGTGTGACCGAAGCACCTCTCTGCTTCGCACACATCATGTTCAGGAGCCCCCTGCTTTGTTCCATGCAGCACTGTAGTTAAGGTGGGGCTTCTAAGCTGCAATCGAATCATTCTGTTTGTCTGGCCAAACACTCTCCCAGCTTGCCACTGTTCCCAGGATGAGCTTTGCCCAGCAAGTTCTCTACCTATACCACTGTCACCCGAAGGTAATCCATTGTCTGGAAGCACTCCTGCCATCCCTGAGCCCCGTACCCCACTGCCCCTCTTGTCTAGGGTGTCTAGCTCCAGGCCCAGAGAACTTCTCCTGTAAGATGGCTGCTTGGGCTCTGCTTCAGCCAGGAATCCGTCTCTGGTTCTCATTCACCATAATGTCATTAGGACCTGAAACTCCAAATATTTTACAGTGGGAATTTGAGGAAATGGTGGAGGACAAAAATTTAGGCTTTTCTGACCCGCCTCCGCCTCCAAAGGGATAGCACGCCCTCGGGGCCGCTGACTTCTCCGTGCTCAATGAAAGGTGCCTCCCGATCTCAGAGGACAAGGACACAGAAGGAACTGACAGGTCCTCATAAGCTTGCTGTAATACAGGACAAATCTGCCAGCCACTCTGTGCTTCATCAGACCTAGTGTGAAAGGCCTCAGGTGAACAGACATGGTGGCACATGTCTGTAATCCTAGCCCTGGGGGTGGGGGTGGGGCAGGTGGATCTGGGGTTAGAGGTCAGCCTGGGCTACAGAGTAAGACTCTTGAATGGTTATTTTTCTGTCGCTGTGACGAAACACCGGGACCAAAGGCAAGTCAAGGAAGAGAGGGGCAGAGGCGCACCAGAAGGAGCAGGAGACTCCGAGCCTGTCAGGGGACAGCAGCGCAAGGCTGTACCTCAGAGCACCCCGCCCCAGTGACATACTTCCTCCAGCAGGGCTGTACCGCCAATGCCGACCAAACACACAAATGATGAGCCCATGGGAGCGATTTCTCATTCAAACCCAGGCTCAGTCTCTAAATAAATGAATGAATGAATGAATGAATGAATGAATGAATAAATAAATAAATAAAACCAAAAAATAAAAAGACAAAAACAAAAAGATGCAAAGAAGCAAAAGCCTTTCTGTGGTTCTCCTAGCACAGGCTGAGATGGGTAGATGAGCGTCTTGAGATGTGTGTGAGCCGTGCTGACCCATGCCTGGCTTGGGCTTTCTCCCCACCACAGAGTTCTGCCTCCTCCAAGGGAAACATGGTGGCTTCGAGCACGAGAGGAAAGCTGACTCTGTCTACTTGGACCCCCAGGCCTACAGAGAGTTCGCGTTCCTGGACATGCTAGACGGGGGCCAACAAGTTGGGGCACTGCATACTCTAAAACAAGGTAGAACGAGGTATTGCTTGTGGTTATGGCCAGATGGAGAGGTGGACCCTCTCTCCCTAGGTGGGATGCGGCCTTCAAGATCCCTTTGGATCTTAGAGAGGGCCAAATCTCAGGTGCTGTGTTTTGGAAAGAATGGAGACCCTAGGTGGGTCAGGGTGGGAGGTCAAGGAGTGTGCTGGTCAGGGCTGTGGCAGTTTTCTTTCCCTGTAACCACAGAATCTGACTATTGAGAATGGCCAGTGAGCAGAGCGGGCACTCCCAGGATCTCTGTCATCTTTGTCACATTCCAGGCATACTGCATGGCAGGCTGCTGTTTGTCAGCCTGGCAAAAGCCATGGAGGCTCCTCACCCATATGAAGGTGTATCCCCGAAACCACCCATGGCAATTCTCTCTGCTCCCCACAGCTTGTTGCTTTGGGGTTGGTTTGCTTGCTGGATGCAGGACAGCAGTGTGCGGTAGGGGGAACTGAGTGAGGAAAAGGAGAAACATGTGATGGGGTTAGAGCTCAGGAGAAGCCAGAGCTGGCTTGATGTGCTCTGCCTTGCAAAGCAAGAAGAGAGATTCCTCCCTGGGCTTCAGCAAATGCCTAACCAGAGGATGCTGTTCCTGGCAGAAAAGGTCAGTGCTGGAGGACAGGGTGATGGAAACCCAGGGTTAAGGTAGATCTTTCCAGGGACAAGAGCTAACTAAACTTGGGGCCTCTACTTGCAAGATATGGTTGTGGCTGCAGCTGGAATCGTGCTGTAGAGGAGTGTGAGGCCACCTCTCTTTCCCACTGCTCCAAGCCTAGTCAGCCGTCTTCGACGGTTGGAGTTCGCTGGGCTGCTGGGGATGGAGGCAGGTTTAGCTTAGGTCTGGGATGGTCTTTGAGCCCGTAGGGTAACCAGGGCAACTCTTCTCTTCAGACAGGGACTAGTAAAGACTGAATTGTATTTCATGGGGTTTTTTTTAGTTTGAAGATGTGGCTCAGGAGTTCTATGTCCAACCTGTAGGGCTTTCAGCAAGGCGGCGTTTAGCACTAGCATGAAGCCCTTGGTGGAAAAGCACCATCTCAGCCCATCTTTTTTGGCTTAACTTACTAGGAACTTCTGACTGTCTTAGGAAAGAAAAGAGGATTTCAGGAGACAGGGCCCCAGGGCCCCCGGTTGAGGATGTGAGCAGCATAGCAAAGTGCACTCTGATCGTATCTTGAATCAAAGTGAAAGGCACCAGGGAGGAGAGTGGAAGCCGTGTTTGCTTTAAATGCAGAGCTGGCCCTTTGAACATGCACTGAAAACAAAAGCATTTCCAGACAGTGCTGGGAAAGACATATTTGGAGACCAGTATGGCTTCTGCTTAGTGATTCAGCTTTGAGAATGAACTTCTGCAGAAACCATGCCAGTGAAGAGCCTAAGTGGCTTCCAGGCCAAGCTTAGCAGAGACGGGTGAGGCTTGGGATGTTAAGGTAGGCTTCCCTGTCCGCCTTTCCTTTCCCTGTAGTTTCCTGGTTGCTGAGACTCACTCAGGATGCTGTGTATCTCCAAGCCCCACAGGCAGTTCTGAATGTGGAGTCGTTCGGAAGGAACTGGTGACTGAGAGGCAGGTTGCAAGCTAGGCCTGACCCAGCTTCTGCTCTTATTCCATAGCAAACGTGCACCTAGAGAGGAGCTTCCGCCCCTTTGCGGTGTTACCTGAAGAGCAGCAGATGGCGCTCCTCCGCCTCCTGCAGACAGTCCTGTTTGATGAGGAACTCCTCATGGCTCTGGAACAAGTGGTGAGGTGGGGGTAGGGAGTAGGATTGCTCTGAAAATGCGCACAGGCTAGACCCCTCAGGACAGGCTTTGGGATAATACAAAATTGTCACCACATCCTTTTAACCCTAAAACTTGAAGATGACCTCATGCAGAGAGGGATGAGTGATTTTCTTAGAGCTGTATCAAAGAACCACAGGCTTGGTTCTTAAAAATATCAGAAATTTATTCTCGGACAGATCTGGATGGCGGAACCTATGCCTGACCCTGGCAGCAGGGTCAGACCCCTCCGAAAGCTCTTGGGGAGAATCCTTGTCGTCTGCAGTTTCTGGTGGCCCCTGGCATTCTCTGATGGAGGCTGCATCACTTACATATCTCTGCCTTGTCTTCCCGTGTGTGTTGGGATCTTCTCTAGATACAAACTCATTAAGGATTGCCATTGTTGGATACAGGGTGCTCTTCCTTTGAGACTCTCACTTGTAATTACGCCTGCAAAGATTCACTCAAAATAAGGCCCTGTTCTGAGACTGCAGGTGGACATGCGCTCAGCGCACAGTGAAGGGGCTGTGTGGCGGAGCCTGTCAGCCTGTCTTGTTTAGAACACAGACAAGTGTTTATCGATTTGTTTTGCAATAGCCATGTTTTTTTTTTTTTGTACTTAATGAGGCCAAGGCTTCGAAATTTTTCTTTTCATTTTGACTTTGTTTTTTGCACTTCTTTTCATACTGCTTACTCTCCTATTATCTTTCCGCTTGAAATGAGATTGAGCTAGAGAGACAATCAAGCAGGGACAGAACTACAGTTGTCCAAAGGGTCCAGTTTGCCTTCTGCAGGATGCAGGGATTAACCCTAGGAAGAACACATATGTCTCAGAATCCCATGACTCGTTTACTTCCTAGAGGGAAATGTCAGGCTAATCCCGTTGGCAGAGCATCTACCTTGTGGCAGGTGTCAGAGAAGGCACAGGGGACCTATGGAGTGGAGCTGGTCCAGGGGCTCAGAACTGGCTCACGGTGGTGCCGTTCCACCCCAGAGCTGGGGACAACGAGGTTTAGTGGGCTGGTTTTAGAGGGTAAGAACCAGGAAGGGATGTTGCTTTTATGTCCCATTCATCAGTTTGATAAGTAGTCACTTGTTCCTGGTGCCTGGTAAAACTCAATACCCTGCCATGATCTGGAAGGTTCTTTCTGTCCAACATTTCCTGCATGACTCTTCCCCTTTCCTTGTGGAAGGGTAGTACTTGGGCGCGCTTGCCTTACTGTGTCCTTAGGAGTAAAGTTAGGTCCATGGTTAGCACCACAGAATAGAAGAGGGATCAGTGCTTGCTTTACCTGGAGAAGGTGAAGTGCATGGAGTGTTGGGAGGGTGGGGGTGCGGCAGGGGCTCAGTATTTCATCATCGCCTTTCTTCCCTTTCTGTCCTGTAGTGTGATGACATGGCTGGTGGCCTCTGGTCCTCACAGACTACATTGGCAATGGAGGAGTTGACCGACAGTCAGCAGCAGGACCTCACAGGCTTTCTGCAGCTGGTGGGGTGCAGGGTACAGGGGGAGCATCCCGGCCCAAAGGATGAGATCAGCAACCAGAAGCTCTTTGCAACAGCCTACTTCCTGATCAGTGCACTAGCAGGTATGGAAACCAAGGCCAAAAAAAAAAGAGCAGGGCAATGTCTGCCGTGGCTGGGAAATGGTGCTGCTTCTGGATGTGCTTCTGTGGGATGGAAATGATGATGGCTGAGGATAAGAGGTGGAAGGCCAATGGAGGATCCGAGCCTCCACTTTGTGGTTGTGTTTGTCCTACTCCGGGAGGGTTACCTTCTGCTCCCCTCACTTTCGGAATACAGCCTGTGAGCCACGTCAGGGTCCGGACCGTGTGCTGTGCTGGGCACTTCCCCCTGGCAGCTGTTTGTCCTGCCGCTCTCTGCACGCTTGTGGCCCACCTCATGGTACTCTCAGGTGTCTGCTGTGCCATGCACAAGGCCCAGGCCAGCTATGGCTGGACTTCTGCCTGGGTCTTGAAATGGCTTCCCAGGGGGAGTAGATTTACTATCAAGCAGAGCCCACCACACAGCAGGCCTGTTGGCACCCTCTGTGAAGTAGCTGTAGCTACATTGAATGCCGGTAGGCCCAAACTTCCCTCCGACACAAGCTAGCAGGCACTGGATTCCTCCTCCAGGGGCTCATTCCCAGCACTACAGAGGTGGGGGCCCAGGGAACCTTCAGTGTTTAAAAAAAAGAACGAGAAGGACTATTTCATCTTGATATGCTGATGGATCTACCCTGTCTCTTTCTCTGAATCAGATAAAGGCTTTGAGTGGTTGCCTGGGACGATACAGGACATGGGCTCTGTGAAACTCCACCTAGAGACTGGACCAATGTTAGCAGTGAGCATGCCTGAGTACAGGCTTTATGTCAGGCCGCAGGCCGGACTCTTGTTAGCTTGTAAGAAGCCTTCTCATATATCCTACACTACTTAAACATTTCTCTGTAGAATAGCCCATGGCTGACACAGACTACACCACAGTCCCTGTCTCTCTGACCTAGATTAGACACCACTCCGCAGCTGAGCACAGGTGACTTCCCAAGGGGCTCTAACACAAAACCTGTTCCTGTTGGATGTTGGATGCAGGGAAAGCTTTAGGTGTAGCCAGTTTCTAGATCAACCCTGGCCTTTCCGTCTGTGTTGTGGCCGAGTTAAAGCTCCTTTGGTAGTATTCTGGTGAAGCTGGTCCATGGACCCTTTCTTAGTCAAGTCTTCCTAGACAGCTTGGTCTCCTAAGATCCAGGAAAAGTATTGGAATAGAAAGTGGTCCTCTTAGTCCTTGACAGTGTTATTTGACTTCTTAGCTACTTCCACACTACAGTCTCTGCTTCAAAGCTTCCTCTGCATGTGTGACCGTGAGCAAGTCCCAGCTCTCACCATAGAACCTCATCTGTAACAGAATGCTTTATTTCAGACTAACTGGGCAGCCTTACACTGTCTTTCAGGCAGTTAGGGGAGGGCAGAGTATGTCTGGCACAGGGCATACGTGAGGGTAAGAGCTATCTTTGTGCTGTGCTCACAGTTCTGGGTAAGCATTTCTAGGGATGAGGGATGTATAAGGGAAGAGGTACTGTGGAAGGTGAAGGGGTGGAAACGTGGGTGTGACAGTGCTTGGTGACACAACATTCGCTTCTCAGCCCTGTACTTTCTATCATCTTCTTGGAGTGTGGCGTGAGGGCTTCTTGGGAACATCGGAAACTGAGCATTGTCAGAGGCAGGTGTATGACTGCACTGATAGGTTGTGCTGGGATTCTCTGGTGGGCTCACCTACACGGCTGCCCCTTCCCGTGTGTCCTTTGGTCCTCTCAGTGACATGTCAGTGTTAATAGAGCTAACAGATGCAGGTGGTCATGAGTTCAGGAGAAGTCACTGTGCTAGGTGACTTAGCAGCTCCTGGGATTAGGGTCATTTTAGGAGCTCTGTTTTGTACGGGGAGGCATTTAATAGAAGCGGGAATGGCGCTGATTTGGATTTCCTTAGG
This sequence comes from Pachyuromys duprasi, assembly GCA_028658305.1. Lineage (NCBI taxonomy): Eukaryota > Metazoa > Chordata > Mammalia > Rodentia > Muridae > Pachyuromys > Pachyuromys duprasi. Next base: position 72,325,334 of record CM053763.1, on the reverse strand, counting down.
CAGGGTGGGGAGCTGCCAGGGGCCTCTGGGGTAGCGCCAGCCTCACGATTCTGCCCCAACTTTGTTGTGTCCTTGATTAGTCCTCTCGAGGTTTTCTCTCCTCAAAGGGCTGATGACACGGTGGAGCCCCTCATGCTTGTGCAGCCCCGTGACGTGTGCTCTTAAATACCCTCTAGTGTGTCAAAAACGAACATGACAAACAGGCTCCGGGAGGCTCTCCCAGAGTCTTTCGGCTGTTACCACCCATGCCTGTCGATCCCAGGACTCGGGAGGAGGAGGGTAATTGTAAATTCAAGGCTATTCTGGGTTACAAAGCAAGAATATGTTCCAGAAAACCAGAAACAAACCCGGAGCTCCAGCCTGGTTGCCTGGAAGGGCTTAACCACTCCATCGTAGCTTTTTTGAGCCAATTATCCTTTCAGAGTCCATGCCCTCCTTTCTGAGTAACAAATTCAATGTCAAAGAATATCCTCTAGTGACTTGATTCCTAGGGAGATCCCACAGAGAACCAGAACTGCCTTCAAATGTTACTACACTCTTGTTTTTGAGACAGTCTGTGCGGATCTGGCTGACCTAGAACCCACTGAGATTGCCTATTTCTGCCTGCCAAGTGCTGGGATTAAGGGGTGCCACCATACCTGGCCTGGCCACACATTTACCTTCTCTAACTGGTAGTAAGAAGGTAATGAAATATAAATTGGGAACCACATAGGGCTGACTGCAATGTTCTTTTCCTTATAACACAAGACTCACTGCATAGCTCAGGCTGGCCCTTCTGTCTAACCTCCCAAATGATAAGATTACATATATTCGTCACCATGTCTGGCTTCTAAGAACTTGTTTTTGACAGTGACCATGACCACAATGCATATGTTCTACAGAACTGCCAGATAACGCCACTGTTCTCCTGGGGACTTGCTGTAAACTCCATGTTATACCTACGCTGTGCCACTTGGTAAGGAACCTTTGGATGGGACGGTGGGGTGGAAAGGGACAGGGATGATAAGAGATAGGTGCTATCAAGCTGGTAAAATACCTCTAGTTTCTCAGCTCAAGATAGTATAAGCAGGTGTCATCATTAACACATGGGTACAGCTTGGTCTGCAGACTCCAAATCATGTACTTTTCCTAGTTTGGAGACTTTTGGCCATAGCTCAGTACTGCCAGGCCCGACAACCTGTTTTTTATTGGTCACTGCAGTCATGTGGAACGATTTGAAGCTGCTTTTGTGTGTGTATGTGTGTGTGTCACATTTGCCAGAAAGAACTCAGGGCTGCTGTCTGAAGTAGACAGCTTCCTCCATCAGTAGCTTGGTGCTCTCTGGAAATGTCACGCTAAGAGCAAGTGATTAGTAATCAGACCAGAGCTGAGTCCTCAAGTTACAGAGAGGGTAGTTAGCAGAGGAACAAGCAACAGCTGTCTCAGATTGCCCAGAGGCAACTTCTCTCACACAGGCATGTTGGGGGAAGGCATCCCTGGGTCATTTATTTTAAGGTCTGGTGTAGGGCCAGGGCTCACTGCTAAGCTGGCAATGCACAGATTGCCTAGACAGGCCTTACCTGTGTTCTCTGTCCTCTGGGAATAGCAAACCATATGGGTTGTCTTGGATGTTGTTCTGTGTGGAGGAGGTATCAGAAACCAAGACCACTAGGTATCAATCACAGAGCTGACCAGATGCTATCAGAACTGATCACAGATGCCACACCCCAGGGCATACTCAGCTACTTGGAAGTATGCCAGCATATCTCAGACCAGCTGAGGGCGATGGCTGCTAGTGTAGTTTGATTATAGAAATGATGCAATTGTCCTAATTGTATGCAATAATAAGCAAAACAGCTCAGTTCCCTCTTGCAGCAGTTGAGTGCTCAGCACTTCCACAGTCTGTTTCTTGAGTATTTAGGGACTAATTAAAGCCATTCAGGAAGTACACAAAGAAGGAACTTGTGCTAAGGAAGCCAGGCTGTAATTAACTCATACTACAGCCAACTCTGGTTCTGACCTTGGCTGCTGTTCTATGACCAGCCAGGAACCAGCCTTGGAGTTCCTGCCTTTTCACTGGCTGCCTCCAGATGCACTTGCTTGCCTTTGGATGCTGCTCCACAAAGACAAAGCATGCTTCTTTAAAAGAAGATCTTTCTAGGTGCCTTTAGGTGATAGAGGTAATATCTATTGACTTCCTGCTGTTATCTTTAAAAGAGCCAGGCTCCTGCAAGAGTGGAGGATTATGTACTTAGAGTGACTGACTTAAGAGGGCACCCACTCTACCTGCTCTCCTTTTCCAAAGCCCAGGTACCTCTGAAGAGTCATGCTGACAGGGCATGGTCAGATATGCTGACCATTCACTGTGAACTGGTAAGATAGTACATTTGAATCAGTAAAGGAATCAAGAAAATATTCCAAGTCAGTGGTTCTTGGAGCAGGAAACACTAATAAAATGATAGTACCTACATGAGTTCCTTCAAATATCCAAGAAATTCTAATGTTGATGTTTACACTAATTAACACAACCACCAGAGGATCACCAAATGGTAGTGGTAGTGGTGTGTGTGTGTGCCTACCAAAGGAAAACCTGTATTTTGCAAAACTCTGGAAGTCAACAAAAAGTGACCAGAACTCTACACAATGAGGACAGTACCTGTTGTATGCACCCTGCCCTTCAATAAACTTGCCTAGGGCAGGAGAAGGGAAAATGGCAGCAAACCTCATCATCCTGTAAGACTGTAACTTTAACTGTAGAAGCCAGAGTATATACAGCTTCATGTCCTCTCTGAAGAACTGGCTTGTAGAAACAGTGCTCAACGGGTGGTCACCTGAGTGGGGCCTCCCATAATCTCCAGGGCTCCTACCTTGTCAGAAGGTTTGATTCCTATGCCCACAATGGGTGGAAGGCAGTGCCCCATCAGGCTCAGAAGTCCCGAAGCCATATGCACGGTAGCGGGGTCTTCCTAACCTTACAACCTAGAGGCTGTAGGCTGTACTGCAGTCGAAAGCCCCAGCCTCATATGCACCTGTCTACCAGGAGTTGGCCAAGTTATCAGTCAGGCCTTGCAACTCCAGGAATCCAGCAAGCAGGACTCCAACTGCTAGGTGACAGCTGTACCCACCCACTGTGGCAACTAGGGACTTTTTCCTGTCTACAGTTTTGGAACTCCAGCTGCTGGTGCAAAAAGCCTGAGCACCACTGAGCATCCCCGCCGGTAGCTGGGATCACATCTAGAATCTCCAGCTTCACGGCAAACAATGCCACAAGTCCTGGCCTCTCCACTGCTTACTCATGACCTAGGTATATTTCCTCCCTATCTTTGTAGCCACAGACACCAAAGTGTGTAGGCTTCTACACACTACTCACATTAGCTCAGTGGCACATAGGGGATTCTCCCTGTGCCTTTCACCACCAAGCACAGAAACCAGAATTACTGGGATAACCCAAGTAACTTGTCCCCCACAGTCCACAGACTTTGGGTTAGGGCTGTTGGTACTGGGTAAAATGTGTTTATCTCTTGGGATCTGGAGTAGGTACTCTCTGGACCCCACACCTCCATAAAAATGGCTATCTATTGCTACACAGTCCCAGCAACTCTAATCATTCCCATGGGACTAGGGAAGGGCTCTTTTATGTTTCAATACCTTAAACTCCATGGTTATTCTAGGTGTTCATCTGGCAAGACCTGGGAAATGCAGCTGGTTCCATCCTGTGGCTCTAGAATTGTGGTATTGTTGCTACAGACCCAAGCCATTTCCTAAAACTCTTGGTGTGATCTGTGTTTACATGGATGGACCTGGGGATAGCTTTTTCTGCATCTCCTACTGAGTCCATAGCAGTGTATTTACACTCTCAGAAGCCTGTGCTCACTGCAAAGCCCTAAATCGAACTCAAGGATTACTGATGTAGCTCTAGACACTGATAATAGGAACTAAATAAGGTATCATATAGCCGCTGCACCTTTGAGCTCATGTCTAACTAAAGCCCATGCATCTATCCAACTGACATTTAAACAAACAAGTCCTACAGAATATGCCTCAAAATATTGGATGTTCCACAGATGTACAGGATACACAGAACAACCCAGCTCCAAAGAGAATGGCTGTTCTATAAAAATAATCTCCAAGAAGGAAGTCTGAAGAGAGTTCACAATAATGATCCCAACGAAACATAATGAGATCTAAGAGAATATAAACAAAATAATACTAAGAAGCAAAGGAAAGCAATTCAGGATATAAATGAAAAATTCAGAGTTAGAAATCTTAATTAAAAAAAATAACAAGAACTGAAATTCTAGAGTTAAAATTTCCAGGAAATTACACAAACAAAGCCCCACAAGGAGCTAGAAGCTTCACAAGGAGATGTGGCAGAAGTTAAGGATGATGCTTCCAATTACTGCAGTAAGACAAGGGGGCTGGTGTGGGTGATGGGGAAAAGCTACAAGACACCTGGGACAGAAATATTTGCACTGTGGGAATTCCAGATGGAGAAGGGGGAGGGGCATTTAAAAGCTTGTTTCATGAGAAGATAGCTGAAAACTACTCATGTCTTCAAAGATACGGACATCTATACACAAGAAACTTAAAAGTTCCCCAACTAAACTAATCAGCAGAGTATGCCCTCACCAAGGCACATTCTAGTCAACACATAAAAATCCTAAGACAAAGAATCAAAGAGGGGCTGGAGAGCTGGCTCAGAGGTTAGCACTGACTGGTCTTCCAAAAGCTTGGAGTTCAATTCCCAGCAACCACATGGTGGCTCATAACCATCTGTAATGAGATCTGATGCCCTCTTCTGGCATGCAGGCAGAATATTATATAAATAATAAATCTTAAAAAAAAGATTCAGAGAAAAGGAAAGCAAAAGGCACACAGGAACCCCATGGCCGTAAGGAGGCAGCAGTATGTACACACTCAACACTGAAAGAAGCAACTGTCACCAGGGATCTTTAGCCTTTAGAAGTGAAGAGGACAACGGTGGTCTCACACCAGCAGAAACCAAGGGAATTCATGACCACTGGACCAGTCCTATAAGAAATGCTAATGAGAGTGGACACCACACTAGAAAGATCAGCTGCCATTATCAAAGTATGTGAATATATAAATCCGATAGCAAAACAGATACACAGAAGAAATAACACTAAAACCTCAGCATGACAGGGGATTGCCAAATCATAAAAATAAGGGATGGGTAAACAAAAACTGTACAAAAATAAAAATACAACATAATTACCTGGAATGTAAATGAATTTATTTCACCAACCAATCTAAAGATCAGCTGAATGGATTAAAAAGCAAAAGAAACAAGAAAAAACCAGTAAGAAAGAGATGGCCTGGTGGTAAATGCTTGTAACCCTAGAAAGTGGGAAGTGGAGGCACCTTCAGTTCTGTAGAAAGCTTAAGGGAAGTCTGGGCTGCATGAGACCCTGACTCAAAAAACAACCAGTCAACCTACGCACTACACTCACAGACACAGAAATCCATTTACCTATGTATGTGTATTCAATGTGAAAGGCTGGAAACTAGAAGCAAACAGGAGTTATACTCATTGGGGAAAGTGGACTTTAGACAAACTAGAGAGAGAATGCAACCACTATATATTCATAAATAGGTCAGTTCAGCAATCAGATGCAGAAGTGCAACAATAGACCCAACATTTCCATAGCTAATACGACTGTAGACGGGACAGCAGAGAGGTAAGTACAGTTACAGTCAGGGACTTCCCTTCTTTTTCCACTAGGAGCAGCAACATTTAGACAAAAAAAAAACAAAAAACAAAAAACACCGGAATCCGAACACTTGCATATGTCTGTTACATGGCAGCTTAACCAGCAGCCGCAGAAAACTCTATCTTTCTAGAACATGCACCACTTGAGACTAGAGCATGTTAGGCCACAAATAAGTTTCAGTGTTTTTTTGTTGTTGTTGTTTCTTAATTTGAAGATTGTAAGATTGACTTATTGTAAAAAAGAAATCAAGAATAACCAGCTATCCACATTCTAACTACTCACTCTAGCCAAGACGCAATACAGGCCATCACATCAAGAATAAGGGATAAGACAGATTACACAGAGGCTGTGAATCAAATTCAGTGAAAGGGTGCTCAGGTTTCTTGCAGTGGGGAAAAGGATTTGATGAAGCTAAGGCACTGTCGGACATTTAGGTGCTCTTATTTGGTGGGAGAACTTTTAGAAACAACTGTCTCGCAGAGGAGTTTGTATAAGTTTTTCTATCAAGGCCCCAATAGCTCTTCATAACCCAGTCTCCCTGTCCCACCCTCCTCTAAGCTCATCTGCTGATACACAGAGGCACTCTTTTACCCTGTGGGACAGGGGTGAAGTACATGCTCTGCTCCTCTTCAGTAGCCTTGCTAGTCTGCACATGAACCGCATGCTGCATCCCCATCTGCTCAGTTTAGAATTCCAACAGACTCTCATTGTCCTAAGGTCTGCATCAGCGATCCCTAGACATAATTCAAGGGTGAACCTTGTAGTTTTTTTGTGATGAGTGGATTGAGTGGGTTTTCTGCATGTTGCATGCCCGATTCTCTCAGCGGTAAGATCCTTTGGATCAGGAGCCATCATGTGGGACCCAAATCTGGTGCTCTGCAAGATCAAAGTGTGATTAACTGCTGAGCCAGCTTTCCAACCACATGGGCTAATTTCTGTATAAAGGCCTTACAGTCAGTGACTACAAATGAATTGTTATATACAATACACTGACAACTGAATAATTTTGAGCACTGAAGTACTGAATAAAACTTTTGTACTTCTACTTTTGCACTACACTAAATCAAAGGGCCAAAATATGAACTTCTAACTGAAAAAAGAGAAATCAATGTTCCTAAACTGAATTTTCTTTTTTCATGGCAGTTTAGCCTGGAATATATATACACATACATACATATATATACACACATACACATATACACACATACATATACATACACACATATATACATATCTAGTCTGTCATAAAACCTTGAAAATGATGAGATGCTAGCTGTTGCTGCTACAAGTCAAAGCTATTACTTTATTGCTTCCATAGAAGAGTTAATTCATACTTATTTTATTCCTTAAAAAAATACTCTTTGGAAACCATTATTACTCTGGAAGACACATACTCTAGTAATCTCTCTTCTTATAAAAAAAAAGGCACAATCATGTTCATCTTTACTTCTTTGCTAAATCCAACTATCCAAACATACTCTTACCTGATCACTTTACCAGTTAACCCATGATCTCACAGTATTTCTGCACACTACCCCAAAGTCCTTTTTAGCAAAGGAAGCATAAATATTATGTATCTCTGTAGATCATAAGAGAGTAAAACTTTAAAAAAAAAGAGAATCCATTACAAAAATCCATTTTCCTAGTGACTAAGTGGTAACTGGAGCAATCCTAGACACAGGAAAGGAACACAACAAAGCCCACGACCCAGCAAACAGCACAGAAAGTTTACAACTATAAACACACACACACACACCAGACAACAGAAAAACCAGAGGCAACTGACTGTGGTAACTTAAGGCCGTAGAAAAAGGATCACAAAACTTAAAGAAAACCAAAACTTAAAAAAAAAATGTGGGTGGCACATGCCTTTAATACCAACACTTGGGAGGCAAAGGCAGGATGTGCTTTCTAGGCCAGTCTTGTCTACATTCTGAGTTCCAGGATAGTCAGGGATACATAGCGAGAGACTCTTTCTCAAGAGGGAAAAAAATTCTCACAAAAGATCAACTGGTGTTTTGAAAGGAAAAAAAAAATTGCCAAAACAAATTAGCCTCAGGGTAGGCTGTGTGTGTGTGAGAGAGCGAGCGAGATGGGGGGAGGGATTGGGGTGGTGGTGATGGTTGGGTAAAGACTTAAAACCAGAAATGAAAGAAGACATTACCAATACCACAGAAACAATAATGACTACAAGTACAACAACAAATAAGTTTAACTCAGCTAACTGAATCAAGAGAAATATAAAATCAAAATAGGCCAATAATGTTATGGGGACAATAATTCAAATTTCCTATAGTTTAGGATTTGGTGGCTTTACTACAAAAACAGTGAATCAAGAGCTAATTCCAATGCTGCTTCCATGATTAGACCTTTAAATACAAGGAACCCCACCAAATGCATTATCTGGATACCCAGAGACAACAAAAGAAAACTGTAGACGCACATATAAAAATTGAATGAAATAGTACCAGTTGAACTCAATAACATATCAATATACAGCACATCATGAGAAAGTGTTTCCAAATAATCCTCTGAAAAGGGATTCATCTGGAAAATACTAAAAATTCCGAAGACCATACACCATTAAAAACAAAAACACCAATCCAACTAAAAAGGGAGTTAAAAACTTAAATGGATACTTCTCAAGACATAGAAAGGGCAAGCAAGTACATGAAAAAAAATGCTATCTCTCTGATCAGCATGGAAACAAATCAAGATTGCAGCTAAGTAGCATGTCACCCTCATCGAAATGATTATAAGATGTAAGAAATGCTAGAGAGAATGTGGAAAAAGGGAAAACTCCTACACACTATTAGTGAGGATATAATTAGTACAGACATTATAGAAAACAGAGTGGAGGGTCCTCTGGGAACTGAAGATTGGTGAAACTGCTGAAAGCTACCAGGTCTATCTGAAGGAGATGAAATCACTGAACAAAAATAGATGTGCACTCCGTATTTGTTGAGCCTTGTCACATAGCTAAAATGTAAAAATTACCCAGATGCTCCTGAGTGGATGAGGGTCAAAGAACATGCAAATAAATACACAGTGGAATATTATTCACTTGTAGGAAAGGAAGCCCTGTTATTTATTGGCAGCAACATGGCTGGAGCTCGAGGTCACTGCTAAATGAAACAGGCCAGACACAGGACAAATTCTCTTAGGCATTGTGGAAATAACTAAATCAGTCTCTTCAAGCAGCAGAGTAGAAGCATGACCACTGACCTCGACAACAGTGGGGAGGGTGGATGAAGCTCAGTAATGGCCTTCAAACGACAGACAGGAGGGCACTACTGGATCTTCTTTAATATAGTTAATAGTTAAACCACCTGCATTTCAAAATAACTAAAAGACTACAGACAGCTCAACACAGAATGGTGTGAAAGACAAAAATTCTTGCCCTGATTTATAACTATAGGTTATATATATATATGTTGAATTACCATTATGTATCCCATAAAATGTATACATTATCAGTGCAGCCAGATAAACCCTTAAATGTGGCATAGGAAAGACACATGCTGACCTCTAACTTACTGGGCTAATGGATCTGGGGATCCAGATCCAGTGGGGATTCAGGCAGGAATACAGGCATAGAAGAGAAAAACAGGCCTAAGGTCTTAGTGTGAAAAAAAAAACACGTTATCTTGTTATATATAATGGGTTTCCTGTTCTTTATGGGAGAATTCCTTAAAAAGATATTTAGCTTGGGGCTTTTCTGTTACAGTTATGAGTGAATTTGTTTAAATTTGTCATTTCAGCTCCGTGCTCTATCTGATGACAGAGCATGTGATTTTGAAGACCCCACCCTGGCTCCTCTGAGAGACACAGAGAGGTTTGGGATTGTGCAGCGTTTGTTTGCGTCTGCTGGCATTGCCCTGGAGAGGATACAGTTTTCTGTGAAAGCCACCATGCTGAAGGACTCTTGCATCTTCCCGCTAATTCTTCATATCACTCTAAGTGGGCTCTGCACTCTAAGCAATGAACATGAATAAAGTCTGTGTCAGTCAGTACATGATTTTGGCTAGGACTATGTACTTCTCAGAATTGAGAAAATATCTGGGATTTGGGACCCAAGTGGGTTACAAGTCTGTCAATGAATCCCATAGCACAGTAAGAGTGGAGACTTTGCATACCGTGAATGCCTGCAAGCACTGGTTTCTCTTTATCAGAGCGCTACTGTGCCAGTACACACTGGACCATGGTAACTCTGGCAGATTTCAACACCTGAGTTACTAGAAAAGAATCATGTGCTCTGTCCAGGACCTGCCTGGCACTTTATTTTCCATTCACTTCTGATACACAATAACAGGAGAGCCCGAAACTTTACTTCAAAATTCATCTTAAGGTGTGGATGCTGAAGGATAGCTATTTTTTCTTCACAACTTTCACGTGTTATACATTAATGACTGGGAAACTATAAATGCCACTTAAGTATATGAAACGAAATTATATTAAGAACTCTAATGTCACCCACCTCAATGGGGATTTAGATATATCCCTCTTATTTGCCTTTGTTATGCTTTGATGAACGTACTATGTCTGCAACAATTCCAGTGCGTCCTGGGAATTTGACACATGTTGCAATTTCTGTCAAAGGTAATTCTGAACTATGTGCAGTTGGCTGTTTATTCAATTTTGATGCCATTCTGCTTCAGCAGGCTTGGACAATCTCCCCAAGCCTCCTGACTCCACGGACATCTGCTGCTGTTGATCAGACCAGATGCCCCTGGGCAATGGTGGAGGGTGGCGGCAGCGAGATGCATGTTAGCCTGTAGGTTTAACCTCCGCTTCACCCATGTGGCCCCCTCAGACTATAAGGAAGAATAAAGATGAAATAAATAACTTCTGTTAAGAACGAGATTCAGTGTTATGCAGCTGCTTATGTCAGGGATTTTAAAGTTACACAGCAGCACTGCTCAGAAATAAACTGACCGTAAATTAAGACGGAAAACACAAACGTGTACTTGTGTTAAGTTGGTGGTGTCTTGTCTCTTTCTGGCATTAACCACGAAGAGGAGGGCTGTGAACAGAACATATATGAGTCTCCAGGTAGAAAAACCAAGTGTGGGTGGGAATGCATGGAGAGTTCAGGAGAACCCAGCAATGGCTTACCACAGTTCAGGGACTTTGAGACAGGCACAAAAGACAGAAAGTGCAGGTCTTCACCTTTGTACTCTGCTTAGAATTTTGTATTATCCTTCTAATTAAGAAAAAAGAAAACCACACTGAAAATAAGAAGGGTCATTACAATTTTGTTTTCCATTTTATGTGCGTAAGTGTGAAAGTGTCAGATCTCTTGGAATTGGGCATTATAGGCTTGTGAGCTGCCATGTAGGTGCTAGGAATTGAACCCTGGTCCTTTGGAAGAGCCGACATTGCTCTTAACCACTGAGCCATCTCTCCAGTCCTCAAGATAGGTCATTTTAAGATAGAAAGTGAGCATAACAGTGACCGGGAGAGTCCTTTCAGTGGGTAAATGCTTTATAAAACGAGCACATATAAAGGACAGTAGAGGCCGTTCAGCGAGGAAGTGCTTGTTGGCAAGTGTGAAAACCTGAGCTTGCACCCCTAGCAACTACACAGAATGCCAGGCATTGTGTTCACACCTGTACTCCTAGCACTGGAAGGCAGAGGCAGGAAGATGTCTGGGCTTGGGCTTGGTGGCTTGCCAGACTAGCCAACCAGAGGGCTTCAGTTCCAGCCAGGAGACCTGTCCGGGGAAAAAACAAAAAACAAAAACCTAGAAAGCAACAGAGTAAGATATCTCTAGCCTCTATGTGCATTTATGAACACATGTGCACAAAATAAATAAAACACTCTTTTGGAGACATCAGAAAGTAGCACGTTCCTAAATTGAGTTATGGAATCCTAGAAATCAGCATGGGAGAGCTGCAAAGGGCCCTTGGGGAAAGGCTGCCTGTGCACAAAGCCACATTTTGGTGACCCCCTGCTTTCCTCCTGCAGGCCAAGTATAAAATACAGGCCACAACAAGTGCTTGATGAAACACGTGGTTTCTCTTTCCTGGACAGACAGCAAATGGCCATAGTGATTCATAGTGTCTAAACAGTGTCTTTGTTTCTTGATCCTGTATGTTAATCTTCTCAACTCTGAAAACCTTTTCTACGAAAGCCACCGATTTGCATTAGCCAAAATAGAAACAAAAGCATAGAGAAGAATCTTGAAAAGTAGAGGCAGGTGAAAATTTATTTAGGTGGGAAAAATTGTCAGGGACTTTAAAAAATCATTTAAATTAAAGCTAATGTGATATGAATATTGCAATAATTTTAAATATATATGACAATTCATTAAAAGACTTATAGTTTCTGAAAAATCAGTCCTTACTGTATTTTTTCATTTTTCTTTTATTAATTACAATTTATCCATTTTGTATCCCAGCTGTGGCCCCCTCCCTCACCTCCCAGTCCCAGCTACCCTCCCTCTTCCCCCCCTTATGTCCCTCCCCCAGTCCACTGATAGGGGAGGTCCTCCTCTACTATCTGACCCTAGCCTATCAGGTCTAATCAAGACTGTCTAGAACCTCTTTCTCTGTGACCTGGTAAGGCCACCTCGCCAGGGGGGAGGTGATCAAAGAGCAGGCAACCAAGTTCATACCAGTGACAGAGCCTGCTCCCTTTACTAGGAAACCCGCATGGAGACTGTGCTGCCCATGGGTTACATCTGAGTGGGGAATCCTAGGTCCTCTCCATGCATGGTCTCTGCAGGAACCCCTGGGCAGAGATTTTTGGCTCTGTTGGTCTCCTTGTGGAGCTCCTGTCCCCTCCAGGTCTTTCTATTTCCCTCTTTTTAAGATTCCCTGCACTCTGCCCAAAGTTTGGCTCAAAGTTGCAGCATCTGCTTCAATACCCTGCTGCGTAGTCCTCCAGAGGCCCTCTGTGGAAGGCTCCTGTCCTGTTCCCTATCTTCTGCTTCTGATGTCTATCCTGTTTGCCCATCTGACTGAGGATTAAGCATTTTTCCTAGGCTCTTCCTTGTTGTTTTGCTTCTTTAGGACTACAGATTTTAGTATGTTTATCCTGTATTAAATGGCTAATATCCACTTAGAAGTGAGTATATTCCTTGTGTGTCTTTTTGCTTCTGGGTTACTTTTCTAGTTCCATCCATTTGCCTGCAAATTTCATGGTTTCCTTGTTTTTAATTGCTGAGTATTAGTCCACTGTGTAAATGTACCACAGCTTCTTTACCCATTCCTCAGTTGAGGGACATCTAGGCTGTTTCCAGATTCTGGCTATTAAGAATAAAGCTGCTACCAACATGGTTGAGCAATGTCCGTGTTGTATACTTGAGTCTCTTTTGGATACATGCCTAGGAGTGGTATAGCTGGATCTTGAGGAAGTGCTATTCCTAATTGTCTAAGAAGGTGTCAGATTGATTTCTAGAGTGGTTGTACAAGTTTACATTCCCACCAGCAATGGAGGAGGGTTCCCCTTTTTCCACATCCTCTTCAGCATGTATTGTCACTTCAGTTTTTGATCTTAGCTATTCTGATGGGTGTAAGGTGAAATCTCAGAGTTGTTTTGATTTGCATTTCCTGATGACTAAGGACGTTGAGCATTTCTTCAAGTGTTTCTCTGCCATTCAATAGTCCTCTGTTGAGAATTCTCTGCTTAGCTCTGTACCCCACTTTTTAATTGGATTACTTGATTAGTTGCTGTTTAACTTATTCAGTTCTTTATATATTCTGGATATTAACCCTCTGTCAGATTGGTTGAAGATCCTTTCCTAATCTCTAGGCTGTCGTTAGGTTCTGATGGCAATGTCCTTTGCTTTACTGAAGCTTTTCGGTTTCATGAGGTCCCATTTATTGATCATTGATTTTAAAGCTGGAAGTTGTCTCCTGTGTCAATGAGTTCAAGGCTTTTCCTGACTCTTTCTTCTAACAGGTTTAGTGTGTCTGGTTTTATGTTGAGGTCTTTGATCCACTTACTGTATTACAGGAAATAAATGTACACTAAGACAGCAGTGATATTTCTCTTTGCAGAAACTGGTAATGCAGATATTTAGAGATATTTAGGGATGCTTAATTTTTAATCTTTAAACCTTTTCATTAGAAATATAGGCCAGCAAGTTGTCTTCAACTGAAAAGTCCTTACGGTCACTTCAGAGGATGGGGTTAAAAAAAGCATGTTTCTGTTAGGTCTGAACAGGAGGAAAAGTATGCAAAAATGAACTTGGGTGTGTGTGTGTTAAAATTTCCATCAAATGCTCCTTGTGGGCTCTGGCAACTCAAAATAACATGCAGAAAATTTCACTTGGGCTGGCTAATTTTATGTCAACCTGACAAAGGCTAACTTTCTGAGAGGGAACCCCAATTAAGAAAATGCCTCCAGAAGACGGGCTGTAGGCACACCTTTAGGATATTTTCTTAATTATTGATTGGTGGGGGAGAATCCAGTCCATTGTGCTGGTACCATCCCTGGGCTGGTGGGCCTGGGTTTTATTTAAAAAAAAAAAAGAGGCTGAGCAAGCCACGTGAGCAAGCAGCACCCCTACATGGCCTCTGCATCAGTTCCTACCCTGTTTGAGTTATTGTCCTGACTGCCTTTGGTGATGGACTGTGATGTGGAAATGTAAGTTAAATCAACTCTTTCATCATCAAGTTGCTTTGGTGATGGCATTCATCACAGCAATAGCAATCTAAGATCACTAAGATAACACTATTGCTCATTCTTCTGCAAGGCATCACTTAAGGAAAAAAAAATTAGAGTTATGGAAGAAACCAGAACCATCATCAGTTCTTTCAAGATGATATAGAGCAAAATTTGCATTTTGTGTTCAGATGTGTACTAACTACTGGTGTAGGGGAACTATGGAGTAACAACATTAATGCTATGAAGGATTTACTAATAAGCTTGCTTAGTAGATACTAGGACTTAGCTAAGGAAATGAAAGGAAAGCATTGTGCTAATCAGACTTGTCAGAAACAGTAGGGAAACTTGTTCCTCACACATAACTGAAGTTTAGGAGACCCAGAAGCTGGTAGGCCCCTTCCCCTATCAGAGTATATGTCTCTAAGAGGGCTCAAGTGAGTGGTACAGAGTGGGAGCTATCATTAAGCCACTAAGACTGTCCTTTTATCAGGGAAAGCATAATTTTGCCAAGTGGGAAAGATGGCCCTGGTTAACAAGCAACCAAAAGAACAACACTAGTGTCTTCACTATGTAAATCTTCTATGTGCCCACACAGCTCAAAAGTGTTCAAAGTGTAATCTGGGACCAGGAACTGAAAAAGAATTAAGAATGGCAGCATATAGGGAATGTATAAGCCTAAGGCCTATATACATTGGTAACATTTTTGTCTGAGGTTGTTTCCCTTTGTGCATTAGTCAGAGCCAGATGCATGATCTTAGAACTTTTTCCCTCTACTCATCTCGATGTGCTCACAGTGATTCCTCAGTGGGAAGTCATGTACATTCTGTAACAGGATAGCATCAAACTGGCTCTTCCTGAAAGACTAAGGTATTTCTCACTTGGACCATGATTACTAGCAGTGTTATCCCTAACCAGCTTTCTGGTATAAGATGTAACCATGTCTTAACTGATAATGGCTTATGGCTTAATATAGCTGAGAAGGGTTTTGTTTCTCGGATGTTGGCATGTGCCAAAGGCCGTATGTACAGTAGGCTTGCAAAGTGCTCTTCCTCTAAGTCCTGCGCTCCTCACCCGCACAGTTTTCAATGTTGTGCTTTTTCGTTCCTTTTACTAGTTTTAAGTTTCCTCCAAGTTCTCAGGCCACCTTGACTAGTAGAGGAGGGAATTCGGATTTGAAGTATGGCCTATCACATTTATAAATATTGTCTACTCATGGTTTGCCTTTGGCTCAATTACAATAAAAACAGCTATTTCTAGCTTCTGAAGTGAAAGCTGACTACCGCTCAGTAGTGGAACATGCTTGGCATGTACAAGGACCTGGGCTTAAGTCCCAGAGCATCTCTGCCCTGTAGTAGTAAGAATATTTATTTGAGGACACTGAAAAAGCAGGTCAAGTTCCAAATTATAAGCGCCATTTACCTTAACTATTAATGTCTTAAATCAGTTTTTGTGATTAAAAAACAACAAAGTAGGAAAACAACCAAAAAAACAGCCATTCTGACCTGTGTCTGTTGCTGTCTGTTATCACAGCACCATGTTACCAGTTACAAGCCAATAAACAATTAGAAAGAAGTATGTTTTGGATTTTAGGGGTACACTAATTGTGCCTATAAAGCTTCACACTGTGGGTAAAAACCAGGTTTGCAGAGTCAATTTTAGGCACAAGGATAAAGAAGGGTAGCTTTAGAGTGCTAAGATCAGTCTATTCTGATACAAGCATGCCAGTGCATTTCAGTTTTGTTTGATTAGTGAATGGCGTGCTTGGCAGCAAGGGGCTTGGAACAAGTTTCTAATGGGACTCCTAGATTAGGACCACTAAAAGACAGACCAGATTGTCTTCCAGACTTCAGCTACATCATGGAGCTCTCTTAACCCTGGGATGTGTTCCTAAACAGTTCACCATCTGCTACTTCACCTCAGAATGAGGCGACTTTACAGGAACTGAAGGAGAAGCAACCTCGGGTAAGAGAACACATTTAATAGTCTCAAAGGCTTACCACATCACAACCACAGTTACTCCTTAGAGTTTAAGATGAAGACAAGTATTACCTTAGCCCTACTTAACATGTAGAAGGTAAAGGGAGATTAAATGTTATCAAAATCACATGGTCAGAAGTAGGATCTTAGTCATTAGAAATAGTACAACTATTTTCACTTTTATCACACAAGATTATTTTTAGAACAATCCTGTGTTTCTGCCCAAGTGGTGCAATCAACCATGCTTACCTTACAAAAGAAAGAGTATCATTTTTATCACTTTTTAGTTCACTAAGGACATATGATTTTTTGCATTTTTCCAAAGTCACTCCAGGGTACAAAGTAACAAGATGAAATATGAGAAATATTTTAAAAAGAATATAACTTTAAAAGTTAAAACAAAATACAACTGAAAAAATAACCTTACCTTAAAAAACTAGAGAATTATCATCTTCTTCAGTTGTTATCCACATATACTTACAAAAGACCAATATGATGCTGAATTAGTAATCAAATGTATTCTTAAAAATCTCTGTATAGTCAGTTATATACAATAATCTCATTATTTAAAATAGTGACTTTCTCCCAAGAACTCCAAATACATTACAGATGTTATAAGAATTTCACAGCATATCCCTTAAAACAGGAGGAGGGCAGCACTGTAATCTCTATGTCTAAATCATAGCATCACTTCACTGCAAAGTTTAAGTAAATATTTCCCAAGAGGCCTCCATGCAGAAATTTGTTTTTCTCTTAAGAAAATTAAATTCTAATAATTTTCTGAGCTTAGTTTCTCCAATAAAATCTTCTGAAAGGGCCAGCTCTAAGGTAGAACCAAAGCCTTTTTTAAGAGAACCTCAAGTAGGCTCAGACTGTCTAGAAATCTGAATGTAATTAAAGATCTTAGAACATTAGCTGTACCATGTGGATGAATATATTTAGTTTTATTATTCGTGAAGTTTGGTAGATTGTTACATATTATACATGTAGCTTTGAGTGTGTATATGGATATATGAATGTACATGTTTTTTTAAAAATGAACTTTTTATGTACACAAAACTTCAGATTGCCTTTTCTTTATTTAGTGTAAAGATGAGTTATGGAGGTAGGGCCCTCCACTCTGTAATTCTGTATAATGGAGGACTGTTTCAGTAGGCATAAAAATAAGTAGAATTTTTTTCTTTTTTTTTACCATTTTCAAAATTTTTACAATTTGAATTTACCCATTTAAAATAATTGTAACTAATTCTGTGATCTTGAAAATCAGCTTCAATCACTGAATCATGATACTTCTTATGCACAAAAATAAGTACTGTTTCAATCAATCTTTGAAGATCATTTCTTGGGTTGTTGGGGGTCTCACAGGTTAGGCACACACTCTACCAATTATAGCACTGGGCCCTTGTTTTTGCTTTCTTTTGGGTTTTTGTTATTGTTTTGTTCTATTTTTGGAGAAGGTCTTGTTATCCACTCAGGCTGGATTCCAACTTGCAATCTTCCTGCTTTGGCCTCCTAAGTGCTTATATTACTAGGCCTGGCATAATCATCTTTTTTGGCCAGAATAGTACCTAGCCATAATCAATGTCCTGTTACTGGATTTTAATACTAAGGTGCTATTTTCTAAATATGATTTAATAACCAATTTGCCATTTTATAAGAAACTTATTACAGTTTATTATCAATTACTTTACTAGACTCTAGAATCTAGGGTTTAGTTCTATTTGGATTATGACGATTTCTATTTTAGAAAGCTATGGTCAGCAATTGTATCAAGTCAGCCAAAATACACACTTCTGCTGTATTTGACATCTGGTATTATCTAAGAAACAGAAGGAGACTGCACAACAAAAGTAAGTGGTGATGAAGGTGGGATTCTACAGTAGACCAATAGACATATCCATTAGAGAAGGGTGAATGATTCGTTCAGACAGCATTTCTACAGGCATCTGCACACTCCGAAATGAGAACGTACATAGAACCATTGATTGTAAAGAATAACCACACCCTGAATGCAGACATTCATTGGGAATACACGTTTTCCCAAAGCACATGCATGTGCGTATTTTGCCTATTACCAATTATTGAACACCACTCTAAGCCTTTTTTCTTCAGAAAAGCTATTATAAAGAAGTCTGTTATATTAGACCCTTTCTTGAGAGAAGTATATATTTCCTTGATCACATTTCCTAGGAAGAATACTTGTGTGAGGCCTGATGGTTCCTACAGGCTCAGGTGGGGACTTGAGACTCAACAGTGATTCTTCACTGAGATACAGTTGTATTTTGTTAATATTGGCATCTACATTATAATGAACTAAACTGTCAGTAGATGAAATCTAATGTGATTATGTCATCCATCATGAGTACCATTGATAAAAGAAACATGTTAAGTACAGATGATATTTCAGAGAGTCTCGTTTTTTATATCACATGAGAAGGATATAGATACAGGTAACTATTGTTTCCATTGTACCGAGATGGTAGAAATACTGTATGGATTGACTGCTCTGCCAATGTAATTTTCCCAAAGCTGCTTTAAAATGCTTCGTGAATAACATGAAGGTACACTGAAGAATACAGTACATTTCCTGAGAGTGCAGAATTGAAATTTATCTCCAAACTTACATTACAGTGTGTTCAAACATTAAGTCACAAAGTGTCATGTAAATACTGTGCTTTGACTCATGTTGCTTTGAGAATCATGATTTTCAGCAAATATATGTGGTTTAAAAAGTTACTGAGCGTGTATGATTCATTTTGTTCGCAATTTCCTGTCCCTCTCCCCAAAATTATATTTTGGCTATGAAATTCTAAAATTAAAAATTTTAACGTCCACAGATTCTCATTATTAACAATATGGCAATAGGTGTTTTATTGTGAAAATAATTTAAAATAATGTATGAATATTGCTTACTACCATATATATATGAGGAAAAAGCCAAAATCAGAAATCACGTGTCTGGAGCCTGTCACCGAAGACACTCATTAACATTTAAGCACCAAACCCTTTAAAGTGTGACTATTCTGATTGTGAAAACCTAGCAGCAATGTAAACTATGGTTAACCTAGTTCAGTCATGTGCTGCATCAGTAAACACAAGTTTATGTGAAATCTGTACCATTTAAGAAACCTAGAGGAGGCGTATCAACTAAGGTTAATGTAGAAGTCAGTACACTGTGGCAATGCTTGGTTCCTAATCATTAAGTAACAAAGAAAGTGTGTTCCTAGCAGAAATCTAAAGACTATTGAACATTATTTAGTATATATTATATAATCGATGTTATGGGTGTGTGTATATATGAATAGGTGGCAATTATTTCCAAATTTTGTAAACTGTTCAATGGATTTGGTTTTCAATAGAACAGAAAACAAAACCCTAAACAAATCACTTCCTGTTTTGGAAATCACATCTGATGATTAACAAATAGCTTGCAGCTTAGACACATCTTTAAATATCACAAACATTTGCAGAAGCATATTTTTGCTGACTATATACTTAAAACTGACTGAAATAATATGTTTGAAACTTTATATTTGAAAATAAGCAAGCGTTCTCTAAGTTGAGTAAAGTTCTGCAGGATAAGGCACTCTCTGTCAGCATGCCCTTGCTTTCAGCCCGAGCTCCCATAATAACTAATATGCAACATCAGTCAGCATCAGCACATCACTGTGACAAATGAAAAGAATAAGCCCATAGAGAGTGCACGCTATTGCTCTTCATTGAATTCACTAGAGAGAGATGAGAGGGGAAAGCTGATTTATCTGTACAAACGAACAGCCATACTCTGGAGTAAGAGCGGCGCTGAAGAGACGATGTCAGATTAAGATCGCTCTGAACTAGCTGTTGCACTCTTATTTACATTCTGCTTCTGTAAGAAGTTTGATTAACAAGGTCAGTAACTACTATTTTTTCCTAATAAGAATAATTGACCCTTCACTAAACACTTAAGAGAAGATAGCTTTACAAAACTATTTCAAGTATTCATTATCACAGTGACAATGTGAGACCAATGCTGGAGAGAATGAGCTGAAAATCCCTTTGATGAAAAAGGTAAGGGTACTAAATCAATACGGACAAAATGCTTGAACGCATTTCTTTATGTGGCATGAATAGAAAGATTTCATCCATAAAAAGTTAGAAAAATTAAGAGAAATTATATATTAGTACACCTTCCCAACCACAATCATATAAAATTCCACCAAGTGCACTGTTATTTCAAGCCACACAATAGACATGCCCAGATGTGGCCGATGCCTTCACCTCTGCATGTGTTCTCCCGGGGAAGGGTTACTTGTTGAGTCGTTTTATTGGACCATCAGTACACCCAGCTAATCGGGACCCACTGTGGCTCTGCTCTCAGGTTCTCGATGGCAGTCTGCAGTTTCTCAAAGGCTTTGTCTAGATTGTCATTTACGATGATCAAATCAAAGTAGTGGTTGTATGCTCTCTGAATTCGTGCACTCTCATCCACTGTTTTCTTCAAATCAGAGTCCTGTGAATGTTAAAAAAAAGTTTGTATGGTAAAATGTACTGATGAGTTCAGATATAAAGTGAGCTAAGAAATAAGGGGGCTGGATAATTGTTGGAAATCAGATGCCAGTTCTCAAAATCTACCCCATACAGTGCTGGAGAAGTTATTACTTCATTATCTGTTCATGTTGCGAACTTCCCACGGCTTATGAATGTTGTGTATGTTCTGTCCTGCTGGCATTAGGGTGAAATTCCTACCACTGTTAGGGTGAGTCTAAGGTAATGCAAGAATTATTACAGGTGGTTGATTTCCAGCTAACGTCTTTATAATACTTTCCAAAACAGCATTATCCATATAAATCCAGAATCCCAGCTTGTGGTGGCTGTTCAACTCAAAGCCAATTTGCCTCCTGTCCCTTAGAAAGGCAGAGAATCTAAGATGTGCCCAAACATAGCCATCTATTTTAGCTCTATTTCTGTGAGACTGTTGTTTGCATCCCATCAAGTACTATCAGGTGGTCTGAAACAACACAGGGAGTGGAGTAGCTACGTGATGCCTTTTGCACAAGCAAGTAAAGCTTTCCATAAACTCCCACTGTTCCTTCACATATAATTCTACAAGTATGAATTGGGATCCTATTAATATTTGCAAAGTTTGGGAATCAGCAGATAACAGTGAAACAGGAACGGCCCCTGATTTTTTGGTAGAAAAGGCAGATAAAGGACAAATAGAAAATTTGCACCTCTAAGTACTTTAGAAGAAAACATAGGCACAAACACTTAAAAGATCTACTTTGAAGGAAGGGACTGGGAGGAGAGGGGAGAGGAGGCACCCTTGGGATGTAAAGTAAATAAAAAATAAAAGTAAATGAATAAAAGTAAAAAAAAAAGATCTACTTTAGACAGAGTGATGAGAAGATTGAGAAAATGAGTTATGCTAAAAAACAAGGAAGCAACAAAGTTTCAGGATTATACAAGAATGTGGATGGAAAGACTAAAACACACACACACACACACACACACACACACACACACGTCTATATTCCAATACTGATCCTTTTCATCTTATAAAAGAAAACTTGTTATGTTAAAAAAAAGTTTGCTCTTCATTGAATTCACTAGAGAGAGATGAGACATCTCTCATATAAGGACAATATTGTTTCAAATTCTAATCTCATCTAGTAAGTCACTTTTTATTCTGTAGTATTTTATATAATGCAGTGACTTCCTAAGTATGATTATTTGGGATTAAACATTCTCAAAAGAAAATAAAAATAAAAAGTGTTAACTTGGGAAGAGCCTCCTACCGTCAAAAGCTTGGTGGTGATTCCTGCATCCACCACAGCCTTGTGCATGGCACGCAAGGTCTCAAGCTCTGGAGCAGCAATAAATACCACGTAAGGCATGAACTCAGATGTCCTCAAAACTTTCAGTGCCTGTGCAAAGAAGAATTACAAACCAATTTATATAATGTTAGAAGTGTGCACACCCGAAGTGTGCTGTCCATAAAGCAAAGCCTACTGTCTCTTTCCTAGGGCTAAGGATACCATTTACTGCCTGTGCCCCAGCCACACCTCCACACAGTGCTTCCCTAAAATGCCAACCCATTTACTTTGTTGTAAAATCAAGTGTTACTAGTTTTTTCCTCTTACAAGGAAGGTATATAATTTAGTGATCCAGATACCTAATCTGTTATAGAATTCTTAGTACTGAATATTCATTTATACTACAAAATATTGCACAACACCTACAAATAAAAAATATTGCCACAGAAAATGATGAAAATATTTTAAGAAACATTAATAAAAAAGCTAAATCAACATACCATCAAGTTGCCTTCTAAATATTTATGATTATACCAATAGATAAATGCTATTCTTGGCCTTAATCAGAGAAAACTCTTTTCTAGTGAACAGTGGTGAATGTGGACTCATCGATGTATAAGGTGAGCAAATAAGTGACCGATGAATGTTTAGCCCTAAACAAGGGATTCATATATAAACCCCTCTGAGACTTGGGGAACACTTCAGAAGAAGGGGCAGAATATAAGGATCAGATGATAGAGAGAAGGGCTTTGAAATGCCATCTTCTGAGCAAGACACAGTGACTGCAATCACGAAATCACAAACAGCTGTGGATGGCCTGGCTGGGTCTGCTCAAGAATGGGCTCACGATCTCATGCCTCACCCTAACTCTCTGCTACTGATAGACAGCTTCAGGGAGAAGGGGCGTCATTGCCTTTAACTTTGCTCCTACTCAGCTCTAGTGAATAGCTCTAACCTAATGTTCACACAGAGGGTCATGGTTAAACTAAAGGAATTATAAAATGAAGCCAAAAGTCATGAATGTGGGGATGCTAGTACTGGTAGGAATAGGGGGTGGGAAAGCTGATAGGGATGGGAGGAAAGTAAGAGAGGGTGTAGGAGAGAGAGTTAATCAGAATATGTTATTCCCATGTAAGAAATTGTCAAAATTGATCAATACAAGCTCAAAATTCTACGTAAAACTGTTTTAACCATCTTAAAAGCAACAAAAATAGAAACTTTTGTTATACACACATATACTTAAGGCATACTAAAATAACTAAAAAGGCATGTACCAAATTATTACCTATCTCTGAGTAGAAAAGTGAACTTGGTCTGAGTGTAAGGGATGGGAAGATATGAGCAAAACCCAGTCACGAAAATGAAATGAATGTTTTCTCTCCGTGTGACAGTAAAAAGGAATGACTTAATTGTGTTTTAATCTTGTAGCCCTGAGTTTTATGTATAACGTTTCCTAACATTAAGACTTTGATGTTACTTGATCAAGTAAATACTACACTTCTGCAGGTTCAATCACATGGTTTTATGCAAGTCTTGATTGTTTGACATTTACTTATGTATCTAGCTATGGACTCATAATGCAGTTCAGGAAAAACCACATTTGTACCTTGATTAAACACATTTCCCACACCCTACATACACAGACTAAAAATTCCCTAGGAAAATAAAATTAACAATAGCTTTGGAAGTCATGCAACTCACTTGTGGATTGACATCCAAAATGCAAGTCCGTCCAGTTTGGACAACTTCGAGAATAGAGTCAATCTTAGTTCCATAGAGGTTTCCTTCATATTCCCCATGCTCCAAGTACTTTCCAGCTTTAATATCTGCTTCCATCTCTGATCGGGACACAAATTTATATGCCTGTCCATCCTTCTCATCTTCTCTTGGCTTCCGTGAAGTAACTAGAATGAAATAATGTTGAAATCTTGCACAAAGAAATTGCAATCTGTAAAATATAGACTAAAATACACAGGGAGAATGTTGCATGGTTCACTTAGTATAGGGATTTAGCAAAACTGGTGTGTCTTCTGGTTCTGGATATAAAGTTTTGGACCACAGCCATGTATATTTGCTTATCATTGTCAATGTTTTCTTTTCTATTGAAACAGCAGTTATGACACGCAAATTATATGACCCCCGAAAAGGAATGCTTGTTGATTTCTAATTTAGAAGAATGTTTTAAAAGATGGTTCCCAGCATAAATTTTGTATAAAAAATGTGACTAATTAACCTTGAAAATTTAAACATACTTATTTAGAAGTCCTTGTGCTGCCCTTCCCTATGAACGGTACTCTCCTTTTTCTTGAAGATTCTATCATAGCCCTCCTTTCAGGATAAACATTTCTTTCCTAGAGAGTTTCTGTGTAGCCTTGGCTATCCTGGAACTCACGCTGTAGAACTGGCTGCCCTCAGATTCACAGAGATCCATCCACTCTCTTCTGTCTTCCAAGTGCTGGGATTAAAGGCCTGAGCCAGCACTGCCTGGCCAGCTAAACATTTCTTAATTGATTACCCAAAGGTGAGCAAAGTTCACCCATTCTTAGTTGCTAATGACTATTTTCTGAAGTGCAATTCTATCCACAAATTAGGATATCTATTCTTAATTTTTCCTCAAGAACTAAGCTTTCTTTTGGTTTCCTTCTTTCTGATATTCCTAGATGCTAAATATTTGATTTTATAAGCATCATTATGGTACATTAGCCTCTGTACTCTGACTTATGGTTTCTAAATCAGAGTGAATATCCCAGTTGCGAATCCAGTGGTAAGTGACCCTCTTATGTGGTTTTAGATCTATGAATGCTTTCAAGCATGCCATGCTGACAACACGGTTTGTGCTAGGAATGAATTATCACTACCTTTGACATCTCTAAAAGGTATACTCTGCCAAATTTAACAGTAGCTTTGAAAAAGAGAAATAATTTTTGTAGTATTTTAAGTTAGTCTGAACCTAAGCTTGACTGAAGTCTATTTTTGTTAGGTAAATGGAGAATATCTGAGAGATTGTTAAGTATCTGAAATTAAAATAAGAGATATAAATAAAAATTTGACAGACTTTAAAATTATGGTTAACAAGCATAAGACAGCAAGAAAACTTTTGGAATAAAACAAAAGGTACTTTAAACTCTAGGTAAAGGTCTAATTTATAATGAGACCACTATGTACAACAATGTTGTCTTCTGTAAGTTTATCTAATTTCAAAAATGTAAAAGATGGCTTGGTTTTCCACAATTAAAAAATAAATCATGAAACCTGTTTCTGGAACTTCACCAAAGAGCATATGACAAAATGTCCAGAGGAATTTTAAATCTCCCAATAAGTACATACAAGGACTTGGTTCACATCTTCTGGTGTAGCTCTGCTTTGAAACCATTAATTTGTTGCTTGAAATGAATATGTAGATGCACATATGCACATACCACTTCCCAACACATTCACAGAATCCCAGTTCATAACAAGATGCTTACAAGTGATTTTTAACTATAACTCCTCTCTACCGGACATGGCAAAAAGGAGTGGGGGGCACCAGAAAACCTAAAGCTACTGTCATATGTTTAAACTCCTTTTCATTTTTGGAAGGGAGAGGGAAAGATTGCACTTATTGCTTAAGCTTATCACACAATTAGAGTGACTTCTTTCTAGTGAGTTCTTAAGATTCTGGCAAAATTCTAAATTTCAGCAGGTAGGAGTCAACAAAGAAACAGTTCATGTGTTAACCAAGCCCAAGGTCTTTATACTAAAAACAAAACAGGATTTATAGCTTATCTTCCTGAGACAATACTGCTTTTTTATTTTATTTCTATAATATGCTTAAAAATTATAACAAACCACCACAATGCCATCAACCTCACCTGACAATGTGAACTACAATACTATATAGAAACAATTATGCAATTCCACTCTATGGCAAAGAGACACTTTCATTGCCAAGTTCCCTGCAGGCTTACCTGAAGTACTCAAGGTAGGGATATAACTTAAGTGCCCACCTTTGAACAACAGATTAAAAAAATACAGTACTTTAATATATTTATATTCTTATATTAACAGATGCTACTGATCACATTAAAATTTTGATCATAAAATATTCACAAAAGTTATCCTTTAGATATTTTGAAGTATACCACTCAGTAGCATGACGGACATCCAGACTGTTGTGGACCGGGAAATCAGTATCTACTTGCAGAGTCTTCCCATCACTGCAAACTCTGTGATCCTAAAATAATTCCTCCTTCCCACTACGGTAACCCCCATGCCATCTGAATGGTTATGAACTGGTACAGTGTGCTTTTTAGGTTTCCCCAATGATTAACAATGTTGAGCACGTTTTCCTGTGCTTACTTGTAATTTTGGAAGTCTTCTGTCCATTTCTGAATAGGGATTTTTGTTTAATTATAAGATAATGCTTATGCTGCTGCTGGAAAGGGTTCATGACGGTGATTCATTTATAATCATATTTGGGTACTGGGCATCCTGCTACTACAGAAACCTGTTCTAGGTAGTAGGTCAAAGAACAAAAGACATACAAGATCTGTTTTCTTGTGACATATACTTTATTAAGCTGACAGTAAGGACTGACGAATCTAACTTCAAATGAGAAGAATTCAGGTGTTGTGCCACAACTACTAGGTACCTGGAGAAGCTACATTAAGTTGAGCGGTCAGGTGGAGTTTCTGAGGTTTTCCTTGAATAAAAGTACACTTCAAGCATGTGAAAATACCAAAGGTGAGCATTTCAGGCAGCCAGCCAAGAACCAAAGTCACAAATACTGAATGGAGGAGCGTGAGGAAGAGCCCGGTGTACTAAGAGAGGCAGCATGCAGAGGTGATCTCAACAAGGTGCCTACGCTCTGCAAGCACAAAATGAGTGTGAGAAGCGTTTGAATGCCCCCCCCCCAACAGAGACAGGGTTACTCTGTGTAGCCTTGGCTCTCTTGGATTCGCTTTGTAGACCATGCTGGCCTTGAACTCACTGAGGTCCTTCTGCCTCTGCCTCCCGGAGTGCTAGGATTATAGGCGTGACCCACTGCGCCCGGCTTTAAATGCTTCCCTTACAGAACACTGAATGGAATTTTAACTTGAGTCTTAGACTTCACTTGAATCCTACACATATGCTAGCATATTAAGACTATAATCTTTTGTAGTCTACCAAAATATACTCACCCTGGTCCTGCAGTCATCTACTAAACACTATCTTATATATATCAATGAATTGTGATTCAGAGGTTTAAAGAGAAATGCATTGTTTTCTTTTCTTTTCCTACATAGTAAAATTATTTTCTCAGAAAAATGTTCAAGGCCTATAGTGAAATGTCATAGCACTGAGGTGATTTGTACCCCCACTAATGGTAAAATAAATAAGCTAATGCATATTTATATATGCATGTCCAAAAGACAGCCTATCTTTCCAAACTGTTCTGAAGGTGCTCTGCACAGACAGTAAGAGGAAATATATTAGCTAACCCTCTGTATCTATGAGCTCTGTATTTATAGAGTCAGGTAACCATGGATAGGAAAATTCTGGAAAAATAAAATGTACCAGTACTGACTATGAACAAAATGTTATCGTTTATCATTGTTCCTTAAGCAATGTAGTTTAACAGCTACTTATAAACCACTTAACATTATATATAGAAATCATAAATAATTCAGATGACTTAAACATCCACAGAAGGCTTTGCATGGGTTATATGCAAAATTTTGTGGAACTTGAAATATTCGTGGATTTCACTATTTTTGGGAGCAGAGTAGGGTGTGCGTGTGGTTTCTTGGAAGCAGTTCAGGGATGATTGCAGAAACTATGGTATAAATGCTTGGGGGCAAGGTTCCAAGGAAATAATTAGAAACTCTAATGCTCTTGGCCAAAAAAAAAAAAAAAATTTGTAGTATGGAAATCTCCAATGACTCTAAAAAAAATGCACTGAAGATACATTCTTTGGACATTCAAGACAAAGAACTCCAGCAAACAAGATCTTATGCAATACTACTTTCTCTTTCCTTTTGGTACTCCTTAAAATATAACTCACAAAGCAGAGGAGGATATAAATGAAGTAACAGAATAAGCCATACCCCTCCTTTCTTAATGCAGCTATAGATTAAGAAGAGCTGTGAGGAAGGTGGAAATTGTGAATTAGAATCATGGCTTCAGAATTTAGCTTGCTAGATCCATGATGGTGGCACCAACCATGCAGTGTATCTGAACAGCAGCCCAGCAGTGACAGCAGGGTGACTGGCAGGCTGTACTGTGGACCCCAAAACCCCGATATCTGTATTTCTCAGGTGAGAGGAGAATCCACAAAAGTAAGCGTCACCAACAGAATACAAGAGATGGAAGAGAGAATCTCAGTTGCTGAAGATACAATTGTAGAAATTGATACAACTCTCAAAGAAAAAGTAAAATCAAAAGAGTTACAAACACAAAACATCCAAGAACACCACAAAAAGACAAAACCTAAGAATAATAGGAATAGACAAAAAAGGAAGATTCCAGGCTCCAAGGCCGAGAAAATATTTTCGAGAAAAATCATAGAAGAAAATTTCCCCAACCTTAAGAAAGAGATGCCCATAAACATACAAGAGTTCTATAGAACACCAAATAGACGAGACCAGAAAAGAAACTCTTCCTGCCACATAATCAACAAAACATTAACTCTACAGAACAAAGAAAAATATTAAAAGCAGCAAGGGAAAAAGCCCAAGTAACATATAAAGCCAGGCCTATCAGAATCACACCAGACTTCTCAATAGAGAATATGAAAGCCAGAAGGACCTGGACAGATATCATGCAGAAGCTTAGAGATCACAAATGCCAACCCACACTACTATATCCAGCAAAACTGTCAATCAACATAGATGGAGAAAACAAAAATATTCCATGACAAAACTAAATTTAAACAATATATACGTAGCAATCCAGCCATACAGAGGTGCTAGAAGGAAAACTTCAACGAAATCAACTACACCCAAGAAAACGCAGAATAACGACACCATCACATTGAAAAAGCAAAAGAAACACACAAACACACAATCACTACCAACTTCACAATAAAAGGAACTAACAGTCATTGGTCATTAATATCTATTACATCAATGGTCTCAACTCTCCAATAAAAAGAGACAGACTAACAGATGGGTTGCGGAAACAGGATTCAACATTCTGCTGCATTCAGGAAACACACTTCTGAAACAAAGATAGATACTACCTCAGAGTAAAGAGCTAGAAAAAGGTTTTCCAAGCAAACAGACACAAGAAGCAAGCTGAAGTAACCATCCTAATAGCTAATAAAATAGACTGTCAGCCAAAATTAAACAAAAGAGATGGAGAGGGACACTGCATTCTCATCAAAGGAAAAATCCACCAGGAGGATATCACAATCCTGAACATCTATGCACCAAATAGAAGGGCTCCTGCATTTGTCAAAGAAACATTATTAAAGCTTAAATCACACATTGATCCCAACATCTTAATAGTGGGAGACTTCAATACCCTATTCTTGCCTAGGGACAGATCATTGAGACCGAAGCTAAACAGAGAAAGGACACTTATAGAGGTCTTAAATAAAATAAACCTAATAGATGTCTACAGAACCTTTCGCCCAAACACACAAGAGTATACCTTCCTCTCAGCACCTCAAGGAACCTTTTCCAAAACTGACCATATAGTCGGACACAAAGTAAGCCTCAGCAGTTACAAGAAGATTGAAATAATCCCTTGTATCATATTGGACCACCACAGTCTAAAATGAGATCTCAACAACAAAATAAAAAAAAAAATCCTAAACACACATGGAAACTGAACAACTCTCTACTCAATGACAACTGGGTCAGGGAGGAAATAAAGAAATTAAAGACTTCCTAGAACTTAATGAAAATGAAAGTACAACTTACCCTAAATTATGGGACACAATGAAAGCAGTGCTAAGAGGAAAGTTCATAGCACTAAATGCCTTCATAAAGAAATTCAAGGAATCCCATACAAGCAACTTAATGGCATACCTGAACGCACTAGAAAAAACAGAAGCACACCCCCCCAAAGAGGAGTAGATGGCTGGATATAATCAAACTCAGGGCTGAAATAAATACATTAGAAACAAAGAAAACAATTCAAAGTATCAATGAAACCAAGAGCTGGTTCTTTGAGAAAATCAACAAGATAGACAAACCCTTAGCCAAACTAACTAAAAGGCAGAGAGACACCATCCAAATTAATAAAATCAGAAATGAAAAGAGGGACATAACAACAGACACTGAGGATGTCCAAACCATCATTAGGTCTTATGACAAAAGCTTATATGTTGCAAAATTTGAAAATGTAAATGAAATGGACAATTTTCTTGATAGATTCCATTTACCAAAGCTGAATCAAGATCAGGTAAATAAATTAAATAGTCTTATATCCCCTGAGGAAATAGAAGCAGTCATCAAAAGTCTCCCATCCAAAAAAAGCCCAGGGCCAGATGGTTTCAGTGCAGAATTCTACCAGACCATCAAAGAAGAGCTAACACCAATACTCTTCAAACTATTCCATAAAATAGAAACTGAAGGAACATTACCAATCTCATTCTATGAAGCCACAGTCACCTTGATACCTAAACCGCACAAAGACCCAACAAAAAAAGAGAACTTCAGACCTATCTCTCTTATGAACATTGACACAAATATACTCAATAAAATACTCCCAACCCAAATCCAAGAACACATTAAGGTTAAGGATATCATCCACCATGACCAAGTAGGTGTCATCCAGGCATGAAGGGGTAGGTGGTTCAACATACGAAAATCCATCAATGTAATCCACCATATAAACAAACTGAAAGAAAAAATCCATGATGATCTCCTAGATACCGAAAAAGCATTTGACAAAATTTAACACCCATTCATGTTTACAGTTTTGAAGAAATCAGGGATATAAGGCACATACCTAAACATAGTAAAAGCAAAATACAGTAAGCCTATAGCCAGCATCAAACTAAATGGAGAGAAACTTAAATCAATCCCACTGAAATCAGGGACTAGGCAAGGCTGCCCACTCTCTTCCTTATTTCTTCAACATAGTTCTTGAAGTCCTAGCTAGAGCAATAAGACAACTAAAGAAGATCAAAGGGATACAAATCAGAAAGAAAGGAGTCAAAGTATCACGATTTTCAGATGATATGATACTATACACGAGTGACCCCAAAAATTCTACCAGAGAACTCCTTCAGCAAAGTTGCTGGATACAAAATTAACTCAAAAAAAAAAAACTGAAGCAGGCTGAGAAAGAAATCAGGGAAACAACACCCTTCACAATGGCCACAAATAACATGAAGTACCTTGGTGTAACTCTAACCAAGCAAATGAAAGATCTGTATGAAAAAACAAAACAAACAAACAAAAGAACTTCAAGTCTCTGAAGAAAGAAATTGAAGATATCAGAAGATAGAAAGATATCCCATGCCCACGGACAGGTAGGATTAAAACAGTGAAAATGTCTATCCTACCACAGGCAATCTACAGATTCAATGCAATTCCCATCAAAATACAAACACAATTTTTTACAGACCTGAAAGAACAATTCTCAATTTCATATGGAAAAACAAAACAAAACAAAAAACCCAGAATAGCTAAAATAATCCCGTACAATAAAAGATGTTCTGGTTCTGGAGGTATCTCCGTCTCAGATCTCAAGTTGTACTATGGAGCAACAGTAATAAAAACGGCACCGTACTTGCATAGAAACTGGTGGGTCAATAGAATCTAATCGAAGACCCAGAAATAAACCCAAACACCTTTGGAAACTTAATTTTTGACAAGGAAGCTAAAACCATACAATGGAAAAAAGATGGCATCAACAAATGGTGCTGGTCTAACTGGATGTCTACATGTAATCCATATTTATCACCCTGCACAAAGTAAAGTTCAAGTGGATCAAAGCTCTCAACATAAAACCAAGCACACTAAATCTGTTAGAAGGAAAAGTTGGGAAAGCCTTGACCTCACTGACACAGGAGACAACTTCCTGAACAGAACACCAACAGCACAGGCTCTAAGATTAACAATTAATAAATGGGATTTCATGAAACTGAAAAGCCTCTGTAAAGCAAAGGACACTGTCAATAGAACAAAACAATAGCCTACAGACTGGGAAAAGATCTTCAACCCTACACCTGACATAGGGCTAATGTCCAGCATATATAAAGAACTGAAGAAGCTAAACACCCACAAACCAAGTTATCTAATTTAAAAAATGGGGCACAGAGCTAAACAGAGAATTCTCAACAGAGGAACACTGATTGGCAGGAAAACACTTAAAGAAACACTCAACATCCTTAGTCATCAGGGAAATGCAAATTAAAATGACCCTGAGATTTCACCTCACACCCATCAGAATGGCTAAGATAAAAAACTCAAGGGATGATGCATGTTGGAGAGGATGTGGAGAAAGGGGAACCCTCTTCCATGGCTAGTAGGAATGTTACCTTGTACAATCAGTTTAGAAATAAATCTGGTGCTAGGAATAGTTCTACCTCAAAATCCAGCTATACCACTCCTAGGTATAGCTGGATTTTGAGGTAGAACTATGCCAAAGATGCCCCACCACTCAATAAGGACATTTGCTCAACTATGTTCATAGCAGCTGTATTTGTAATATCCAGAATCTGGAAACTTAGATGTCCCTCAACCGAGGAATGGATAAAGAAATTGTGATACATTCATATAGTGGAATACTACCCAGCAATTAAAAACAAGAAAACCATGAAATTTGTAGGCAAATGGATGGAAGTAGAAAAGATCATCCTGAGTGAGGTAGCCCAGAAGCAGAAAGACACATTTGGTATATACTCACTTACAAGTGGATATTAGCCATATAATATAGGATAAAAATACTATAGTCCTAAAGAAGCTAAACAACAAGGAGGACCCTAGGGAAGATGCTTAATCCTTATTCAAAAGGGCAAACAAGATTGACATAAGAAGATAAGGAACAGGACAGGAGCCTTCCACAGAGGACCACTGAAAGACTCTATCTACCAGGGTATTGAAGGAGATAATGAGACTCATGGCCAAATTTTGGGCAGTGTGCCAGAAACCGTATCGAAGAAGAGGGAGATAGAAAGACCTGGAGGGGAGAGGAACTCACAACGAGAACAGAGCCAAAAAGACGTGGGCCCAGGGAGTCTTGCAGAGACTGATACTCCAACCAAGGACCATGCATGGAGAGGACCTAGACCCCCTGTTCAGAGGAAGCCCATTGACTGCTCAGTCTCCAACTGGGCTCCCTAGTAAGATGAACAGGGACCGTCTCTGACATGAACTCAGTGGCTGGCTCTTTTATCACCTCCCGCTGGGGGTGCAGCCTTGCCCGGCCATAGAGGATGATGATACAGCCAGCCTTGATGAGACCTGACAGGCTAGGGTCAGGTAGCAGGGGAAGAGGTCCTCCTCTATCAGGGGACTAAGGGAAGGGCATAGGGGGAAAAGAAGGAGAGTGGGTACGACTGGGAGGAGACAAGGGAGGAGGCTGCAGTGGGGTGACAAAGCGAAGAAATTGCAATAAACAAATATATAAATAAAACAACAATAACAACAAAAAAGAATCATGGCTTCAGTTTTAATGAGGACTAGCCTTTTTTTGGCTTTTAATGCCTAAAAATGAGATTTGTTTAACAAAATAACACAATTATAAAAATGAAAGTAACTAGAGAGTTACAGAAAGCAAAGAAAGGAAAAGGAACACAGAGCATCAGAGGCTAGATAAAAACGTAGTTTTTTCTTTTCTCAGCTCAATCCTTCAACAAAGCAGTTTTTACTAGCTGGCAGAAATAATACGGGTCAGGACACCAAGAAATAAAGCCTATCTGTGTACTCAAATAAGAGAGAGTAGTCGAATGTCCCTCCAAATCTAGGCAAAGCTTTTAAATATAAAAAGCTAAATCACTGGATGAAAGTCTGCCGATAAGAGCTGCACTGTTTGAAAGTATTTCTGAACAGGTTGCTTAAGCGTAAACTACAGATTTGCAGTGAAAAAAATCTACCAAATACCATAGTAACTAAATCAATGGCCAACATCAGCATCAACAAGAGGATAACAAGACAAGATGTACCTCTCCTGACGCACATCTGAAAGAAAAGAAACACTTATGTATTCCCAATAACGCAGGCCCAAACCCTGGAGGAGACAGTCGGCAAAATCAGAGGGACATTTATAGTATTAGTAATTATATTAAATGGATAAAACTAATTGAAAGGAAGAGACTGGCATAAGAAATACTAAAAGGTGACTGAAATATCTGCTGTTTATGAAAATATTTTTTCTTTTTTTTAAATTTTTTTTCACAATTTATTCATTATACATCCCAACTGAAGCCCCCTCCCTCAACTCCTCCTACCCTCCCCTTTCCCTCTCCTTTCCCCTAGTCTGCTGAAAGAGACTTTGCTATCTGCCCATAGCTTGTCAAGTCTTATCAGGACTGCCTGGATCCTCTTCCTCTGTGGCCTGGTAAGGCCGAATCACCAGAAGCAAGTGATCAAAGAGCAGGCAACTGAGTTCATGACAGAAGCAGCCCTTGTTCCCGTACTTGGGAATCCACATGAAAAATGAGCTGTTAATAGGCTACATCTGAGCAGGGGGGTCTAGGTCCTCTCCATGCATGGCCCTTTGTTGGTGCATCAGTCTCTGCAGGACCCAGATTCTTGGGCTCAGATTCTTTATCTTTGTTGGTCTACTTGTGGAACTCCTGTCCCCTCCGTATCTCTCTATCCCCAACCCTCTCTTCTTCCACAAGACTCCCTACGCTTTGCCCAAGACATTTCATATGTGAAGACACAGGTTTGTTGGAAGTAAAGGATAGAAAAGACATATACACAAGCAGCAACCCAGAGACAGCCTCACATTCAGATCAGACTAAACAAGCATGGAGACAAAAGAATTGCTGGGGCCAATGAAAAACATTTACAATAGCAAAAGGGCCAATTCATCCATAAGTCAGATGTTTATAAACATAGAAGCACCTAACAGTAGAATCTCCAAATACACAAAGCAAAACAAAAATGAAACAAAAAAGAGAAACAGATAAGTCAACAAAAGAGCAGGATAACTCAAGGCTTTAGTGATGGCAAGGTGAGAACAGATTCCATAGAGGAAATGAAGACTTGAACAGCTGGACAGAACATATCAATATAGCACTCTAGTCAACAAAAAAATACATTTTCTGAAGTGTACATGAACAAGGAGCATTCTCCAACACAGATTTTATCTGAGGCCATAAAAAATTCCCAAGGAATTTATGGGGGGTAAAAATTACACGTGTTCTCTAAACATAGTGAATGGAATTATCATCACTAACAGGAAAATCTGGAAAAATTAAAAAACATGAAAAATTAATAATATACTTTAAAACAGGTCAAATAAGAAATCACAAGTAACATTACCCAATACTTTGAGGTGAAGATGGACCTGTTTGAGAGCAATGGTTATTGATGGCAAGAGTCCTCCTGGTGCTGGGTGCCAGCCAGCACATTCTGTGTCTCTGCTTTGAAAGAGAATAGTTTAGCCATCACACTCTGAACCCTTAGGAAAGTGCCTTAGCAGAGAAAAATTATCAGCACTATGTTAAGCTTCCAGAAGTAAAGAACCATTAGATGGCTAACTCAAGCCTCCTGGTGGTTTACATGGAAAGACTGAACAGAACTGGACGGGAATAGTGGCAGAGATGGTACCCAAACCAGTGGATTGCTATTTCCCTCCTGATGACTTTGACCAAAAAGATCAGTTTCTAGCTCACCCCAGTGTCCGCTTTCATGTATAATTAGGAAGGAAGAAGGCAGTTTTAGAACTGACTAATTGATCTGCTGTGTAACTGACTTATTATCAGATTATGTTTTAAGTTTCTAGAGTGTCAGTGTGAAGAAAAAAACTTTTTCATTACATTTATCTATTTCTAGAATTAAAAATGAATCTGAGATGAATGAAAACAAAAACACAGAACACAACAAAATTGTACAATGTAATAAAGCAATTATCCAGCAAGAAATGTTAACAAATATGTGCCTGTTAAAAGGAAATCTAGACTGAATAACCTAACTTTCTACCTAAGGCAACTGGAGAAAAGAGCATCCTAATTCCAAGGATCAAACAGAAAAAAGAAAGTAAGATTAAATTGAAATTAATGAAATGTATGGCAGGAAAAAGCAGAAAAATAAAGAAATTACAAAAAATTTTGTGAAAAGAGCAAAATTGACAAATGTAGGACGACTAAGACATAATAAGTAAATTCAGGAATGGTAGAAAGGGATGCTACTAAGAACTCTGTAGACATCAACAATAGAGATGATTGTGTGAACACACCATCTGAAGTCACCAAATTGGGTGAAGAGAAATGGTATGTAGACTTTATATGATGGAAGACATTATGGAAAAAAAATAAACTGAAAACTTTGGAAAGCAAAAATTAAAAATGTAAAAGGAGATAAAGACATAGAGTAGAAGGATGAAGACAGTAAAGGAATGCTTATTACCTCTGGATAGTTGTGCAAATGAGCTTATTAATGCACTTCTGTGTTCTGAGAATGTATTTACTATTGTTATTACTGAACAAGCTTTTTTAATATGACATATATTAACTTTGAAAAGATGGTTCAAATGAGAAAAGAAATCCACGAAAACCAAAATGGAAAAAGAATAGTAGAAGGTGCTGGACAGTGAGAAGAGCTGCTCCTAGCTAGGCAGAAGCAATCCTGTAAACATGGCTACACGGCAAAAGTAATCCATAGACTCAGCATAACCCCGTAAAGCTCCAATAACATTCTTCATAGAACTAGAAAACACAATCTTCAAACAGACAGGCAGAAAAGACTCTGGCTAGGCAAAACAATTCTAAACAGAACACAGCTGGAAAGATCAAATTGCTTGACTTTATACTGCAGAGCCATTGTTATATGCATATTACTAGCATAAAAACGGGCCAAAGGAATATACAATCATACCAGAAATGCCACATACCTAATTTTTAAGGCAGGTGTCAAAACATACACTAGAAAAAAAAGAGTAAGTAAAAGATGCTTGCAAACTATCTATCTGCAGAAGAATGCAAAAGGATTCAAAGTGGATCAAAGACCTTAAAACATGAAATGGTGAAATTGCTAGGGAAAAAGATAATGAATGCACTTTGAGATATAGACATAGCCCAGCATGTTCAGAAGGAACAAACACCTATAGTGTATACAGTAAATAGATTCAAGTATTTACAAATGGTTTTAAATAATTTTTTAAAATAGTATTTATTTTTACTTTATGCACATTGGTGTTTTGTCTGCATGTATGTCTGTGTGAAGGTGGTGGATCTTGGAATTACAGACAGTTGTAGGTGCTGGGAATTGAACCCCGCTCCTCTGGGACAGCAGACCCTGCTCTTAACTGCTGAGCCATCTCTCCAGACCCTTTTAAAAATTGTATAACAAAAGAAACTATCCAAGGAAAGGATAAAACCTTTGCCAGATACACTTCAGATTATACATATGAAGAACCATTAAAATTAAACAACCCCAATCCAAATCGCCAATTAATGTACTAATAAGATAGACAATTCTCAAAAGAAATACAAATAACCAATAATATTTTAACAAGTATTCAATATTCTCAGTCATCAGAATAATGCAAATTAGAACTAGTTTGAGATTCTATCTCACCCAGTCTGAATGGTTACCACGAAGAGCAATGACAGCAAATGTTTGTGAGAAGCTGACGGAGGAGGAACCCTTATTCAGTGCTGGTGGGTGTGCAAACTGGTGCAATCATATGAAAATCAGTGTGGAGGCTCTGCAAGAAACTTAAAACAGGACAGGAAAGTGGTTCCGCTGACAAGGTGCTCATCAACCAAATTGGTTCCTCAGCACCCACAAAAGCTGGGCTCAGGGAATGGAGAGATGGTTCTGCGGTTAAGAGCACTAGCCTCGCTTCAGAGGACCCGGGTTCAATTCCCACATCACGGTGCATAACCATCCAGGAACTGTGATGCCCTCTTCTCTTCTGGCTTCTGTTATCACTAGGCAAGCATGTGGTACACAGGCATACAGGAGGAAAAATAGCCATCAACATTACAAAAAAAGGGTGGGGCTTGCCTGGGCAATGTGGTGGGGTGTGATGTGAACCTTCTGGATCCTTGAAGCACACTGGCCTTCAGTTTATTTATAACAAGGAGCTCTAGATGCCGTGAGAGTCTCAAACACAAGGCAAGGAGGACAAAGGAAGAAGATACACAGCACTAACCTCTGTCTCCTGCACACACCTACATGAAGACACACATCCTACATGCAGCACTAGCATCACCACAACTCTAAACGGAACCAGCATATGACCCAGGTGTACCATCCATAGGCGTGTACCTAAAGTCCTCTCTCTCATCAATGTTTACTAGGGTTCTATCCAAATTGTAAGGAAATGGAATCAATCTGGATGTCCATCAAGGGATAGATGTGTAATGAAATGTACATACACATACTAGAATTTTATTTGGTTATAAAGAAAAGTGAACTTGTGAAATCTACAAGAAAATGGATAGTTGGAAAAGCTAAATGAGGTAGCTCAAGCTAAGAAAGATAAACACTTCTTTGCAGACCCTACTTGTCTGACTGTGTTTGTGCATTTTCTGTGGAGATGTGTAAGGGCAGAGGTCAGAAAACTAGAAAAGGACATGGATGAGAGAGGACGTAGGGAGGAAAGCGGGGCGGGCAGCAGAGCACACGGCAGAGAGTGTGAGTACAACACGCTCTCTGCACTGTGCAGACGTGTGCGTGCAGAGGGGGGAGGGAGGCAGAGAAGTGGAAGGGGGAAGGCAACCCAAACGAAACAGACATAAAAA
Organism: Pachyuromys duprasi; assembly: GCA_028658305.1. Lineage (NCBI taxonomy): Eukaryota > Metazoa > Chordata > Mammalia > Rodentia > Muridae > Pachyuromys > Pachyuromys duprasi. The sequence goes on along the minus strand of CM053763.1, from coordinate 72,286,404 downwards.
CGCTGAAAGGAAGCCTATTACTGAGTAAAAAATAAAATGTTTCTAAAACTAAAATGAAGCTAGGGACTGGAGAGATGGCTCAACATTTAGGAGCACCTGCTACTCTTCCACAGGATCAGAGCTCAGTTTCCAGCAACCACATCAGGCAGCTCACAACTGTCTCTAACTTCAACTGGGGGTGGGTGCAGGGTCGTATGCCTCTGATCTCTGGGGCACCTTCACTCACATGCACATACTAAATGTAAACACACAGTTACACCTCATTAAAATAACAGAAAAACAAGTCTCTAAAAAGAACAGCCAAGATAAAACTAATATAAACAAAAACAAATACAAAGACATTGTATGCTGTAGCACATTAAAGTCTGTTTTAGGCAATGTGATTTTGTCGGACTAAAGAGGGCACAAATTAAGTTTTGAATATTAACTGTCCCCAACTGGTGGTGCTCTACTGAAGGCTTGGGAAGCTTTTAGAACCAGGCCTTAGGAATGCCTTGGAAGGTTACTCCTGGTTCTGGGTAACCCCCTAACTCTCTGCTTCCTGTCTACCATAAAGTGAACAACTTCCTCTTCCATGTGTTCCTGCTACCACACTGTTTCATATTGTTCAAATACAAATAAATAGATTAATAGCAACACAAGAAAATATCAAAAGAGCCAAGGAAAATCTTAGAGAAACATGAACTAAAACCCTTTTCTTCCCTGAAGTTGTTCCTGTCAGGCATCTGCTCATGGTCCTCTAAGAAGTCAGATGTGCAGCAGGCACAGCCTCAGTGGTTGCCTCTATCCACATACTCCATTTCTGACATCACTGAATTTCCTATGTGAATATGCAATAGACAGGGAAAAGAAGCTCACAAGGTGGGCCTGACCCTAAGTGACTCTGCTTCTCACCAGCATCATTCCACGCACAGGCTAAGTGAGTCTGATGGAGGTGTCTCCTGAAGAGGGCCTGCTCTAGAGGATCAGGCTTGTTCCTGCAGGGCTGGGGGCTGTAACTTAGACCAGACCACCTAAATTCACAAAGCTACTGTGGTACTGTGTGTCTGAGCATCTAGTAGGCTTTCTCCTTTTAAACATCCTACATGATGAAAATGCAAATAAATAGAGAATAGTTACACAAAAAAATACCAAAACAATGCAATTTGCCACAACTCTTAAATGTGTGCCTTTGCCTTTCGCACTTTGGGATGAAGAGTGCACAGACGCAACCACCATGAGCAACAAGCCACAGCTGGGTTCTCAGTTCTGTCTGCTCCTCCACGCTCAGTGTCACAACTAAATTTTATCTGGAATTAATGTTAATAAATTATAATCCCTCTCTTCATATACCCACTCTCTTTCTGGCCAACAAATGGAAACACAAGACTTACATGGCACCGTTGTTCCGAATCTAGCAGGATTCAGTACTATGAACCTGTTTTTCAAGCTTCTTCTGCCCACACCTTGAGCTCCTATCAACACTAACGTTTTTCGCTGGAAGGGCGGCATTTTTGCTACTTCCTCATAGATCTGAATTTCATGACGATCAAACTCTACATGTGAAAGTAATGGGACAACATTATATTCAGTTATGCTTTATATACTCAGAAGCATTCACTGGTATTCAAATGCTAAATGCTAACAGTGTTGTCTTGATAGTTAACTATCACTGGGATTAAGTGTGTCTGACACATGCTTGTTTTTACAAATTTGGTAGAGTAGAAAAAAATATTTTAAATCTTGACTTAAATGTTTATCCCTACTACTTATTTGCCCTCAGACATTCATTTACTGTCCTAGAAAATCCTTGAGTTTTATGCATCTTTATCAATGTTCTACACACTGAAGCAGTGGTTCTCAACCTTCCTAACGCTGCAACCTCATGTTGTGATGACCCTCAGTCACAAAATGATTTTTGTCGCTATTTCATAACTGTAATTTTGCTACTGTTAGAAATTGTAACCTATATATCTGTGATCTCCGATGTTCTTAGGCAATCCCTGTAAAAGGGTCATTTGACCCACAAGCTGAGGACCATTGCATTAAAGCTTCTTATTAGCAAGTTATCAGTAGAAATAAAGACTTTAACATCAATCAAATTACAGTTTATGTGATTTACACTAAACAGTCTATACAAAGTATAGGGCACAGGACATCTGCTTGACTGCCGCACTTGCGCAGGCAGATTTTCGAGGCGTCCAGTGATGGCACACTCATGTCTAAGCGCCAAAATTCTCAAATGCATGCACAAAACAGAACACTGGACACAAAAGCATTTGTAATGAACTCTAGCCTCAAATTACTAACTAAGTCAATGAAAAGCTACAAGTCTTGCTAAAAAACTTAGAGATACGTTTAATGAACAATAAAACCAAAGTGACTCTGAAATACATCACCTGTAACCAATGCTTGGCTCTATCTGCAGTATAGCACTTTGTCCTTACATTATTATCTCAACAATTCCCTCATGATAAAGTGAAGCAGCGCTGGGCACAGACCACCACTCCTCCTCCCTGGACGCTTTGCTTTATGCTCTGCTCATCTTTACTAGTGCAGGGGTATCTCTGAAGTCAGGAAAAATCAATCTTATAGTTTCCATATTTAGCTTCCTTAAATTCTTTTAATTATCCTGGGTCACGTAAGGCCATTTTTATGCAGACACACATTGCACTTTGAGCACATTTCTCCTGTACCCTGCTACCCTTCCCTTCTTCATCCCTTCCCTTACTCTTCTTTCTTCCCTACATAATTTCTTTCCTTTAATGTCAACTGTACATACATGATTTTATGTGTCTAAATGAAATCTAGGGTCCACAAGCGGGGAAAAAAGTTTGTGATCCTAAGACTAATTTAGTTTGTTAAACATGATTATCTCTGGTTGTATCTATTTTCCTGAAAAACAAAACAAAACAAACAAACAAACAAAGAAAACCAAACTCCTACTTCATTCATTTTCTTTTTCCCATTGATGGTCACTTAGACTATTTCCAGAACTCAGCTCTTGTGAACCATGGTGCAATTAACAATGACACAGTATTTCTGTGGTGTGTTAAACTGAGTCGCTCAGGTAAATATCTAGAGTGGGGACAGCTGTGTAATGTGGGTAATTCTAGTCTACTCTTACACTGATTTCTACAGTGGCTGGACTACTTTACTTCAAGAATTCCTTTTTGTCCATGTATTTGCAGAATATTCTTTTTCTAAATGAATGCCATTCTGTATGGGATGAGATAGACTCTCTATATAGCTTTCTTTAATCTCCATTTCTCTCCTGGCTAGTGAGGCTGAAGTTTTTTGGCTTAAATCTGTAATGCATCTAATGGTCTGAGGGTGATTTATTTCATTATTTTCCTTTCGAGTTCTTGGGGGTGAACCATGACCTTGTATATGCTAGGTAATGGCTACATCCCTAGACCTTTGACTTGAGGATTTTTTTTCCTTACGGTTCAGACTTTATTGGTTCAACCAGAAATAGCAAAGGCAACACATCTATTATTCTAGGGGTGTCATCCACAGACGTGAACGCCACCTTTCAAAAAAACGACTTGAGGATTTTTTTAAAGTTTTTCCCCTCCCCCCCCAGCTTTGGGGGCATAAATGACAAATAAAAATTGTATATTATTAAAATATATATCTTGGTGATTTGATGTATTTAAATGTAAGATGAGCTTATCATGAAATAATAAATTAATCTATTACTTCTCATAATTACCATTATGTTTTCTTTTAAAAATGTTTCTTTCTTTAAGATGAAAGATTTAGGGATAGGCAGAAGAATTTAATTTGAGGCCAGCTTGAGCTAAAATGAAAGTATAAGATAATAGGATAATTAAGTGTTTGAGGCGGCCTGTACTAACTAGTGAATCCCAGGCCAACCTAAACATATAGATAAATCCACCAGAAAGAAAGAGAGAGAGAAGAGAGAGAAAGAGAAAGAAAAAGAAAGAAAGAGAGAAAGGAAGAGAGAGAGAAAGAATAATAAAAGAAAGTAAGTCTAAAAGATTTGAGGAAGACTATTAGAAGGCTCCCACTAGACTAGTTATCTGGCCTTGTACCATTTTCCCAAAATGCATCTGACAATGTTATGGCAGCATATAGCTCTCCTTCATACTAATGCTAACACCTTCAAAAAGGCTCTTTGCCCCTTAGAAATGGCACACATGTTTCTGTGTCAGACTCTCCTAAGTAAGTACTCTCAATTACATTCCTCCTGCATTAGTATAAGTACAAATCCTAACAACTTCATCCTGCTGCAAATTATAGTCACAAATTGGGACTTAAACAATTTCTTTATAATACCATTTATCATGTGTTCACATTCCAGACCCAGTAACTGACACTAATATGTATTACATTCATTTTAATTTACATAGTCAGAGATTAAAACATGTTAACTAATGACAAAGCTATTTATTAGGATCTTTCTAAGGGATTTTGAACGCACCTGCATTCCTGGTTGTGAGGTACATCATCTTTTTCTTTTTTTTGTTGCTTATAGTTCCACAAAATGGTCCTGGAAGATGACAAGACCAGTGTAACTTAGATGATACCCCAAGGTACAACCTTAAGTTGCCTAGTCAAGGCAGGAGAATTACCTTCCTGAGGGAATGGGTGAATTTGTCACTGAATTTTGGTACTCTACCAGTAGGTGGCAGAAAAGAATCAAAAAATCACATCAGAGAGGAAAATTCTCCATGTATTTTAAATGAATTTACTTATATATTCAGAAAAAGGAGGCAAAGGAAGGTTGAGCCCCTCCCTCCCTGCCTGTTACTTGCATGAAGCTCTTCACCTGAATTGTCCCAGTCTCTGCGAACAAATGCTTTTCTCTTCTCTTCCAGGAACTGGCTTGGAATCAGACCAGCACTTCCTCCCTCTTTCACATGGCTAGCCTAGAATCAAATTAATATCTCAGTGACCAAAATTTTAGTAAGTAGGACAAGTGCTGGTCAGTTAAAGTTAGTTTGCTATGGAAGACAACCTTTCAATCCATGGAACTGTGCTAAATGCATTTGAACACTGCCATACTATGGAACCAGTTTGTATCCAAGATTCCCATGTATGTCAACTGGTAATGACAATTTGAAACTCCCATTAACAACAATGTATAGGCTCCTCAAATAAATGTGTGTGGATGACAAAAATTAAAGAAAAGAAAGAAGAATGCTATTTTATACAATGAAGTGCTAAGGAACATCTTATCTAGTATCCTTAATAAGCCATTTCTACTGACCTCAATCATAGAATGTTATTTCTTGGGTCTAAATCAATTGAAAGAATTCCCAATACTGGGAATACAGAGCATAAGTTTTAATTCATGCTAACAAGATTCTGAATATCCCAATGTAATAAGTTTAAAATATGTAAAATTTCATCTAATACAAGAAATAAAAATCTTAAAATCAAAGTACGTAGTTAAATATTTTATTTATGAGTGTTTGTGTCTGTGCACAGGAGGGTAGGTCCCCAGAGGGCAGAAGAGGAAGACGGGGCTCCAGCAGTTGGGGCTCCCAGAGGCTCTGAGCAGCCCAACACGGTCCTCCACGAGGCTCTCAGCAAGCTACGCCATCTCTCCAGTCCCAGAACAAGTGACGTTTTTAAATGGCAATGATTCGTACAACAGGGTTAGTGTGTTTCTCCTTATAACTAGAACAGAAAATCTGTTTACCAGTTTTCAGTAATCCTGAATATTGAAATTAAAGTAAGACCACCAAATGAAACAGAGACTCAAATGATGGTAAGATGACTAGAAAACTAAACGAGAACGTTCACAGAAACTAAAACAGAGTAAGCCTGGGAGGTCTGTGCTTAGGCATAGGAAGTGATCAGCCATTTTCACAGCTTCCATTTCAGTGAAGATCTCTTAAAGTCATGAACTGTTTACTGAACTCATGTCATAGTTTTCTCACCATACTGCACTTATTGATAAAAATGTCTTCATTTACATGTCGGGCATACCATTGCGAGACTGTTCTTATCCTATAGATCATTTCTCTGTAGAAGTTATTTAATTCATCACTGTTAAAACCTGTTCCCACTAACTGCTAAGTGCTGTTTGTATTGGGTTCTGGGGCCTTTCTTCTGTCACCCTGTTCTCAAATGAGGCCGTAATCAGCTCTGTTGAAAAGATTCTAGGCTTCTTATCATTTTCTTCAATTCTGAATAGTGTGTCAGCTGATATAAGCAACTGTAAAAACAAATTAAGAAGCATTGGCAAACAATGACTCCAAGGTCCTTCTTGTCCTACAACATATTTGAAGGCAACTGCCCATGTGAAAAAACTACTTCAGCTAATCCAGACCTGGTGACAGTGCCTCAGGCTTTTATAAGCAGCTACTCACAAGCTCGCTCTCATTTAGTTGTCTGTCCACAAAGCTAGCAGACATAACACAGGAGCTGTTCATGCAGGAAAATCATGGGCACGAACACTTCCTGCACTTTTTACATACTGGCCAGATCCAAGATGAAAACAGAAAAGCAGGTTTTCTGAGACTCATACTAACCTGCCACCAGTTTGGGTCTTCTCTGTTTACAATCTGAAGAATTTCTCCTTTGGAAAACTTCAGTCCTGCTTCTTTGCAGGGTATCAGGTTATCATTGAAGGGATTATAATCAAAATGACATTTGACAAATACCTAAAAACACAGCACAGTGAAAAAGACTGTATGTATATCATTAAGCACTGGGTGTTGAAACCAAATCACTGATATTTAATTGTAATTGACACTAAGTAGTTCAGATGAGAAAGTTATTCTCCTAAATAAAACCAACTTATTAGAATACTCATATAATGATTTGGTGTTACAGAAAACAAACATTTATGCTACATTAAAATTTTGTTCATTTTTAAAACTCCTGTTTCCTTTTGCAGGGTGTGGGGTTTTAAACTCAGGGCTCTGCATGCCAGTGAGTGCTGCATTACATACCTTCTTCACACCTGAGGCAGCAAGCGGGTTACAACACGCTACCCTTCACCCCTCTATCTCCCCTCTACAGTCTTCTCATCTGATTCTCAACACACACTGCATGCTTTTTTAATTTAAGTAAATGTCATTTTGCAGTTAAAATCCTGGAATAAAGTATGCAGTAAGTTTGAGGCATATCCGGACAATATATCCGGACTGACACTGTCCATACACCTTGAAAGCAAAATTAAACAACAAAGGTCATCTTGAAGTGAGACCTGAGATATATTTGGTAATCTTATAGCATTAAGAACTCAACTTTACCTCTAGTATTATATTGTAATCAGACAGTTACACTGTATAAAACTAGTAAGGAAAACAGTTTCTTGATCATCTTAATGTGATTTATATGTTTACATTTAAATAAGTATTAAGTTACTTATGAGACAAAATACTAGAAAGGTCTTAACTATTTTCCAATATAATTTCAAACATACATTTCTCTTAAATTTGGTTTACTAATAAAAGTATGGTAGTCACAGTTACTTGAAATCTCCAGTGCTTGCAACATACTGCTTATTTACTTTAATTTGAATTCTAATTAATCATTTTTAATATTTGATGGCAAGTTTAGATCAACTATTTTCTTAAAATAGACATGCTTCATACATATTTATAGAAATTCAAATTTTATCTTCTACTGAGAAGCCTTAGCATTAATCAGCAGATAAACTTTAATAAGCAGAAAACCATATAATTAGTCAAATAACAATGTTATTTTTCTATGTCTATCATACTTCTACAACTAGAAACAAAAATTCCAAACAGTACAAGTACATGCACTGTATTATTAGTATGCTTTAAAAAACACCCAGTGTAAAAGATGCATAGGAAGATATTTTTAAACACTGGGTGCACGTGATTTTGATAGAAAGCTCTAGCCCATTTGCAACAACATTGCAAAGCCTAAGAATCAATGCTTGAACTGAGCAGGAAGCCACTCTTCCTGACACGTAATTTTAGACGCATCTACAAATCAAGCATGCACACATTATTAACACTGCTAGACTACAACAGGTGACTAACTTGAGTTTGGCATGCAGCTCAAGGCTCTGACAATAAGCAACTCAAGATGAGAAAGTGTAATCAAGGTAAATTTAGTTGACTGCTAAGACAGAACAACAGGAATGCCAAAGAATGTTTTCACATGATACCATACCTGACGGACGTGGGCTGGATGCCTCTGCATATTGATGTAATTCTAAAAATATATTTTTCAATTGCATAAATAAAGCCAGACTTTTAGCTTGTAACTTAACAAAATATAAGTAAGCTACTGGCTCATTTTATTACTTCAGTCATTGGTAAAGCAACTTCTTCCCTAATTAACTGTTCATAGATTATAATGCCTATAAATTATAAATGACCCAAGCAAAAAGTCGCAGGGATTTGATATGAGGCAATAGACTGTGTGAGTAGTTATAAAACTAGCAGTACATTCCTTACTTCTGGAAAAAGGCCCACTGAATGAAAGGCTTCACGCCACCTAAACAACGGTGTTTATCATCCTTTGTTGTGAGAGAATACTTTGCAAAGTCACAAGTGTCTTCCAAATTTCAAAAATTAGTTCTCCTGTTCGGAGAAACCAACATCCAACTCAGATGTAAAAGGGTTAGTAAAAGGAACAATTCTTTGGCTTATTCAGCTACTTTTGGAACATTACCCTCATGCTCAAAAGCTTAGATTAATTTGGTTTTACTTTGGTAAAATTTGTCTGAAAATTCAGTTATTCTAGCTTTCGACCTAGGAGTTTAATAAAATCTTTAAAATCATTAAATAATTGACCTGCTGTATTTTATGAAATGCACTAATAGTCTATAAATGCTAACTGATCAATCGTAAATTACTAAACAATAATTAACGAAATATTTCCATCCTGTATTTTCAACATTAAAGGAAAAACCGAACGATCAACAATTTAAAATAGATGACAGAGAAAGGAAAGTACAAATAACTTTTAAGCATAAATGCCCAAACCATTCTGAGTAGAAATGAAAATTAAAACTACTAGGATAGCTCCTTCCTACTAACCAGCAGAAACTCAAATATTTGACATTCTGCAGATAGGACTATGGGTTAATAGGGATTTTTCCTAACAGCTTGTGGAAAAATGCCCCAACCTCTTGGGAGGACAATTTGGCAATAATTACCAACATCACAAACACATAAACCCTTTGACCTAATAATCCACTTCTGAGAATGGATTCAGAAGTTATACTACTCAGATACATGTGAAGTGACTTATCTACAATAGTAGTAACTACTGAACTAGTCATAGCAAAAGACTAGGATGCAGTCTGTTTAGCAATGCTGAGTTGCTTAAACAAGCCCTGCATAATGACATCGTACCAGTCCACACGCCAATGACAAGAGGGGAGGATTTCAAGGATATAAAAAAGCTACAGACAATCAACGGCTGCTGAGAGGGAGACATTTGCCTCCAGGATCAAGAGCCCCATGACGTGTTCCTAAACCCCAAACGGTCAGCTTTACACAGATGTATACAAAAGCTACGGGCTCATTAAGTAGTGTACATATGCCTCCAGAGTATTCTGGCCATTCATCTCATCAAGATGACCGAAAACCTTGCTGAAATTTTGATTGGCAGACCTCTGAATCTGTAAGTCAATGTGAAGAAAATGGACATTTCCATAATATTCTATTTATTTAGAACATCTCCATAATTCTTTTGTGTGGAGGATTTGAACTATTTTGTTAATTTATTGCCAGGCATTAAAGTGTCTCTACTGTAAATGATGTCTTAGTTGTATTTTTAGTTGCTTGCTATGAAAAACAAAAACAACAACAAAACCCAAATTACAGTACACTAACCTGGTTAAGCACTCTATTATTTCTAGATTTATAGTTTCTTGGGGGATGGGTTCTAAGCATAAAAATTATATTAATTATAAATTTACAGTTTTATTTCTTCTTCCACGGCTCTTTAAACTATATTTTTGTCACACTGTGCTTACTAAACCCTCAAGGAAACACTGACAGGAGGTAAGTCTAGTAACTTCTCTCTCCTTCCAATTTTTTTTTAAACTTCAGTGAGTCAAAATCTTTATTTTTATTTTAGATTTTACTTTTTTGCTTCTTTGGATTACTCAATAGCAAACAAATAAATTATTACTACTAAAAGTTTCAGCATTCAAGAATCTTGAAATTTAAAGTATTAAGGATTTATGTTTCATTCTATCCCAAATGAAAGTCTTTAAAGCAATCAAATCATTGCTATTTTATTCTTGAAGTTGAGTCAGTTCAGTTTGCTTCACTGTGTGAAGCCTCATCAAAATTCTGAACAAGCTCATCCACCCCCCTCCTCCAGCAATAAGTTGTGCTTTTCCATCACATCTGCCAGGGCCCTGTAGTTTGTCAGTGCCAAGCTGGGTTAAGATCCTGGGTGGCATTTCTGTCAGCTGCTCTGTCCCACAGTGGCTGGGAATGGCAAAGTGTGCATACTGCCAGATATGTCTGAATGCTAGGATGGTGTGCAAATACACTGAAGTTCAGCATCAGATAGTGCTTACTCCTAACATCTTTAAGGAAAACGAAAACTTTAGCATTTGTTATAACAATCTTTTGAGGACATTTCTTCCACCAATGCACAACTGTGTATGATATGGTGAGTTTCTTTGGTTTATGATGGGCTTTTACTTTGGTGGAAAGAGACCGCATGAGGGGCTAGAGTTGGTCACGGTTAGGTGTCAGGTGGAGTAGCTCAGAGTCTAGCTACTGATGTTGAAGCTGGAAGGTTCAAAAGAAACTCAAGGCAAATGGCTATCCTTGGTGCCTATCAGCATATCAAAGCCATGCTGGACTCCAGGCACACTCAGTCCTCCTCCTGGCTCTTCTCACCCTGCCCCCTACCCTACCCTACCCTTCTCCTGCTCTTGGGCTTCCTTCCCTCAGCCTCTCACTCCTATATAACCCTTCCATCTCAGCCATGTTCTCCTGTAGTACTCTTCTGTTGTCCTCTCTTCTTTTCCTTTCTAACTGCAGCCCTCTCCCCTCCCCAGCTCCCAACATAGCCTGGTCCATTCCACTGGGCATTTTCTGTCTATTCCTTTTTCTCCCTGCTCTGGGCTCTTCCAGATGCCTCTGGCTGTTCTATCCCTCCCTGCTACAATTAGAAACCTCACCTCAACTATACTTTGGAGCAGCCAAACCCCCACTTTATACAGGAGTCAGTCTTCCAACTGTTAGGACTTTCCTCTTCCTACTTTATTAGTACTTCAAAAGACATATGACTCAGCTAAATTTAATCACATCTCTATTAATTTGTTACTATACTTGTAATAGAAGTTTAGCTTCTCCTTACACTCAGTTATGTTATGTAAATATGATTTTGTTTTAATCCCAAGTGTGGGATTTTAGTTGGGCTATAGTTTGTCCACAGCTGTTAACTGTCACATGCAGGGCGTGATCTTTGCCAGCAGGTAACAGTCTTCCAGGTGTAGCACGGAGTAGTCTAGGGCTCTGAGTGTATAAATATAAGAGCCAAAAAAGAGAAGGGATGGCGTGTGGTGTTGGCCTGTGGCATGTAGCAGTTTGAAGAAGACTGCCGGCTTCATTTGCTGTTGATGGAGATTGGTACAGAGCCCCAAAGAACCCCTCGGCCCTAAACAGCCAGGAGAAGTAAAGGTGCCCTCTCTCCCCACTAATCTCTCTCCTGAGTAGGGTTGGGAGGTTGGAAGAGAAGATGAGGCCTAAACCTCCCAAATAGAGTGCTACATATGCTCAGTTACATATATGGATTTTCATGTAAGAAATTATACTAGCATGCTTTCAATAAATTCAGCTTGGACAAAATTTATTAATATTTTCCTTTTACAGAAAATTAACTTTGATTTTCTATTGTTCTGTTGACTGAAGTAAAGTTATAGCTTACTTTCCTATAATACTCTTGGTGTCCTGGTCATGCTGGTCATAAAGATTAGGTGAAGGAGTATTGCTATCTGTTTGCTATACTTGTTATGATTTACATATATTCTTAAAATCTCATGTGTTGAATCTTTAGACCCCAGATGGCAGATCCAATCATTGAGAGTTTTGGGTAGACTATAGTAGTACTAACTTCATTAATGGGTCAAAATCATTTAGGAATTCATATTAGATTAGAATAGGAAATCAATTAGAAGTGAGGCCTACTTTTAGGTAATAGGTCACTGGGAAGCATGTTTGAAGGATACACTTTGCCCTGACCCCTTCCTATTATTCTCTGTTTTTAGCCCTGCTATGGCGAGCAACTTTGCCCTCCTATGTCTTTCTACAATCATTCTCTGCAATGGCCCAGAAATGTAGTTAAGTATCCTTAGACTGAACTTTCTAAAGCCATAAGCCAAAATGAATAGCTCCCCAAACCATTTATCATAGGGAGAAAAACTAACAGGCTTTATAAGTAGTATTATTTATACCTTCCAGAAACCTAACTCATATATAAGAACTTCCAAACTAGGTATAACTTTTTAGCTTACCCTGGTTCTGTAAAATATACATCACATTTTTCATAGCAAAGTTCAGACTGCAAGCCAGTATCTCAAGTGTTGTCCAAGAGAAAAAGAGAATATACTGTCGTGCTTTGAACCCCACCCCTGGCCCCCAGCTCCCTGGGAGGAGAGCATCTGGTTTCCCTCTATTCTCACAGCACTATACAGAGTTACAATAGGCTCCAAACATAGGAATCCCCACTTCTCCATGGAAGATGCATTCCAAGATGTGCAATGGATGCCTACACTTAAGAAAGTGCTGAGCTTTATAACTTACTATTAACTAGTACTTAACACACACTGTGATCATAATTTACTGCTTCAGGCCAGACAGTCAGCAAGCATATTTCTTTTTCTTCACAATTTCATGGAGAGAAGATCTGCTGCTACCATGTATTTTAGCAACTTCAGCATAGGGGTCTTTTTCTTTTCCTGCTAGATTGAGCTATTACAATTACACTTACAGGAAGAACTAACACATGACTCTGAGCTAGTAGATCTGAATTGCTAGTCCTTATGCTTTAAGATTGTGATGCACAGGATTTATTGAATACAAACACTGACGTACCAACATAGGTGTTCTGCTAACCAAGGGAGCTACTTGTGAGTGGGCCCTATATCCAATACTCTCAACAAAGGGATGACTCGGGTTCTGGGTGCAACTGAAGCATGAAGAACACAGAATATTGCACATTTTAAAGTTTGAGTCATTTCAGTAATTTTCTACTTAGTATTTTTAGACTTTCCTTGACAAGGGGTAACTGAGACTACAGAAAGCAACACAGTAGGTGGGAGCAGGTGGGGGTGGGAGCTACTGCACTAAATGATAAAGCTCCTAAGTGAAAAAGTTAGTTGTAAGGGCAAATACTACCCACAGCATCTCTCAGCTGCCCAAGGGTTGTCCAGAACAGTATTGGTTTATGCTTACTGTTTCAACATAATTATTTTCTGTTCATTTAAAAAAATATCCCAATTTGAGTATAGTTGGAGGCTTCCTATTATTGGGCCTCTTCTTTTTCATAGTGGAATGTATCAGAGTGTTGCACAGGCTCATATGACCACCTCTCCCCATTTCACACTTAAATCTTCTTCCCTAGTTCTAAAGGCTAGGTAAAACCCAGAAATTATAGAATGGCAAACATTTACGTTTAAACCAAAGCTAAATATCTATACACTGAAATGTATTCACCAAATATAAAATTTACACAGGAAACAAAGTGTTTTGCTTTAAAGTCCATTATACATATAGTATGATTATCACCAACTAGACAGGATAAGAGTCGCCATATAAATACACTTGTGGGAATATCTATCAAGATATTCCTGGAAAGATTTAGGTAAGTAGAGAAGATATTCAATACATGTGAATGGCATTATCCCACGGGCTGGAGTCCTGGACCAAATAAACAAAACAGAAAAGAGAAGAGAGGGGAGGGGAGGGGGGGGGAGGGGAGGGAGGCAAGGGGAGAAAAGCGACCTGAGCACCAGCACTCAGCTCTATCTTCTTCCTGACTGTGGATACACTGTGACCAGCTGCCCTAACTGCCTCTTGCCATGATCTTCCCAGCATCATGAACTGTTCTGTCAAACTGTGAGCCAAAATAAACCCTTTCTTCCTTCAGTTCCTTTCATCAGGCATTTTGTTACAGAATAAGTAAGTAACTAATACACATTGGTGACTTAATTATAAGACTTCAGGTTGAGACCACAGAGGAAAATATTATCTTCCCACTATAATTAAAAGGTTAAACTAAAAACAAACAAACAAAATTTTATTCTTCCAATATAATCAGGTACAAATAGGTCTCATTTTGTCACAAATGGAAATAGACAAATGAGAGAAATGGTAGCAACTGAAGAATAGGGATAGTCAAAGTTGTAATGTTTTTTCTTTCATGATTGTTTCCTTTGTAAAGTAAGGTAATATGGTTAGTTTTAACTGTCAACTTGACCCACTTAGAATCTACCAGAAAAAAAAAAAGAATATCAATGAGAGACTGCCTATACTGGGTGGCTTGTAGACATGCTTGGGGGAGACTGTTAAAATACTGAGTCTACTGTGGGTGGCAACATTCCCCAGGCAGGAGGTCCTGCACTGGGTAGAAATGAAGAAACTGAGCTGAGCACCAGCAAGAATGCAGGCCGCATGTAGAATTAATCTCTGCTCTTGACTATAGATGTGATGGGACTAGCTGTTTGAAAGCTGCTGCCTTGATTCCCTACAATAATGGAGTTGTAAGCTGAAATCATCCCTCTTTTCCACTAATTTTCTTTTTGTTGGGTGGTTTATCACAGCAACAGGAATGAAGCTAAAGCATACCTACCTTTATTTCAAACAAAGTTCACTATTTTCAGGTCTAATTTACATGCAAAAAAATCATGAGTAAATAGTATATCCTATCTTCTAAAGAACAGCTCAACACCAGAATGCTACCTGTCTCCACCTTTTCTTTTTCGGGAGATCTCACTATGTATCCCAGGCTAAGCTCTAAAACTTTCATTTCGTCCTCCCAAGTACCAGGATTATGTCATGACCATTAAAAGAGCAACCATTACAGGAGATCTAAATAATCTTCAACACATTCTCCTGATCATTTATTCATTTTACCCAAAACACACATGAAATGTGTGAAAACTAATTGTCCAAGATTATCTTTAATCTATCTGACACTGTCTGTAATTTAACATATCACAAAGAACATTACCCTGGAGGTAATCTACACTACTGTCTCAAAGGCCCTAATGTTTGAAAAACACGAGATGTCAAAAATGATTTCAACAATAATTTTTTAAAATAATTTACTTAATTTTATGTTATGTGTATTAGTGTGAAGATGTCAGATCTCTTGGAATTGGTGTTAGAGACAGTTATGAGGTGCCATGTGAGTGCTGGGAATTGAACCCAGGTCCTTTGGAAGAGAAGGCAGTACTCTTAACCACTGAGCCATCTCTCTAGACTCCAACAATAGTTTTAAGAAAAGGCTTTATGACTATTTTGATACCTACCTGTATCCAAATAACAAGGTTCATAATGTTCACAAATAAATGTCTTATTTCCTTTATAATACTAAGAAAACATTATATAAAAATTCAAAACTTTACAAAGAGAAACTGCAAAACAGTAACCATTAAACATCTACCTAACCAAGTGATTTTTAAAAATCCAAGTATTCTTAATATCATCCAGAAAATTATCACTAACCTGTTGAGGAGTAATAGTGTCTCTGTAACTTGGTAAAATTTTCAGGGTGACACTTCCACTAATATTTTTCAGTAATTCTTGTAATTCCTTTGGATTGTTTCCAACTTCATGGCCATTCACTTCCTTAATAATATCTCCCACGTGAAGCAGACCTTGTCGATCTATCATTCCTCCATGAAGGATTCGGGCAATTACCAAATCATTATTTTCAACCCTAAATGTTACACCCTATAGAAAATTTTAAAATAATAATTATTTTATCCCATTAAGAAAAATATGTAAACATCTATGAATACAAATAAAATGATTCTGAAACCAGGTTGGTGAATTCTGTTTCCATGTTCTTTCTCGTCCAATCCCAATAAGGTAAGTGACCTCAGAAGCACACGCCCACAGCTGCGTTAGCCTTTACACTCTAGCTGTGCTCCGCAAGGGAGCTCAAGGAGGCAGCAGAACGCTGACTTGCCAGGTGTGCCACACCACTGTTTTCAGAAACCAGAAGTAAAAAATTCAAGGGAAAGTAGTTAACTTCACTATTACAGAGCACCACTGCACTTTAAATTTTAATAACAACTTTCTTCTCTGTTTTGGTCTCATCATTAGTACGCAAACAATTTCTGAAGCGCTGGGAAGGCTGGGAAGAACTAAACGTGTTCTCCTGTTCCCCACCGGCGTATTTATAGCTTCTAAGTCAGTTTAAGGTTTCATTTTGACTACATTTCATAGGCTACATGACTGACAGATCATCTGCTACGTATTTATACAAAGGCTGAAATGACTGATAAAATAAGCACGAGCAGTTTCCAGAAAGTATATCAAGACAGACGCTGGGCAGCACTACATTTCAGATCTAAGAAAGTAGCGATTCATCTACTTACCAATGGCTCTCCAGCTTTTTTGTGAATACCAAGAATACGGATGGCATCTACTGGCAAAAACTGATTATTGAGAGAATTATTCATTTCTGGGCTTGAGGGAGGTGAATCGTAACACTTTGATGCCACAATATCATGGGCCTCCAGGAGTGACTGTAAAGAGTCAAAGCAGCCGTTATTAGCTGCTGATGGAACAAGTTGCTAAAAATAATTTATTAGTTCATTAACACTGTAGAGATTCCCAACATGCATTATGTTAAATACATAAAATCTTTTTTTAAAAGTAAAACTAGATCATTTTATTATCATCAAACAATATCATATTCAGGTTTTCAGATTTGAAGAGACTGGTAGAATTTAGTCACATGTTTTTAAAGTGTCATGTTCGCTGGAAACCAAACCTGCGTTTCCAAGCTGGGTAGAGTGAAGTGACAAATTTCCTACCAACAACGTAGGCATCCTCTTCAGTCTTTTATCCATAAGATAAAAAAAGAGTGACAGACTGTAATTTTTATTATGTTGATATATTAGTAATATGAAATACTTTTGACATGTATAAAAGGTACGCTAAAAAGATATCTAAAAGAAAAATAAATATCAGCAACTTCTATCACTAGTAGGAAATTGCATATTACCAATTAAGAGTTTAGTCTATAAAAGATATTTTGAAGGAAAAAGAATGAGAAATGGTTCTGGATATAATGTTAATTTTGCTTTCTATGTTTATTATCTATAAATTATTATGGATGATTTTGAGGTAGTTGTCCAGGAATTTCATTTTTATAGTAAATAATTTAAAAATTCCTGATCCTAAAGGAGTTAGGTTTTAATTCAATACTTGTCATAATACTAAGTTAAAAAGTTTCTGGGTATGCACAACACAGGTTCAAGCATGACAATAGGAAAGGAAGCAAGTATCAACACATTCAAGACAGAAACAATCTGGGTTTCAGTTTAATTGGCAAGTCCTGATAATTCCATAAAATCATTTGCAGGGCACTGAAAAATAAATGTAAAACCAGGGTTAGGAAGATGGCTCAGTCAGTAAAGTGCTTGTCCCCAAGCGTTAAGTACTGTGTGTGCACATTCCTCATATATATATAAAAAGATGGTGCACATCTGCAATCCCAGCTCTTTGAAGTGGCCACAACTATATCTCTGGGCCTTGCTGGTCAATTGGTGAGCTCTAAGTCCAGTGATAAACTGTCTCAAGAAAGAAACAAAGGAAGGAAGGGAGGGAAGGACATTGAAGACATCTTGGTACAAGTAAATACCACATTCAAGAGGTCAGTGGGAATCCCACAGATGCAGATTACAAATTCGTATGTAAAATATCCTGATATCAAGATTTCCCTCTGCCCAACAAGATGAAATTCAAATACTTTATATTTGCCTTATATGAACTCAATCACGTAACCTCTCAAAGTGGTTTTTATAAAGCAAAGGAGAGTTAATCTAATTGTTAGGGCAAAGGTTGCAAGGAAAATAGTGATTCTTCTTCCATGGTAGCAGATCTTTTTCTACTAAAATGTAATGGCTCTGTCATACAATGAGTAACCTTAAATGGCTGGATATATTTCTGGGGTTTCTATTCACCCAATATCTCTAGTACCATATACTCCTAATTTATTACACATTTAAAAGAAAAAAATCCCCCAATGTTTCTGCTCTCAAGTGAATTTTTCTTTGTAAAACTACTGCTGAAATCACAGTTTCATTTTGTTTTTTAATCTAAAGAACAATGTACACCATGTAACGGTTTCTATCCCTAGACAAGCTTCCTGTCATCTTTTCATCACGGGTTTCATTGAGTTCACCCTCATTCTGAAGCACGGTCCATGAAAATGGTCCATGTGAAGCCAAAGGAGGAAGAAGATAAGTGGTATTAATGAAAAATGGCCATCAGTATAGCTCAGAGGGTAAAGGTTCCTGCCACCAACTCTGATGACCTGAGTTCAATCTCAGGGATCCACAAGGTAAAAATAGAAAACATCCCGCAGGGTGTCCTATAACCTCCATATATCTGCCATGGTATATACCCCTCACCCAGTAATAAAGAAATGAAAAATAAAAGCCAAACAAACAAACCAAGGCAGTGGCTACAAAACTGTCAAAGTGAGAATTTTTAATAGGAGTGGTCTGACGGTGAGTCAGGGTTAACTGACAGCACATAGGAAAAGCTGAGGTTATTTCTTTCTGGGTCAAACACTGTGTATTTCTGTGCTGTATACAGCCATACATGTGTGTTTACATTCCTCAGGATCTTAGAATATCTAAGCTAGAACTCAGGCCCAAGCAACACCGAGTCACTTTGGAGTAGCAGCTCACTTCGAGGAGAGCTCTGGAGGAGGACGGGCTACCTGGAAGTGGGGCTCCTTGAGTATCCCGGCCAGTTCCGCCGCGTCTCCGTCCACACTCACTAGAGGAGTGATATCTTCAAGAATTTCGTTCACTAATTCCAAGTTATTGTCACTGACAGCTTCTAATTTTGAATCTTCAAGCCTCTCATGAGCCTGAAAAAACAATAGTGGATTAAAGTAATATTGTTGGTATTTTGTTGTAGCCAATATTTCATTGGTTTGTTCCTAGTTTTAGAAGATACTCCTCAGAGGGTGGGTAAGGTGGTTCGTCAGGTAAAGGTACTGGCTGCCAAGCCTGACGACCTAAGTTCCATCATGGGATCAACCCACATGAGAGAACTGGCTCCTGAAAGGTCTCCTCTGACCTCCACTCACGCACCATGGCATGTATGTATACACACTTGCACAAACATAAAAAAAAAGATATTAGGGGTCTAATTTACAGAAGTCATATTTAATATTTTAATCACAGGCAATAAATGATTGTATAAATATACCATAAATACAATGACTTTCATCTTTATTCCTATCATAAACATTGTGAAATGCTCATTTTATAATTACTGCTTAAAAAAATTGACGAGGCCAGAAGATGCACGGAGATCATGTGATTTCCTCTGCTCTCCAACTAGATGTCTAACAGAGGCTTGAATTTTGGATGCTGTCACATCTTATTAAGGCAAATGATAAAGCATATTTAAAAAAAACATAACCATTATACATGTCAACTTTTTAAATGATTTTTAAAAAGAAATGACTTAGGTATAGCGGTATATTTCTGTAATCCCAGTCCTGAGGCATCTGAGAGGGCAAGCTGAGGCCAGTGCCTAGGTTACAAAGAGATTCCATCTAGAAAACAAAATCCAGACTTACACATGGACACACACCAAACAAAAACAAAACAGTAACAACAACAAAACATCATTTCAGAACCCTGAAGCTATTGTTTGAAAAATCTAGGCTAAAGGTACAGATCTCTGTGGTAATGTCCTTTCTTAATGCATATTGGGTTCAATACCTAGCAATGAAAAATTAAGTACAACATCAACGTAAAGGAGGTAGTCTGAGACCTCATACCTTGATTAGGAGGATAATCCCCTCCATATAAGCACAATAACCACCACCAAAACTACAGTCTTTTCTTTCCATGGTACCCACACTATTTTGGAGTAAAACAGGATTCTAAATTCAAACTGAGGAGCACTACACCTAAAAGTTCTACCTTTTAGGTTGTTTTTTTGTTTGTTTGTTTTTTCTTCTTTTTTGACAAATGGTTGTACACTGCTAAAGACAGGGGAAGGTAAACTATTAGGGTTTAATTCATAAAGCCATATAAGACAATAGATCTTATACTAATGTTTTATAATTCATTTTTATAATAAGTGCTGAAAAGAAATCCCTGTTTCCAGTGTCATACTGCTGTGATGTTTTTCATGTTTTATGTACCACCAAGCAGAGCAGATCCTTAAGAATGCAAATATAACATTTGTAACTTATAAAGGATCATTTTGTTTACATATACTTTTTTTCCAGGTGATTTACCATAGTGACATTTTAACATAAAAGAAGTAAATTCCCTTTCCCCCTAAGAGACAGTTTCTATGTTGCCAAGACTGACTTTGAATTCTCGGCTCAAGGAATTTTTCTGCCTCAGGATCCTGAGTAGTTGGGACACAGGTGTGAGTCACCATTCCCAGCAAAGTAAGCTCTTAATTGGAAGAGATTTTTAAGACTTCAGAAGAAAACATTTTGAAAGTTATGAAACAGACTGATAAAGGAGCAGATTTGATTAAAAATAAGGGGAAGGTCAAAAGACCTAATGTGATTTAAACAGAAGATTCTATTTGATTTGTAAAAAAATTACAATGACTAGAAAATGCAATAAAGAGTAAGAATGGGGACGTCTTCGATCAGTTTTCTGGAGGGTTAGGACATGCGCTGGCTGCTGGTCTAAGCAGCACACGCTCCAGGACAGGCGTGCCGTGTCCTGTCACACCCCTGCCGCTGCTTCAGAAGCCCACCTGCACGTCTGTGTTCTCAGGAAGAGCTGTGAAGAGCTGTGTTTCTCTGGGAGAGAAGATGACCGGTTTACTACTTTCAGGTACCATGTCAACAGGTTTTACATGTTCACCTATGCTAGTCACGTGGTTAACTTATGGGCTGTGTGTGTGCTGCTTCAATTCAGGCCTTCAGTCCAGAACTAACTGCTGACTAGAATATTCATAAAACATCTCCCTTGTGTTTATTACAAACTAGGTGACACTAAGTGGGAACATGATAAAAACTAAAGGCAGACAAGGGAGTGTCTCTGGTGAGGGTGGAATGCAAAGGCAACCCCAAAACACCGAAAGTTCCTTCACATCACAGATTGGTTTTATGAAAACGAAGACTCTAAATATAAAATACAGAAAAATTTAAGGAAGTGTTTTTATAAAATGAAGGCTGCCGCGATTTTAATACAAAGAAACAATTTCTAAAATATATTCAAGATTAGTTTCACAGCCAGGAACGGAGGCACGTGCCTATAACCAAAACCCTTGAGAGGCAAAGAGGGAGGAGCAGGAGTCCAAGGCTATTCTTAGCTGTAGAGTGAATCTGAAATGAGCCAGGGACATGGGATTCCATCAAAAAACATTTTTAAAAATTAATTTCACTTTTTTTCTAGAACAGAAATACAGGCCCACAGTTACAATATACAGCTAAAACTCTGAAGCACTGTGAAAAAATTTGAAGCCTCTAATTTACTTTAACATCAAAATGTATTTAGTAAATTTTAGGAGGTAAGTATCCACTTGAAACTAATTCATCAGACTAACAGGGTACAAACCATAAGAACCAGTTAAGAGTAGGTCACAGTGGAGCACAACCCCAGTGATCCTTTGTGAGTTTGAGGCCAGCCTGGTCTACACAGCAAATTCCATGTGAGCAGCAAAGGCCATATAGTTTATAGACCCCTGTATTTAAAACAAAACAAAACAAAAATAAGTCACCTGTTTGATTAAGTAAGTCTTTTCCTTTAAGAAAAGAGTGTTGGAAACCCAGGATAACTCAGTAAAAATGTCTTTCACCTGTCACAAGTAGGGAAGAATGCTCCATGGCTGATGCTGTAGAGGTCTGGGGTCTGATACAAATATGGTCTAGTCTTCATCTGCATCCAGTTCTGGGATTCCTACTCACTATGTACCTTGGGAGAATACGCTGAGCACTTCTTCTAGAACTTCCCACTATTTTACTGTTCTTGCATACTCGCAGCCAGAAAAAAATTAAATAACCAATGCAGTTACTATTAATAATAGCATTACTAAGGTAGCAATATTACTGCCCTTAGAAAGCAAGGCTCATATATAAACTTTGATTCTATCTTACAACAGAGTTAAGTATGTAGCCATTCCTTATTAAATATTTTGTGGAAAATGTACATAAATGGGAAATAAAGTTAGCTGGGGTAAAATGTAACTTTCTTTTATCTAATGATCTAAAATCCCAAATACCAGACAACTCTACAAAGATCGCAATAACTTGAATGAGAGTGGAAACAAGGCAAGAATATAGGGTACCATTCCCATCATGCTTTGCGTGTGTGAATCAAACAAGAAGAGCTTGATTCCAACAAAAGAGGAGTATATTAGCTAGAATGGAACTCTCTTAGGAGAAAAAGACTTTTCAGGAATCATACTGTTATCCAAATGGAATTCAAATTTTATTAGGTAAGTTTTATCACAGAGCATCTCACCACCACCGCTAAGACAGCCGTGGAGTGAGAGCCACACAGATGCCAGGAACCACAAAAGGCTAGTTCCCATTTTTTCTTCTTAAGAGAAGCAAGATTGAACTTAAAAGTTTGGTTGTAATAGCATTCAGGAAAACATGTACATATCTTTTTATATTAGGGTTGGAAATAAGTTTCAACAAATAATACAAAATCAAGAAGCTGTAAGTCACACATGAAGATGTCTAATTTTATATAACTATGTAAACATTTAAGCACTTCTCATTAAGAATCAGTAAGGTCAACACACAAAACTAGAGTCCAGACACAAGTCACATTACAGGCAAAAGGCTAATTTCCTTTCCATAAAGGCCTTTAACAAACCAAATGACCAACTAATTAATAATATGAATAAAAAATTCACAAGAAAGAAAATTAAAGCATCTAAATAAATGAGAAGATACATAATTACATGTATAAGAGAAGCACAAATTAAAACTATACAAAAATATTCCTTTTCTTCTCATTAAATTGTCATTCCTGTTAACAGACCAAGTTAGTGAGAACATAGGAAAAAGGCATTCTCACACATTTTTCTAGTGAGAACAAATATGAGCAATTTAATCAAATCCTACACGATTACATGATTTTTCTAAGAATTTGTCCTAAAGATAACTAAATATGTACAAAATGAGATGTAGCAGGGTTAGATAGTAGTCGCATTAATTTATAACACAAACGCCATACAAAAATCTACCAGAAGCCTGACCTGGAAAAATCCTATGGTATATTCATGTACGGAAACTTCACACAGAAAATAGGGTGTCTTGAGGTTGTAATACAGAATCATACATGGGACAGGCCCACAATGCCCTTATGTTTGCTAGTGAGACTTGATACTTCTCACTAAGACCCAGCAGCAAACGGCAACGCTCTTCAGTATGTGTGCTGGGGGTGCTTTAGTCAGGGCAGTAAGGCAAGGACTACAACATGTTCAGAACAGGAAAAAAAAAAGAGCAAAGCTGTTTTTATTCACATATGACACAGTCTCATATTTAGAAAACCCCAAGGGGTACAGTAAAAACTATTAGAACTAACAAGTTTAACAAGGTTGCAGAACAGAGCAACTTTTCCATATGCTAGGAAGGAAATCTGAAAATGAAGTTTAAAAAAATAGCAATAAAACATTTGAGTAAGTTTCAAAAAACAAATGGAAAAACTTATAAAATACTATAAAAGGAAACTAAAAGATTCAAATACATGTAAATCAGAGTACAAGTTTTAACACTGTTCAATGGTGTGTTAGTGAAGGTTACCACTGCTGTGATCAAACACCAGAACTAAAAACAACCCGGGGCGCAAAGGGATTGTTTTGTGTACACACAAAACAAAGTTTCTCTGAAAGTTACAGGCCTTTCAGAGAAACCAAGGCAGAAGCTCAGAGGGCAGGAACCTGGAGATAAAGGCTGGCACAGAGGTCACAGAGGGGTGCTGTTTTTAGTTTGCTCTCTATGGCTTGCTCAGCCTGCTCTCCTATAGAAGCCAGGATACCAGCCCAGAGATGGCACCACCCATTGGTGCCACTAATTGAAACAATGCCCTATACAGGCTTGTCTACAGTTTGATCTTATGGAAGCATTTTCTCAATGGAGGACACCTTCTCTCAAATGACTCTAGCTTGTGTCAAGTTAACGTAAAACTAGCCAGTATAGATGGCAGTAACTTTTGGCTTAAAATTTGGAAGTCTGTAGATGATCTAAAGATTCACTGTAATAGCTACTGAAAACATAGGTGACTTTTGTAGTAACTGACATAGTAATTCGAAAATTCAAACATAACTGCAAGAAACCCAAGCATGCATCCTTCCCTCTACCTGCTGCCATCTCTACACTCACAGGCCTAGCTCCAATCCTGTGCTTTGAGAACTATCTTTCCCTGAAGCAATTAATCATAGTTCAGGTTAGGCATCTCCAGTATTGGCCCAATTTAAGGAAGGCCAGATCATTACACTAAACACACAACCAAAGAAAGCAGTCCACATTCCCAGGTCAAATCACGAAGACAAAAACATGAATGGCCAAGCAGAGTTGTCTCTCAACAAACTTGCTAGTCCTTTAACACAAAAGAAAAAGAATGAATCAATCAACAACATGATGACCCCAATTAACAAACACATTTCAAAAATAAGTTTAAGTGTTAATGACCTCAATTCTCCAATCAAAAGATATAGGCTGACTGAATGGATCAAGAAAATTCCTGTGTCTTTTGTCTACAAGAAACTCAGCTTTAATGATAGGTACCACCTTAAAGTAAAAGGACAGAAAAAAAGAACTCCAAGTAAATGGAATCAAGAAGCAAGCAAGCATCATCATCCAGATATCCGACAAGATAAGATTTCAAACTAAAACTAAGCAAGAGAAATAAAGGGTATTGAGTTCTTATCGAGGGATAAATTTCTTAGGAAAATATCACAATGCCAAACAACATATGGAACAAACTCTGGCATACCTAATTTCATAAAAAGCACACTAATGGAATTAAAGACACAGATTAACACAAACCCAATAATTTTAGGTGGTTTCAGCACCACACTTTCTCCAGGAGATAGTTAATTTGAACAAAAATAAACAAAAGAAACCTCAGAATTAAATACCTTACATCAGACGGACCCAATATTATCTACAGATTGTTCCAACTAAATTGTCAAAGAATATACATTCTACTCAGAAGCACACAGAAGCTTTGGAAGAAACCATGTCCTTGGACACAAAACAAACCTCAACAAACCCAGAAAAAAATGTAATAATTCCATATCTTATCCAACCATTATGGAATAAAATTTTAAATTGACAGCAAACAAAACTACAATCAGTATATAAACTGATAGATTCAGCAACTCATAACTGAATAATGAATGGATCAAAAAGAAATCAAGAAAGAAATTCAAACCAAGGCCAAACTTAGCACACTATAAAAACAAAGAAATCAATGAAATAGAAACAAAGAAAACAAAGAATCAATTAATTCTAGAGCTGATTCTTACAGAAGATAAACAAGATCAACAGACACCCTGGCCCAACTAAAAGGAAAGGAAAAGATGACCCAAATTAACAAAATCAGAAATTTATAAGGACTCATTACAACAGACACCCAAGATACCTACATAATATTATATGGGAATACTCTAAAAACCTGTACTCCATTAAGTTGGAAAATCTATTTTTCAAAGCTGAAATTTCTTGGTTTATCCGAAATATAAAAGTTAAACCAGAAGGGTCAAACAACCTAAACAGACCTATAACAAAGAGGATATTCAAACAGCAATATAAAGCCTTCTGTCTCAAATAGTCCAGACCCCGATGGATTCACACTAGAATTTAGCAGACTTTTAAAGAACTGTAACTGATCCTTCTTTAATTCCTAAACAAACAAACAAACAAGCAAAACAGAAAGGAAAAAGAAACAGAAGGAGCACTCCCAAATCAGATAAAGATACAACAACATGACAAAACTACGCAGCGATACCTCTGATGAACACAGAATACAAAATCCTCAATAAATGCCAGCAAACTGAATACAAAAAGATCAATGCAGGGCTGGTTCAATATACTTAAGTCAATACATAGAATAATTCATATTGTATTATTTGACTTAAGAGTGAAATCACATGATCATCTCAACAGAACCAGAAAAGGCCTTTGACAAAATCCAAGATGTTTTAATGATAAAAGTCCTAGAGAGAGTTGGACTGGAGGGAACATTCCTCAACATAATAAAAACTATTTATAACAAACCTTCAGCAAACATTATCTCTACTCCTTTTCAATATAGTGCTGGAAGCCACAGCTAGAACAATAAGGCAAAAAAAAAAAAAAGAAATTAAAGGATTATGAATATAAAATAAAAAGTCAAATATACATAAGAAATCCCCAAAATTCTACCAGAAAACTTCAAGAAACAAGTAACAATTTCAGCAATATGGCAGGGTACAAAATCAACTTATAAAAATCAGCTTTTCTACACCAAAAATAAACAAAGTGAAAAAGAAATCTAGACATACTTTACAATAGCATCAAAACCAATAAACTATCTAGGAATAAAGCTAACCAGGGAGGCTAAAGGCCTCTATGATGTAAATTCCAAATCTCTGAAGAACGAGATTGAGAAAGACACTAGAAAGACATCCTATGCTCACAATATGGTGGAATTAATGTTGTGAAGATGACAATTCCACCAAAAGCCATTTACAGATTCAGTGAAATCCCAATCAAAATACCCACAACGGATCTTCACAGAAACAGTAAAAGAACAAAACTAAGCTAAAATTTGCATGGGATCAGAAAAGACCCCATATAGCCAAAGTAAACCTAGCAAAAAGAATGCTGGAGACTGATATTCCTGACTTTAGGACATAGAATAAAACTACAGTAATAAAAACAATATGATACTGGCACACATATAGACCAATGGGATAAAATAGAAAACCCAACATGAGTTTTCCTAACTACAGCCATCTGATATTTGACAATAAGGCAAAAACCATGCTATGGAGAAAAGACAGCCTCTTCAACAAATGGTGCTGGGGAACGTAAGTTTCCACATGCAAAAGAAAGAAAAAAGAACTGTTACTTATCATCTCACACAAAATTAGATCCAAGACCACAACTTGAAACATGAAACATTAAAAATCCTGAAGAAAAATCCTACAAGATAAAGATATAGAAAAGCCCAGGAATAAAGAGCAATGATCAACAATGATCAAAACTAAAAAGTGTGTATACAGCTATGGCTAATTTTCTGGCCTCCGTCTGCATGAGGCACACATATGAAATATATGTAGACAAAATCCTCATAGACATAAAATAAATTTTAAAACAAAAAAATGTTTAAATCTATGTTTGTCGGGAACACAACTCTGTAGTTTTATCAAAATATTTTTTATATTCAACATAACACTAGTGTTTTCTTCTTTTCCTTCATTAAATGTTTGATAGACTTTATGGTAGAGAGATCTGGAGCTTCTTTTTCACAATGGTTTTAAATTTCAAACATTCAATTTTGAAAACTAGATAGAGCTGTTGAAATTATTTCTTACATGAGCTTCTCTTTTAAGAAATTGTCACTTAAGTTTTCAGTCACTGTCACAAAATTATTCATAATTAAAAAGAAATGTTCACTTTATATACATGGGTATTTTGTCTGTGTACCACATGCATGCTTCATGCCCAGGGAGGCCAGAAGACAGCATCAGATCCCCTTCAACTGGAGTTACGGAATATTATGAGCTAACATCTATGTGTTGGATCTCAGTCCCAGGTCCTCTAGAAGAACGGTCAGTGTTCTTAACTGCAGAGCCATCTCTCCAGCCTCAGGCCACAAATTTCTTATTATACCTGCAGCAGTATCTGTGGCTTCGATGTGGTGCTCCCCCTCCCAACCCGGGGAGCAATTTGGATTTAGTTGGAGATATACTGACTTTACTAATACATCATCCTACACTGTATTTTTTTGACACATTTTATTACCACTTCTGTATACTTTGTGTTATATTTGCTCACTTGGGCATTGCTATTCTCTAACATAGGCATTTCTTTAAGTTCTACTTTGTAGCACATGTTTTGTCATGCATTTTCATTTCTTCACTTCACTCGTGGTTCTTTACTAGCTGTCCTTATTAGTTTATTGTCAATTGACACAAACTAGAGTCATCTGTGAGGAAAGAATCTAAAATGAGAAAATGCCTCCATAAGACAGGCAAATTTCGGTAAGCTTGTGGGACATTTCCTTGACTTTGGAAATGGTACGGGAAACTGATATGGGAGGGCCCAGCCCATATTGGGTGG
This sequence comes from Pachyuromys duprasi, assembly GCA_028658305.1. Classification (NCBI taxonomy): domain Eukaryota; kingdom Metazoa; phylum Chordata; class Mammalia; order Rodentia; family Muridae; genus Pachyuromys; species Pachyuromys duprasi. The sequence continues at coordinate 72,257,979 of CM053763.1, read as the reverse complement.
TGCCATTCCCTGGGCAAGCAGTCCTGGAAAGCAGGCTTAGTAAGGTGGAGGTCAGTTCCAGCCCCCAGGTTCCTACCCGGACTTCTCCCTTCAGGGACAGCCTGCCACCTGCAATGTAAGAAGAAATCAGCCTGTCCTCCCCAGGTACTTTTGATCCGTGTTTGAGCACAGCAATAGAAACCCTAACTAAACCATTTACCCCAACCAAAGCATTTAATTTTTAACTATTAGGGATTTTTCTGAAGATAAGAAGTTTCTGTTTTTCTAGGTGTGGCCAGTACATCTAAGTCTGTCCCTCTTTTGGAGCTATCATATCCACATATATCCATGTGCAGTATGGTATAAATGTTGTATGACAGTGCTTCATCTTAAAAGCGTATTTTGTGTTTATTCACAAACAGTCCTTTCCTTTGTCATTCTGTCAGAACAACCTTCTCTTACATTTTTCTTTTATAGAGTAAGTAAAGACTAATTTTTTTTTTGTCTAGAAAAAAAGTATCTTATTTAGTATTTGAAGGTTGTTTTTTCTGGAAAGGAATGTTAGGTTATTAGCATTTCCCTTTTGTTACTTGAAAACATAATCTCAATTCCTCACTATGAATTTCAGAATTCTTGTTTATTTCTTCTTATTGTCTTTCTTCTTTCATCTGTTTGCTTTAAAATTTTAACTTTGCATTTAAATTTCAAGACTTAAGTAGGTTTTCTTTTTACTTCTCACATAGCCTCTTGAATTTTTCAGATTGTGTTATTTACTGGATGAAAAAATTAGGCCATGACTGCTCTAAGGTATGGTTGAGGAGAAGGTTTATTGTAGACAAGGAAAAAAAACAGCCAGAGGCATCTGGAAGGGTTCAGACTGAACTGGGCCAGCAGACTAAACCAGGCCATGAGAGGAGGGGTTAGGGGTAAAAGAACAAGAGAGAGAGAGAAGAGAAGAGAGGAGACCAGCAGCCAAGATAGCCAGGAGACCAAGAGGCCATGTATCCAAAATGGCTGAGTTATACAGAGAAGAGAAGCAGGGGGAAGGGAAGTAAAGCTCAGGGACTGGAGAAGTTTAGGGTAGGTGTCAGAGTACACCAGCGAGAATGACTCTGTAACAGGTACTTGTGATACTGAGAGGCTGCTGGAGAACCTGGTGGCCAGTTTCCACTGTGATGTGTTAAATCCATCTGTCCTGTGTTACTTTGAGACCTAACATCTATTTACAAGTTCCAGTTAGTCCATTTTAGACCCTTTCTACATTCTCTTCCAATCCTTGTCTGGGATGGAAAGTAGAAACATATTAAAGCTTATGTGTGCATCTCTTATCTCTGTTCTATATTTTGATTTGACTTTCTGTAAGTTTCATCTAGGATTTCTCTGCTAGTCTACTTTCAAATTTGCCACTTCTCTCCTTCTGTATTTAGTCTTCTAATACTTAAATCCACCAAATGAGATAACTTCAGATATGTATTTGAGTGTTAAAATGTCAGTTAGATTTGCTTTTCTTTCTGACTTCTTACTTGCTGTGGAAGAGCACTGGCCTGCTGTAACTTACCTACCTAGAAGTTTCCCCCTCACTGTGCAATTTCTTTATGCTGCAGAAGTATAATCCTCACTGCTTTTTATTTATTGAAAATCTGCCTGAATGATGGGTATTACTGACTGATTTTATTATTTCATCTTCTGTGGACCTAGGCTGTATGTGTGAGAAAGAGATGAGCGCGCGCGCGAGAGAGAGCCAAAGAGCAAGAGCACAAGCCAACCTAGAAGGGGAAGTTGAGTACAGGTATATACCCCTCTATGCCATACAACAAGTGTGAGACCATCAGTCCTGGCTGTTGACCTTATTTGAAACAGAGTCTCTCTGTTTTTTACTGCTTCTTATGCTGGGCTAGTAGGCCAAGAAGTTTTGAGGATTCATATGGCTTTACTGCCTCTCTCTCCAGAAGCACTGGGAATGAAGACACATACCACACAAACAAACACACACACACACTCATACACACACTCTGCCAGGCTGTAGGTGGGTTCTGAAAATCTGAACTCAGGTTTTCACATTTGCAGGCACTTTACCCTCTTAATTTATCTGCCCAGCCTTTATTTTTAATCAGAAAGAACACAGTTGCTCTTTACGTGTTCCAAAGTGAAGCAACCATTCCAACCGCTGAGAACAGTGACCTGCTGATCACTGAAAGTCCATCACAGGTGACACAAGCCAACCCATCTCTCACTCACACAAATTATTGAGAATAAAAACACATAAACGCCCTCACCCTATGTCGAAATAAAGCAGGAGCTTAAAAAACAAGGTAAGCATACCTGTCCCAACACTTCTATTATTTACTCTAGTGAATTTTAAAGACCTTTGGAAACTATAAACATACTGTAAAATGCCTTACATGCTATTAACATTTCTATATATACATAAAAGCCTTAAATTGCACATGAGAGCAGGGACAAAAATGATTCAGGGACAATAAAAAGTACCAATCAACAGTCTAAGATCAAGGAAAGAGTAAAATCAGAAGCACCACCAGGAGCCCAAGGCACACCGTTTTTAGTGTGGGCTAATAACGCCTGCTTACGCCTGCAGGCCCTGCAGCTGTTCCTCAGCAGTCGGGTACAGGACAAGAGGCTGGAATGGAAAGTAAATACCATCCTGTAATTATGAAAATGTACTAATATTAGGCGTTAACATTATAAAATGACTTTTTACCACATGACCTCATCAGGAGTAACTGTGAAGAGTAAGTCACATTCACTCATTTTTACCAATTAAAAAGTACAGTTTTCAGAAGCCTTAAAATAGAAGATCATTAAAAAAAAAAACCTAATAATAACAATCACAACCACAACAAAACACACACAGAAGGTGAGACCAGCATTCTAACAAGACTAAGCAAAGAGGAAGCAAAGGTGGCCCCATGAAGGAGTGAGGCTAGAGGACCATCAGAATGGCTTTCCGAAAACAAACACCACTTAGAGCAACTCTGAGCACTGGGCCAGCAGGGCATGAAACAGGCTGTGAATAAACTGAGCTTCCTCAATGTTCAAAAAAAGCATTTTCAAAAAATTGTAAGTGAGTAAAACAAAACCACAATATGGTTGCAAAACAGTGTGTTTTAAGTGAGATGGTAGGTCTGCTCTAGACTTAATTAAGGAAGTAATAAAATATCAGGGTTATGCAAGAAAATCTGAAATTCCAAAATAAATAAATAAATGAACTAAATAAAATTAAGATTTTAAATGATAAGCAGGTATATGTTACAATGTAAAAGAAAAAACCCAACACCTTGCTGGTTTAAAGTGAGGATGAAACCAAAATCCCTTTTACAAGATCCAGTTCAACTCCTGTATTATTAAGACTCCTTAAGAGTCACTTCACATCCTCACTTAGAAAGACAAATGGGATGGACATTGGAAGTAGGAGAAAACAAGAAACAGGGCATGAGCCTACCATAGAGGGCCTCTGAAAGACTCTACCCAGCAGTGTATCAAAGCAGATGCTCATAACCAAACCTTGGGCAGAGTTAAGGGAATCATATGAAAGAAGGGGGAAGTAGTAAGAACTGGAGAGGACAGGAGCTCCACAAGGACCAAAAATATCTGGGCACAGGGATCTTTTCTGAGACTGATTCTCCAACCAAGGACCATGCACAGATATAACCTAGAACCCCTGCTCAGATGTAGACCATGGCAGCTCAGTATCTAAGTGGGTATCCTAGGTAAGGGGAACAGGGACTGTTTCTGACATGAGCTCAGTGGCTGGCTCTTTGACCCCACCCCCGCCCCCAGGAGCAGCCTTGCTAGGCCACATAGGAAGACAATGTAGCCAGCCCTGATGAGACCTGATAAGCTGGGGTCAGATGGAAGGGGAGGAGGACCTCCTCTATCAGTGGACTTAGAGAAGGGCAGGGAGGAGATGAGGGAGGGTGAGTGGGATTGGGAGGGAATGAGGGAGGGGGCTACAGCTGGGATACGAAGTAAATAAACTGTAATTAATATGAAAGATAAAAAGTTAATTAAAAAAAGAGTCATTTCACTGAGGGTAGAATAAACCTTATCTTTGGATACATTAACATTTCATTATATGAAAAGTGTTATTTGCTAACTATGCAGAAAGGTGTATCAACTAATCCAAAATGATGATCACTGAAAAGATTTCTATAAAACAATTTTCAAAGTCATTCGGTAATCTTATGAATAAACTAGTATACCTTAGCAAGTGATTTCACAATAGGATTCTCCATAATACCCTTGAGAAAAATTAGGTCTATTTCTTCTGCTCCTGTGGATGAGGGCAGCTCTGTAAGGTTTTCCAAAACTTGCTGCATTTCTGATGAGATAAAAACCAGATAAAAAAAATTAGTGAGTACATAAATAAAGGAAGACTCAAATTCCAGCCATTATGGAGTAAGAATATAAAGTTAATCAAATAAAGGACATTAGCAGAACTTTTGAAAAAGAAATCTTTAAAAAAGTAAATAAATGTTAAACTCTCACATTAATTACTGTCCCATGAACTGGATGAATTTCTATATACAGTTAATTTTACAGGACTATACTTAATACATACAGACTTAAAGCACTAACAGAACTTATAAAGTAAATTCCTCACCCAGTATAGGACATCTATAAAAATATGAAGCTAACATCATACTTACTGGCAAAACACTACGCTACAAAGAAAACAAGGCAGGCTGGCTTCTCCAGCAACTAGGCAAAAACAACACAGCTCAGAACATTCAGGCAGAGTTAAATAAGACTATTGCTATTTAAAATGATAAAATCTTATCTATGGAAATCCTAATATATAACAAAAGAACACTTATAGAATTAGTAAGCGAGAGTCCTTTAGATGGCTTGGCAAGTAAAGGCATTTGCTACCAAGACTGATGACCTGAGTGTGACCCTGGTATACATGGAAGACAGAATCAACTCTTACAAGTTGTCCTGTGACCTCCACACATGCACATGAATGTGCAAACACATACACACACAAACACACGCACACTATATGTACATGTATTTTTAAAAACTCACAAAACTTTATTTAAACAATGAATAAAGTCCTAAATAAATGGAAAGACACCTGTACTTAAGGCCCGTGGTTCAGTCAAAATCCACTGAAGAGCTGCGGTACTCACATCCATGCGGCACCAGCGTGCTTGCAGCTAGACTCCAGAAGGAAGTCCACACATTACTGGCCACAGGAACACGACTTTCAACAAAAGAACCCCCCTCCACTCCCACAACTTGGACGACTAGTCACACATAACATAGCACCAAGAATTTTAAACATATATAAAATGCTAACCCAAACCCTTGTTCTCAATAGATATAATCTTATTCAGTTTTAGCTCACTTGGATGTTTCTTTAAAAATAAACATACTGCAGTTGTTTAAAATTCACACTTATTTTCATTATAACAGAGCACAAAAAAAACATTATCAAAAGTCAGACCATACCATTAAGAGGTTGGTAATTTCCAGAAATAATCCCACACTTGATTTTTGACAAAGGAGCCAAAACTATACACTGGAAAAATATAACATCTTCAACAAATGGTGCTGGTCTAAATAGATGTCTACATGAAGAAAAATGCAAATAGATCCATATTTATCACCCTGCACTAAAGCCCAAGTAGATCAAAGACCTAACATAAAATCAGACACACTAAATCTATTAGAGAAACTGGAGAAGAGCCTTGAACTCATTGGCAAAGGAGACAACTTCCTGAACAGAACACCAATAGCACAGGATCTAAGAGCAACAATCAATAAATGGGACCTCATGAAACTGAAAACTTCTGTAAAGCAAAGGATACTGTCAATAGAACAAAATGATAGCCTACATACATACTCGGAAAAGATACACACCAACCCTACATCTGACAGAGAGCTAATACCCAAAAGAACTCAAGAAATTAAATAACAGCAAACCAAATAATCCAATTTAAAAATGGGGTACAGAAATAAACAGGGAATTCTCAACAGAGAAATATCAAATGGTGGAGAAACATTTAAAGAAATGTACAATGTCCTTAGCCATCAGGGAAATTCAAATCAAACCAACTCTGAGATTCCATCTCACACACATCAGAACAGCTAAGATCAAAAACTCATATATTTTGGACAGTATAACTCAAATGAGTTCTTTATATATTCTGGATAGTATAAAGCTCTGAATCATCATTAACTAATTTTTATCTTTGTGTTTTCTTTTTCTTCTCCCTTTCCTCCCTTCTTTTCTTTATGAGTCAAGGTCTCACTATGCTGGCTGGCCTGAAATTCACTAAATTGGCCAGGCTGGTCTTGACTTTTATTTATTTCTGCCCTCTGTCACCAGCTTAGCTTTTCACTTGATGACTTTCTTTCTTTCTTTCTTTCTTTCTTTCTTTCTTTCTTTCTTTCTTTCTTTCTTTCTTTCTTTCTTTCTTTCTTCTTTTCTTTTTCTTTCTCCCTCCCTCCTTCCTTCTTTCTTCCTAATGAAGCAGGGTTTCTCTGTGTAGCCTGTCTGTCCTGGAACTCGCTCTGTAAACCAGGCTGGCCCTAAACTCAAGAGCTCAGCCCGCCTCTGCCTGCTGAGGGCTCGCTCCTTGATGGATTTCTAATATTAACCAAATACATAGTTCTTTTCAGCTACATTATTCTAAAGACACATTAACAGATAGAGAGGAAACATGAGGACATTTAACAAAGGCTAATAGCAGACTGGCCCCAACTGACTAAACAAGGGATTCTGTACTTTCTCCCCAATATCACAAGCAACAAAATCTGAATTTTTTTTAAAGATGTGTCTTCTGCTATTTTATGGTTTTAAACAGAAACCAGTGTTTTCTGTTTTGTTTTCATCATCAAAGTCCTTTCACTCCCAAACTTCCAATAAAATACTTTATGTTTTAAAACAAAGAAACAAAACAAAACAAACAACAACCAACCAACGAAACAAAAACCTTAAACAGAACAAGGGAACACTCCAAATATTAAAGCATGAAATAAATCTGACATAGGTAACATCAGAGAACACTAGTGTATTCAAGAGCTTCCTGTGTGAAATAAGTTCTACTATGGGAAAGCCTTGAAAAGTTAGGCCAGGCAGTAAGCTAGGCACAGTGAAGCAAGGATTTACTCAGATTCCAAGAAGAAAGTAAAGTCTCAAAGTTCAGAAATAAGCTATCTGTAAGCCCCACCCCTCTTTATCCCTGAAGGAGAGACTTTTAACTAGGTGGAGAAATAAGATTTTCATCTAGCAGGAGAAAAGCTAATACTTCAACTAGTCCTCCAACCTCACAAATGAACAAATCAGTAGCTAACACTTAGGAAACTCACTTCCGTGAACCACTAAGGCAGGGAGGAAGAAGGAAGGTCGGTAGGGAGAAGATGAAAAGACAAGGTGCTGGGGCTCAAAAGAACAGCAAAATAAAGCTGGAGGAAAGCCACTTCACGAGAGTAAGGGGCTGATGATGCGGCTCAGGGGGAGAGTGCTTATCTGGCTGCATTTAAGTGCTGAGTTTGATTGCTACCAAATGTGGGGAGGAGGGGCCTGTGCATGGAGGGGGAGGGTGGAGGGAGGAAAACAGAAAATATAAGAAAAACAAAACCCTACTGTAAATCAAGTTGAAGCCCCTAAGAAACAAGAGGGACTGAAAGAGCAGAGAGGTAAGGAGCATAAGGAGAATTATAGAGTTAATGCATAATCAGTAGATATGTGCAAATACTTAGAAAAGCAAATCAAAACAATTCTTCAAAAAAAAATCAAGAAAAGATGGGCATGGTGCTGCACATTTTAATCCCAGCACTCAAGGAAGCAGAGGCAGGTGGACTGCTGTGAGTTCAAGGCCAACCTGGTCTACAAAGTGAGTCCAGGACAGCCAGGGCTACACAAAGAAACCCTGACTCGAAAAGAAGAAAAAGAAAAAGAAAAGAAAAGAAAAAATCATGAAAGACTGATCCTCACAAAATAGAAAATCAAGAATGTAAAGTGGGGATGAATAAAAACAGAAATAAAAATCAGGCAGTTATATTACAATTAAAATATGCTAATAAACAGCTATACCTGAGAATTCCCAGAGTGGCTATACATCAGAGCAACAGAGAAAAAGCAATACTTTCTTAAATAATAGTAACAGCCATTTAAAGGTAAAATGAGATGTTCAGATATAAGAAAATCATAAAATTATACTATTTATGTCAATTACTATTTATGACAATATATATTGTCTCAATATATATTTCAAATATATTGAGGACAATTTCTGTAATAAGAATGACTAGTGTACAAAGATGACAATTCTTCTCAAATTACTCTTTAAGAAAGGAATAAAACATAATAGATATTCCAATAGGATTTTTTAAGTTGTAAAATTTCCCTGAAATATAAACTCTAGACAACTGGTCGCTACGCTGAACAGGCATAAATCTGCGGGTTCCTGAGCTGTCAGCACAGAACACTCGCATGTGCAGCTCCGCCACAGCAACGTACAAACATTTAACCTAAAGGAGTTCAACACGAGAAACGATGACAGCACAGCAGACCACTCTATTTTATTAGCTTCTATTCCCTTCAAGATTCCTATCAGCACACCAGTAAAGTATCAGTAAAACTATTTTAAGAAATGAAGAAAAAGAATGGCTAGGGAGAAAACATCAGAACAACATAATCACATAGAAGCTCGGAAGTGAAAGACAAAGGAATGAGCCAATTCCATCTCTCAAATTACTTCTGGAACCTATCTATTCTTTCCCTTCTACCCGGTAATGAATCCTAGCTATAATCATATCCTGCTCTGACTATCACTGAAGCCTCTCTATAACTGTTAGCTTATTGTCATAAATACCTGAAATAAGCAACTTAAAAGAGAAAATGGTTACTTGGCTCACAGTTTTGAAGTTTTCACATAGGACCAATTGCCCCATTGCCTTGGGCCCGTAACAGCACACCATAGCAGAAGCTCATGACAGGGCAGAGCTGTTTACCTCATAGCCAGGACAAGAGAGAAAGAGACCAAGGTACCAGATCTTTTGAGGGCACACCCTCATTACCTCCCTGCCCCATGAGGCCTACTCCTTAAAGGTTTTACCACCTCCCACTAGCATCATAGGCTGGAAACCTTTGGGGGGCATTCCAGATCCAAACTAAAGCACTGACCCTTAAGGAAGTAATTTACAGGTAAAATTTGAGGCTTTTAAGCCTTTTAATACATTGCTAGATGCAATTTACACCAACCTTTGTAGCTTTAACCACCCAGTCCTTCCTCTAGCCTTGACACAAATCCTCCCCTCTTTATTGCCATATACAACTACCTGTGCACGACCAATTCACCCTCACCTTGCAGAAGCAAATTTCAACCTGACTGGCTGCTCCAATCAGGATTTCTCCTAATATATACATACATCTATGTTCATATGATTATATACATTCATAGTGCTCTAAAACTCTAACAAACCCATAGAATTAATACTGTTGATTTTGTTCAAAACACGATTTCCTGTCAAATTCTGAGAAGTGCAGAAACCATACCTGTCTTGCTCCTACCTGAATCCCAAAGAATTAGGATGCAATCTGATATATCATAGATCCTCAACAATGTATGTTCAGTCACAAAAACAGAGCATTTCAATGTATCATAACAACCAGTTTTCAAACTATATATTTATTCCCATGAATTATTTTACAAGGTTATGACAGAAGTGGTGTGTTTAACTGTTTAGACTACTGAAGTGGAATAGCTTTATAGTAATATTTTCCACTGTTATACTTCTACGCTTTCTAGAACACCACCTAAAATAATTTTAATAAAATTAATGGTACCTAACCACCTATATTCTTTTCTGAACTGTTTTACAGAAGTGTTTCTGCTCAGAATTAGAACTTTAAGTAATTAAGTGAACTAGTCTAAGTATTCAATTAAGACTAGATTCCAAGTTAATATTTAAAATTCTTTTGTTTTCATATTTAATGCTATGTTCACATCCATTTACTTCAACAAACTAAATTTCCCAAATGAAAATATGCCAACTTAGGTATTAAATCAAGATGTTAAAATTATTTATTTGTATTTTAAACACAAAATGATTATACCTGATACTTGTTGCCTAATTTATAACATAAAATGTCACATAAAAATCTTGATATTTATTTGGAAAAACTTTAAGAGAGTATTCAAAAGTCATTCAGATAATTTTCATGTGCTTTTAGCAGAGCAGAAAAATTCTTTTATGAAACACAATTCCAAGAAAAGACATACGAAAAAGAACCCAATTGGGACGTTTCCTCAAGATCAAAATTTTTAAAAATATTGATCATTGTTGAGGGCTAGGTAGGGACAAAGGTCTTGTGTGTGTAATACTCTAGTCATAAACTGACCACCTTCTAACAGAGACTAGAATGACTTTCTGACACTCCTTTTTGAAGACACAGTTTCATGAAGTCTAGGCTGACCTCAAATTTCTGACCTTCCTGCCTCCACCTCATGTCTGGGTTACATATAAATGCCGCCACCCACAGCGTCAATCTTGTTCTTAGAAACAATTCCAGGATATGCCGGGTTTTCAGGAAGATGTCCTCTCAAACAGAAAGAAACAAGTTTCATAAAAGAAAATTTTAAATTAATAAATCTAGCCAGCAGGCACAGTGACACATGTTGGTAATTCTAGCAGTTGCAAGGTTAAGGCAGTTAATATAAAAATTCTGAGGCCAGCCTAGGCTATATAGGGAATTCCAGGTCAGCCTTGGCTACCAAGTAAGAAACTGCTTCAGAAACATCACTGCCCACCCCTACATACAACAAGCAAAGGTATAATATATCACAATGGAAGAATCAGTTGGATATTTCCACATATACTAAGATGTAATAGTTATCTTCTATCAATGCAATAAGTAACTTCATGTAAAATTTTGAATTGAAGATTTACTTTCCCTTCAAGACACAGGAATAGTTTTCTTCCTGGTAACAACTTAACAACTTTGTGATCATTTAGTGAATTTGTTAAATTTTATTGGCATAAAATTATTTTTATTCTATAAATAAAATCTTGCAGATCAACTGAGTGTGGAAACATCTAGGATATCACCATCTGTAATTTTCATCATTTAACTATTTTAATCAGATTTACCATTATATTTAGCTTAGTAATCATTTTTCCTCATAGATATGGTCAATTCATTAATTGTTCTTTTTTATAAGAAAATGATAGTACATTAACTGTAGCAAAAATTAAAAATATTCACAATTAAGAGGATAAAGATTATCAAAAAAACAAAATTAAAAAAAAAACCCTGGCAGTTCAAGTCAGTTTTGCCAGCAAGAACGTATAAAAAGCTGCTTTATGGAGCTGTTTCAAATTGTGAACTGATATTCAGGTACTTTTTTCTCTCTGCTAAATCTATCTATCACTACATCTATGTTTCTATATGTATATCTTTATGCGCTTGAGGTGCAGCACCACTGTGCACTTTCCTAACCACCTATAGGTCTTAAGTAAGCAATACTTATACTTCATTAAAAAAAAAAGATTTCTATATTGTATATGTATGAATGTTTTCCTGTGTGTGCATCTGCCTGGTCCCAGGAGGATCAGTAGGCAGCCTCGGATGGTGAGGTACCGTGTTGGTGCTGGGAACTCATTCCTCTGTAAGAGCAATGAGTGCTTTTGAACACTGGGTTTTCTCTTCAGCCCCATATACTCCTTTTACAGAGCTGCTTAAGACTTTAATTTGTATGTGTAAAGAATAGTACTTTAATGAATAGATTACCTAACACACCACTTAACCAATTTATATGAAACATTTATGTGTTTCCAACTATTTTTGTTATTCTGATTGTTGTGTAGTTTTATGGGCATGTCTACAGGTTAAATTTCTGGACATGGGATTTCTATATCAGAGACTATTTTGATCAGTACGGCTATAAATTGGCATTTCGAGAAATAATACCAGCTTACAATATGCTTTTACAACCATTTGGGTTTTTTTTTAAGTTCTCTAAAATTTAGGTGTAACTATATATTAAAAGTATATACTTTGACAGATTTTGATAGACATAAAACTGCAAGACTACAAGCATTAAGAGAATGAAACTATTCATCTTTCAGAAGGACCAGAAAGACTTCTTTAAGATCCTTCTTGCTTCTGACCCTTGCATCACTTTCCCCACTGTACATAAGCTTCCACTGCTCTATACTACAGACAAGTTTGCTTACTTTAGAATTCTGATATATATTAAAGCCCCTTACTATTCCTGTACATCTGATGGTTTCCTTGCCTCACCTGTAGTTCTGTTTCATAAGGGTGGCTGTTATGCCACTTGGTACACAGTTATGTAATTCTGTATGGAAAGGTGTTCCTTTTCACTTCTCTTTCTTTTGGGTAGGGGATGGGTCTGGGGAGGTGCATTTTTGTTTGTTTTAAACAGTCTCTGTGTAACGAAGATTGCTATTTACCCAACAATGGTAAACACCTGATTCCTCAGCCTCTGTGCAAGTGCTGGGATCACAGGTGTGTGCCACCATGCCCAGCTCCTCCTTTTTCATTGTGAATGCCTAGGAACTCAGCAGTTTACTTTGCCAAGTGTCAGTGTCTTACCGTTTGCCTGTTACCTTTTGTTAACTCCTTACTTTAGCCATCCCAGGTAATTGTTTTACATAAGCTCTATTACATACAACATATTTTATGCAGGAAATTTTTTTTCTTATTTGATAAATTGAAATTTTATTTCTTAATTAATTAATATATTAATCCCATCCAGATCTATACTTATTATTGTTATGTTTTCAGAGAGGGCTTGGAGAGAAAAGGGAAACCAACAGCAGGGGTATCTCTGAGACAAGCTGGAGACCTGGGACAGAGTAGGCTACAGGGAGGATATGGGGATATCTCTAGCTGAGCCTCCTAGCAACAGGGGATATGGGAGACAGCGGAGGCCAGCTTCTAGCCAGGCAGGACTTACTGTGATGGGAGGGGAACACCAACCCAACTTACAAACCTTCCACCCTGAATTTACCTGCCTACAAGATATGCAGAGATGAAAATAGAGTAGAGACTGACAGAATGACCAGCCAATGCCTGGTCCAGCCTGGGACACACTCCAAGGGAGAAAGTCAACCCCTGACACCATTATCAATACTCTGCTAGACTGGCAGTGGTGGTGCACGCCTTTAATCCCAGCACTCAGGAGGCAGAGGCAGGTGGATCTCCGTGAGTTCAAGGCCAGCCTGGTCTATAAAGTGAGTTCCAGGAGAGCCATGGCTACACAGACAAATCCTGTCTCAAAAAAAAAAAAAAAAATCAATGGAATCGAATAGAAGACCCAGAAATAAACCCACACACTCATGGACACTTGAATTTTGACAAAGATGCCAAAACTATATTATGGAAAAAAATATAGCATCGTCAACAAATGGTACTGGTCTAACCCGATATCTACATGTAGAAAAAATACGAATAGATCCACACTTATCACCCTGCACAAAACTAAAGTCCAAGTGGATAAAGACCTCAACATAAAACCAGACACACTAAATCTGTTAGAAGAAAAGGTGGAGAAGAGCCTTGACCTCATTGGCACAGGAGACAACTTCCTGAACAGAACACCAATAGCACAGGCTCCAAGATCAACAATCAATAAATGGGACCTAATGAAACTGAGAAGCTTCTGTAAAGCAAAGGACACTATCATCAAAAAAAAAAAACAACAACAACAAAAAAACAGCCTACCAACCTTATATCTGACTGAGGGCTAATATCCAGAATATATAAAGAACTCAATAATTAAACAGCAACAAATAAGTAATTCAATAAAAAAAAATGGAGCTAAACAGAGAATTCTCAAGAGGAATGTCGAATGGCAGAGAAACACTTAAATGCTCAACGTCATTAGCCATCAAAACGACCCTGAGGTTTCACGTAACACCCATCAGAATGGCTAAGATCAAAAACTCAAGTGACAACACATGCTGGAGAGGATGTGGAGGAAGGGGAACCCTCCTCCATTGCTGGTAGGAATGTAAACTTGTACAACCACTTTGGAAATCAATCTGGCGCTTTCTCAGACAATTGGGAATAGTGCTACCTCAGATCCAGCTATACCACTCCTAGGCATATATCCAAAATACACTCAACTATACAACAAGGACATTTGCTCAGCCGTGATCATACCAGCTTTATTCATAATAGCCAGACTCTGAAAACAACCCAGATGTCCCTCAATGGAGAAATGGATAAAGAAATTGTGGTACATTTACACAATGGAATACTATCTAGCAATTAAGAACTCGGAAATCATGAAATTTGCAGACAAATGGTGGGAACTAGAAAAGATCATCCTGAGTGAGGTATCCCAGAAGCAGAAAGACACACATTGCATATATTCGCTTATAAGTGGATATTAGACATATAATATAGGATAATCACACTAAAATCTGTACACCTAAAGAAGCTAAGCAAGAAGGAGGACTCTGGCTAAGATGCTCAATCCCCATTCAGAAAGGCAGATGTCCTTCGAGAATGGACATCGAAGGAGGGAGAAAACAGGGAACAGGACAGGAGCCTACCACAGAGGGCCTCTGAAAGGTTCAACCCTGCAGGGTATCAAGGCAGATGTTGAGACTCATAACCAAACGTCAGGCAGAGTGCAAGGAATCTTATGAAAGAAGTGGGAGACAGAAAGATCTGGAGGGACAGGAGCTCCACAAGGAGAGCAACAGAATCTAAAATTCTGGGCCCAGGGGTGTTTTCTGAGACTGATACTCCAACCAAGGACCGTGCATGGAGATAACCTAGAACCCCTGCACAGATGTAACCCATGGAAGCTTAGTCTCCAAATGGACTCCCTAGAAAGGGGAACAGAGGCTGTTTTTGACATGAACTCAGTGGCTGGCTCCTGTGATCACCTTCCCCTGAGTTGGAGGCAGCCACACACAGAGGAAGACAATGCAGCCAGTCCTGTTGAGACCTGACAGGCTAGGGTCAGATGGAAGGGAAGGAGGACCTCCCCTATCAGTGGACTGGGGAAGGGGCATGGGAGAAGAGGGAGGGAGGTGAGAATGGGAGGGGACAATGGAGGGGGCTACAGCTGGGATACAAAATGAATAAATTGTAATAAGTAAATAAAGAGGAAAAACCAAAATCAAGCAAGCAAAAAAAACCAGCTTTGCTATGTTTACAGACAGGAAGCCTTGCATAACTGTCCTCTGAGAGGCCCCACCCAGCAGCTCAGAGCCAAGCATTCGGTGGAGCTTGGGGAGTCATGTGTAAGAGTTGGGAGAATGACTGAAGGACCAGGAGGGGACAGCCTATACAGTGGCCGTGTGCCTTTGGACAAGAACTGCATTAGGTTTGCAGTGTCTCGGCAGCTAAATCCACAAAAGAACCTCTCCAGGTGACCCTGTACAAAGCAGAACATTTAGTTCTTTTTAAACTTTTTTATTAATTAAATTTATTTATTTATTCATTTTACATCTGATCACAGGGGGCCCCCCTTTCCACCAGTCCTACCCTCCCACCCTCTCCCCCTTCTCCTCAGAAAAGGGTAGACCCCTGCCCCCTTACTAACCCACCCTGGCACATCAAGTTCTATCAGGACTAAGCGCACCCTCTTCCACCTAGGTCAAGCAAGGAAGCCCAGTTAGGGGAAAGTGATCCAAAAGCAGGTAACTGCAGCCATGTCAGAGACAATGCCCACTCCATCCATTAGGGGACCCACATAATGACCAAAGTAACCATCATTACATATGTATCGGGGGCGCAGCTCTTTGGTTGGCGTTTCAGTTTCTGTAAATCCCTGTAGGTCTAGGTTAATTGACTCTCTTGATCTGAGCAGGATTCACGCACCCTCCCATAGGCTTCCTTGTTACTTAGGTTCTCTGGGTCTGTGGATTGTACCATGGTTATCCTGTACTATATCTACTTAAAAGTGAGATACCATGTGTGCCTTGCTTGGTCTGGGTTACCTCACTCTAACGATGATCTTTTCTAGTTCCATCCATTTGCCTGCAAACTACATGATTTTCTTGTTTTTAATAGCTAAGCAGTATTCCATTCTGTAAACTTACCACAGCTTCTTTACCCATTCTCCCACTGAGGGACATCTAGGCTGTTTCCAGCTTCTGGCTATTACGAATAAAGCTGCTATGAACACAGCTGAGCCAATATCCTTGTTGTATGATAGAGCATCTTTTGGGTATATGCTGAGGAGAGGTATAGCTGGGTCTTAAGGTAGACCTATTCCCAGAAATTAAACACCAACAAACAAATTAATGCAATTAAAAAATGAGATGCAGAGCTAAATCAAGAATTCTCATCAGAGGAATGTCTAGTGGTTGAGAAGCAGGCCTTAGTCATCAGAGAAATACGAATCAAAATAACTTTGATGGGAATTGCATTGAATCTGTAGATTGCTTTTGGCAATATGGTCATTTTCACTATGTTAAATCTACCAATCCATGAGCACGGGAGATCTTTCCACCTTCTAATGTCTTCTTCAATTTCTCTCTTCAGAGATTTGAAGTTTTTTTTCATATAGGTCTTTCACTTGCTTGGTTAGAGTCACTCTAAGGTACTTTATGTTATTAGTGGCTATTATGAAGGGTGTTATTTCCCTAATTTCCTTCTCGGCCCTTTTGTCTTTGGTGTACAGGAGGGCTTCTGATTTTTTTGAGTTGATTTTGTATCCAGCCACTTTACTGAAGGTGTTTATCAGTTGAAGGAGTTCTCTGGTTGAATTTTTGGGGTCACACATGTATATTATCATATCGTCTGCAAATAGTGATACTTTGACTTCTTCCTTTCCAATTTGTACCCCCTTGATCTCCTTTAGTTGTCTTATTGCTCTAGCTAGGACTTC